>CM064579.1:48701413-48713831 GCA_032716605.1 Paralithodes platypus | reverse complement strand
CATCTCCAGAGTAATGCTAAAATTCAAGAGGTTAGATGTAAAAAATTCAAGAGGTTAGATGTAAAACACTATCTTTTTTAGATCGAAGTAAATACCTCTAGATCTAGCGGAATGTAGCTAAATTGGCAACACTGGATGGGGGTAGTGTTGCCAATTTATTAGCTACTTCACAGTAAATCTAGAGGAATTTACTTTGATCTAGAGGCACATTTCTACATCTAGCGACATGAATCCTAGCAATATTCTGTAGATTTAGCCCATTTTAGAGATATATTGTAGAGATTGTGGTGGGGGTGCTGTTTGAAGGCGCATCACGTAGTTAATGGGGGTGACAAATTTTTCTTAGTTTTTACTTATCAGCTTTTTATTATCTGCGTCTTCCTAATCCCCATCAAATTTTTCTGTTTTGTTCTTCATCTCTTTTTCTTTTTGCTTGTCACCAATATAAAACATGAGACAAGTAATACCGAACATTTTAATTCAATAATTTATTTATCTATTAATGAATTATTATCATCATTATTATTATTATTATTATTATTATTATTATTATTCTACTTATTTGGTTTATTTGATTGATTTATTTATTTATATATTTTTTTTTTTTATTTTTTTTTTTTTTTTTTTTTTTTTATTTTTTTTTTGGGGGGCATGATAGATAAGTTTCAAATAGAGTTTCTGTTGACACTTTTCCAGCAAACTACCGTATCTGAAATATCACGGCCAATTGTCAAAACTTCACATGCATTTCACAGGATGTGTCCATGTTTCTCAACCCTTTCAGGATACATTTACGATTGTCTTTTCGTCTTTCTGGCAATTATTAGATGATTTTATTCAGACTAGGAAGGGCTATGGAAGTCAGAGGGTTAATTGAGATCGCCTTTATCTTATTAATTAACATAGATCCTTCCTAAGTTGCATAACATCGTCTAATGATAGCCAGAGGGTTAATTGAGATCGCCTTTATTTATTTTTTAAATAATATAGATCCTTGCTAAGTTGCGTAACATGGTCTAATGATAGTCAGAATAAGTTGCCAAAATGAGTGATAATCTTAAAAGGTGTTATAAATTTAAAAGGACAAGCTTGTCGATTACGCCGTATATGACTAGAAATATAGATTATATATATATATATATATATATATATATATATATATATATATATATATATATACACCGGTATATAATAAATTATTATATATGTATGGATGAAAGCAAGCCAAAAATCCACAGACACGCTCACACAAAGGAAGCATGTTCAGATCCGCTCAAAAATCGTGTTCTAAACCATTAACCCATGCAGTACCGGTGACATCCCATTTCTTATATCCTGGCGAAATAGCAAACAATTATATTCAGGTTAGGAAGTACGTCTACCAATTAAAGGGTTAGACTATCTCAATTAATCCTTTTAGCTACCGTATATTTTTCCTAAGTTTCATAAAATCGTCTAAATGCAGCCGAAATATAAAACAAATTATATCAACGGTAATGCAAAGGTTAAAGGGAAACTGCATATCAAAAATAGAAATATATAATTATGATGTAGGCCACCCTTATATAAATAACCCTCCATCCTGTAACCCTTAATATAAACAACCCTCCATCGTGTAACCCTTATATAAACAACCCTCCATCGTGTAACCCTTATATAAACAAACCTCCACCGTGTAACCCTTATATAAACAACCCTCCACCGTGTAACCCTTATATAAACAAACCACCACCGTGTAACACTTATATAAACAAACCTCCATCGTGTAACCCTTATATAAACAACCCTCCATCGTGTAACCCTTATATAAACAAACCTCCACCGTGTAACCCTTATATAAACAAACCACCACCGTGTAACACTTATATAAACAAACCACCACCGTGTAACCCGTATTTAACAAACCACCACCGTGTAACCCGTATTTAACAAACCACCACCGTGTAACCCGTATTTAACAAACCTCCACTGCGTAACCCGTATTTAACAAACCACCACCGTGTAACCCTTATATAAACAAACCACCTCCTAACCCTTATATAAACAACCCTCCACCGTGTAACCCGTATATAACAAACCTCCACCGCGTAACCCGTATTTAACAAACCTCCACCGCGTAACCCCCGTATGAGCATCTCTCGTAGCTTTGTGTCACTGAACGACGAACGGCGACAGATTTACGCCAGATTAACGACCCCCCTGTTCAAGCCTAATTGCGTCATTTTCCGGAAACAATCTGTGTTTCGCGCCCCCGCTACCGCCATTATGTCTGGGGAAATTAATGAGCTAATCATAAGTTGTCATATTTCGGGTCTCATAATGGCGAAGCAATGACAACCAATTAAGCCAACGAGTAAGAAGCATGCACCATCGCCAAATTAAGTATCGCGAAAAAATAGCATAAACCACACTGCTTATTATCATAGACTAAATTTAGCTTCCAGTGAAAACAATCTGGATATTATTTACAACTTTTCATCAATCCTGCTTTGTACCAGTTGTTCTGTTTTATTTTCACTACAATATGATGGAATACAAAATTTACAAGACAAATTAAGAGGGGGGGGGGGGGCTAGTTTGCTCCCTAGACCTCTATCAAGCTTAACACCAAAACACTCCCAAGACCTCCCTACGAAAATAAATATGTACAATTTCCCTATATATATATATATATAATTATATAAAATATATATGAATATATATACCAGTAAATAATGTAATTAAATAAATAGATAGATATATAATCAATATAAATAAATACATACGGTATATACATAATTATATAAAACAAACAAATAAAGAAAATACAACTGGAATATCAATAAAGGCCGCCAAAGCAAAAGTTAT
Source organism: Paralithodes platypus (assembly GCA_032716605.1). Lineage (NCBI taxonomy): Eukaryota > Metazoa > Arthropoda > Malacostraca > Decapoda > Lithodidae > Paralithodes > Paralithodes platypus. The sequence continues at coordinate 48,710,984 of CM064579.1, read as the reverse complement.
ATTGTATCCTAGAGTGGGTGTGGGGTGGGTGTCAAAGGGTTGTTGACAAGAGTTAAAGGGGTAAGGTCACGGGGAATCAGACCACGGAGGAGAGAGATGAGCGAGAGGATTGAGAAGCGAGAGAGAGAGAGAGGGAGAGAGAGAGAGAAGGAGATGAGAGAGAGAGAGAGAGAGAGAGGGAGAGAGGAAGAGAGAGGGAGGCCGAGAGGGAAGAGAGAGAAGATGACGAGAGAGAGAGAGAGAGAGAGAGAGTGATGAGAGAGAGAGAGAGAGAGAGAGAGAGAGAGAGAGAGAGAGAGAGAGCGAGAGCGGAGAGAGAGAGCGGAGAGAGAGAGAGCGGAGACACACAGAGCGGAGAGAGACAGAGAGAGAGAGAGAGAGAGAGAGAGAGAGAGAGAGAGAGAGAGAGAGAGAGAGAGAGAGAGAGAGAGAGAGAGAGAGAGAGGAAGGGAGGCAGCATTTTTAAAGGGGGACGATTCGTTTTTCTGGTCCCCCTTCTTGATGGAAGTCTAAGGAGGAAACTACATATGTGAATAAATAAATAACCCGACCAAAAAATAAACCACTACCCCTAATATACAGTATATATACTGTATATATATATATATATATATATATATATATATAATTATATATATATATATATATATATATATATATATATATATATATATATATATAGAGAGAGAGAGAGAGAGAGAGAGAGAGAGAAATAGAAATGTAAAGCATCTAAACAGTTATTATATACTACTTGCTCTCTCTCTCTCTCTCTCTCTCTCTCTCTCTCTCTCTCTCTCTCTCTCTCTCTCTCACACACACACACACACACACACACACACAAAGAACATAATATGCGTGAATGCGTCTCAATGCATTTTCAACATTTGCGTATCCTGTAACTTGGCAACAACTCCGGACGAAAAGAACAAAAATGGCTTAAGGGGGGGGGGGGGGGCGTATTTATTTGATCATTTATGTCACTATTATTTTTTTTCCCTAGACCTCCATCAAGCTTAAAAAAAAAAAAAAAAAAAAAAAGACCTCCCTTCAAGATAAATTTGTATATTTTTCGGTAGAAAAATTTCCCGGCCGAAGGTCGATTCCTCTTAAAAAATACAGGCTCACTATCGCTCGCCAGAATAAAATCGACATCTAAATGTCACGAAAGGTCTGAAAATTGGAGACGAAATGGGGTGAAAGGTGTTAAAATCGTCAAACTAATGGGCGTCTTATAATCACAAAACTAATGGGGCTAAACATGAGGAAGAAGGGGGACCAGAAAAACGCCCCATAACGCCCTTAAAAATGACGGGAGGCGATTAAACTTGACAAGCGTTACGTGGATGAAGGAAAAGTGTAATCATTAAAAGTTGGGTTTTACTGCGTTAAAGTCTGGTGGTGATGATGGTGATGATGATGATGGTGATGGTGACTAGTGGGATCGTGGTGGTGGTGATGGTGATTGTAATAGTGGTGGTTATTGTGATGATGGTGGTAACTAGTGGGATTGTGGTGGTGGTGGTGGTGATTGTGATGATGGTGGTGGTGATGACTGGTGGTGATTGTGATGATAGTGGTGTTGATTGTAATGATGGTGGTGGTGACTAGTGAGATCGCTGACATGGTGGTGGTGATTGTGATGGTGGTGGTGGTGATGACTGTATCTTGGGTGATGATGGGGGTGATGATGACCATGGTGAAAGGAATAATTAAAAAGTTTGGGTTTACTTCGCTAAAGTCTGGTGGTGGTGATGGTGGGGGATGGTGACTGTGGTGATGATTATGATGGTGGTGGGGATGGTGATGGTGGGGATTATGATGGTGGGGGATGGTGATTGGTGAGTGTGGTGACTGGTGGTGAAGATAGTGATTATGGTGGTGAGCAGTGATATGCGTGATGAAGATAGTGGAGATTGATAGTGATAATGGTGGTAATAGTGGTAATAGTGATAATGGTGGTAATAGTGATAATGGTGGTAATAGTGATAATGGTGGTAATAGTGATAATGGTGGTAATAGTGATAATGGTGGTAATAGTGATAATGGTGGTAATAGTGATAATGGTGGTAATAGTGATAATGGTGGTAATAATTATAGTGGAGGTGATGTAAGGGAGGGCCCCCATGGGTGTATTTATTTTCGCATTTAAGGGGGGTCACCGTTTTTTTTTTTATCTTTCTATCCTTTTCTCTCTTTCCCTGGCTTGTATCCATGCGGCCCCATTCAGCCAAATGTTTTAAGACGTTTATCCTCATCCAGGTGTCGATATCGCTCGCCCAGCATTGTATGGAGAAAAATTTACAAATTTAGCTTGCTATCAAAACAAAAATAATAAAGATATGGGAAGATTTGTATCCATCTATTTACCTATTTACTAAAGAGAAACTGCCCTTCGAAGGAAAGCCGTGATTTTTTTTTTTTTTTTTTTTTTTTTTAAAAGCTTGATGGAGGTCTAGGAAGAGGGAAAAATTAATAACTACATACTAATAATAATACGCCCTCTAAACTTTCGGGGCTGTTCATTTTGTTGAGTGGCAATAATTGTTGTTAATGATGATGATACTATGTTAATTATCTGAACTTTATATTTCCGGGTTCAGGATTAATATTAATGAGAGAGAGAGAGTGGCTGTTTGTTGGGTCTATTAATTAATTTATTCATATATGTTTTTGTTTTTAGTTTCCTCCCTAGACCTCCATCAAGCTTAGAAAAACGCCCCCTAGACCCCCTTCAAGATAGATTTGTACATTTTTCGGTAGAAAAATGTCCCGGCCAAAGGCCAATTCTTCCTAAAATTACACTCGCTTTCGCTCGCCAGGCAAAAATCGACACCTAAATGGCACGAAGGGTCCTAATATTGACAAAGAAATGGGGTGAAATGTCATAAAATCCCCAAACTAATGGAACCAACGTCTTAAAATCTCAAAACTAGTGGGGAGAAGGGGGTCCAGAAAAACGGTCTGTCTCCCCTTAATGCGAGAGCGTGATTTAGAGAGATACACGTGCCACATAGGGCTTACGATCCCAGCGAGGTGGTCAGGACATACAGTATATCTAGTAGAGATAACAAAACCGAAAGAGAGAGAGAGAGAGAGAGAGAGAGAGAGAGAGAGAGAGAGAGAGAGAGAGAGAGAGTTAGTGTTGAGAGTTAAGAGTTTGAGAGGCGAGGCAGAAGATAAACTATAATTCAGAAAATAAATAATAATTGGGAGTGAAAATAAGACCCTATAGTTAGAGGCCAATACTCGCACAATCCCCGCCCCCCCCCAAAAAAAAAGAGGGAAAAAGAAAACAAAAGTGCTACCCATACCCCTTTCTAGCTAGATAAACGTCCACCAAGTTCCTCTTCAAGCTGAATTTGTTAATTTTTCGGTAGACCAATGTCCTAAATTGCAGTCTAGCTGTCGCTCGCCAGGATTGATTGATTGACAGAAATCTTGTAATTCGCCAGGAAAAATAAAAATGTTTCATAGACAACCTTCCAAGCTAAAATAACGTCTTCCCATATCCCCCTTCAAGCTAGTTAACCGCCCTCCAAACTTCTTCTTCGAGCTAAATGTGTACATTTTTCGGTAGAACAATGTCTCATATCTCCTAAATTGCAGGCTCACTATCACTCGCCAGGAAAAAATGACCAAACTAATAGGGCTAAACGTGGAGAATATATACACTTAACAATGTAATGTGTTGTCTAAATCTTGAAACAATGGTAAAAAAAAAAAAAAAAAAAAAAAATCGTTCCCAACTTTTGTCTGTGCCTGTAACAGTGTAGGTAGTCTCCAGGGCCTGATTCTCTTTTATCACACAATGCAGGTAGTTAATGATTTGTATTGTTTCGCAAATGTCAGGTATTTTCTATTTATTTTGCTTCATGGATACCTTTGCAGCTAAGACAAATAAATGGAAACTCCCCATAACCCCCCCTTCAAGCTAGGTAAACACCTTCCAAACTTCCCCTTCAAGCTAAATTTGTACATTTTTCGGTAGAAACATATATCATACATGGCAGGCTCACTAACGTTCATCATAAACACACGCCAAAGTAATGTGGTTCAACATCTAGAATCACGAATAGATAAAGTTAACAATGTTTAAACAAATATTTCCCAACTTTCTTTTGTAGGAGTAACAGTGGGGGTAGTCTCGGGGCCTGAGTCTATTTAGCACACAAATGACCCTGGTAATTAACACTTTGGATTGTTTCGCAAATGTCAGGTATTTTCTATTTTATTTTGCTTCATAGATACCTTTGCCTCCTCATCACCCCCCTCAAGCTACATAAACGCCCAACAAAAAATGCTCCAAGTTAAATTTGTAAATTTTTCGGTAGAAGAATGTATTAAGTGAATGCTACCTATCGCTCACCAGAATGTATTTGTGTCCTAAGTGAATGCAAGTTATCGCTCGCCAGGATTTAGTTGATTGATAGAAATCATATCATTCGTCAGGAACCAATTGCCCAACTGATGCGGATAAACATTTCGAATCACAGAATAGATCCACTTAAGGTACTGAAGGGGTTAAGGGGAGGTTTTTAGTGCGTTTCCTAGACTTCCATCAAGCTTGAAATTACACCCCCTTGACCCCCTTTCAAGATAAATTTGTACATTTTTCGGTAGAAAAATGTGCCGGCCGAAGGCCGGTTCCTCTTAAATTACAGGCTCGCTATCGCTCGCCAGGAAAACATCGACACCTAAATGGCATGAAAGATCTTAAAAGTGACATACATGGGGCGAAAGTTCTTAAAATCGTCAAACTAATGGGGCGAACGTCTTAAAATCTCAAAATCAATGGGGCTAAACATGAGGGAGAAAGGGATCCAGAAAAAATCCCTCAAGTGGAAATCTCCCCTTATAGATCTTCAAACAACGGTAGAAACAAAAAAGTCGTTCCCAACTTTCTTTTGTGGCAGTAACAGTGTGGGGGTAGTCTCCAGGGGGCCTAATTATTTATATCACACAGAACAGGTAGTTAAGGGGAGGTTCTTAGTTTGGTCCCTAGATATCCTTCAAGCTTAAGATTACACCCCCTTGAGCCCCTTTCAAGATAAATTTGTACATTTTTCGGTAGAAAAATTTCCCGGCTGAAAGCCGGTTCCTCTTAAATTACAGGCTCGCTATCGCTCGCCAGGATAAAATCGACACCTAAATTGTACGAAAGGTCTTAAAATTGACAGAATGGGGCGGAAATTCTTAAAATCACCAAACTTATGGGGGCAAACGTCTTAAAATCTCAAAAACAATGGGGCTAACCATGAGGGAGAAAGGGGTCAAGAAAAAAATCCCTCAAGTGGAGACCTCCCCTTAACTATGTAATGGTCTATCTAGATCTTGAAACAAAGGTAGAAAAAACAACACAAAAAACGTTTCCAACTTTCTTCTGTGGGAGTAACAGTGTGTGGGTAGTCTCGGGGGCCTGATACTAGTTATCACACACGCGACGGTCCAGGCAATTGACGGTCCAGGCAATTGACGGTCCAGGCAATTAAGGAGTTCGGTGGTTTTCCTAAATGTCAGGGATTTTTTATTTAGTTTGTTTCATAGACAACCTTCAAGCTAAAATAACGTCTTCCCATATCTCCCTTCAAGCTAGTTAACCGACCTCCAAACTTCATCTTCGAGCTAAATATGTACATCTTTCGGTAGAACAATGTCTAGTATCTCCTAAATTGCAGGCTCACTATCGCTCGCCAGGAAAAAAAGAAGACCAAACTAATGGGGCTAAACGTTGAGAATAAATGCACTTAACAATGTAATGGTCTATCTAGATCTTGAAACAAAGATAGAAACAAAAAAACGTTTCCAACTTTCTTATGTGGGAGTAACAGTGTGTGGGTAGTCTCGGGGGCCCGATTCTTTTTATCACACAAAATGGCCCAGGCAATTAAAACTTTCTCCTGTGCTCTTGTCTGGTCGATTGAACGGGTTTTCTTTTCTTCTATTCTCTCTACTCCCTGAAATTGATTGCAGTTTTGTATTTTGGGTCGCTAATGTCTCGTTTATATTCAGACACTTGCTTGCTAGTTCTGTTGTTATTTTTGTATTATTATTATTATTATTATTATTTGTATTATTATTATTATTAGTTTATTATTTATCATTATTTTTTATTGTTTATGTTTATTATTATTATTATTATTATTATTATTATTAGTGTTTGAGGTGATTGGCCCACTTTTTTCCCTTTAAACTCCCGCAGATCCTTCCTAAGCTGCATAAAATCGTCTAATGATAGCCAGAACAAGTCAGAAGGTTAACTGAGACGGTCTTCATTCTTTGACTCCCCACAGATCCTTCCTAAGCTGTATAAAATAGTTTAATAATAGCTAGAACAAACTGTCAAAAACGCGGCATGATTCTCAAGGGGTTATTTAATATGACGTTTAAGGGAAGGTCTTTAGTTTGTTCCCCAGACCTCCAGCAAGCTTAAAAGTACGCCCCCTTGTTCCCCTTTCAACATAAATTTGTACATTTTACATGAATATAATGAAAAGCCTAAATAAAATAAATTAGTCAAATATAAGGAGTAATGAAACTAAATAAAGAAAAACGTATAAAAAGAAAAGCCTAAATAAAATAAATTAGTCAAATATAAGGAGTAATAAAACAATATAAAGAAAAACGTATAAAGAAAAGCCTAACAATTATAAAGGAGCAATATATAAGGAGTAATGAAACTAAATAAAGAAAAACCTATATATAAAAAACGCCTAACAATAATAATATAATAAATAAAATATAAGGACAAAATAACGTATACAATAAATAAATATAACTTACAAGTGTAAAGGCAAGACGTGTTGCCAAGGAAGTGGTGAGCGAGGAGAAAATGAGGGGTCTTGATAAATAGGAGGAGCCGGGAAAAGTTTATCACCATGAAAACACGGCATCAAAGAAGACCGATTTGACGTAAAATAGGGGTTAGTATGAGGCAGCGGATTATAGTGACAAGATAGAAAACGTTGAATTTATGGGATTATATATATATATATATATATATATATATATATATATATATATATATATATATATATATATATACTGTATATATACCGGTATATACTGTATATATAAGATAGAATAATAAGAAAAATAGGAGAACATAAGAAATAGAAGAGAAGACAGAAGAAAAACCTCCAAATTTAGCACAAGCAAAATAACAAGTAAAAACTACAGAATAAAAACAAACAAAAGGAAAAAAAGGCAAACAAAAGCAAACAAAAAGAAAGAAACAAAGCCAGCGATGTTTGTGAGTAGGTGTTGAGCGAGGGAAAGATTGATCGGCCTCAGGAGAGGAGGGAGAAGAAGAGGAAGCAACTCAAGAAAAGAACAAAAGAAAACCACGGATAGAGAAATAGGAAGAATAGGACAAAAATAGGAATTGAAGATATAGGAAAAAAAGGAAATCAAGATAGAGAAATAGGAACAAAAGAAACCTACGGATAAAGACTAGGAAGGATAGGAAAAAAATAGGAAATGAAGATACAGGAAAAATAGGAAATGAAGCTAGAGAAATAGGAACATACGGAAAAGAAGATGGAGAAATATGAAATAGAGAAATAGGAAATGAAGATAGAGAAATGGAAAAAATATGAAGTGACGATAAGACAAATGGGAAAATAGGAAATGAAAATTGAAAAACTAGAGAAATAGAACATGAGAAATAACTCTAAATTTAGCACAAACACAAGTAAAACAAATATGAAAACAAAAGCAAACAAAAACAAACAAAAGAAAACAAAAACAAACAAAAGAAAACAAAAGCAAACACAAGCAAACAAAAGGAAACAAAAGAAAGCCAGCAATGTTTGTGAGTAGGTCTTGAGCGAGGGATACATTGATCGGCCTCAGGAGAGGAGGGAGAAGATGATGAAGCAACTCAAGAAAACAACAGAGAAATAGGAAGAATAGGAACAAATAGGAAATGAAGATAGAGATATAGGAAAAATAGGAAGAATAGGAACAAATAGGAAATGAAGATAGAGACATAGGAAAAATAGGAAATGAAGCTAGATAAATGGGAAAAATAGATAATGAAGATAAAGACATAGGAAAAATAGGAAATTAAGATAGATAAATAGGAAATATAGGAAACTAAGATGCGGTAATAGGAATGTAATTGGAATGTATGGAGAAATCCGAGACAAGTCTAGCTTGATATAAAAAAATATATATATATATGCTGGCTCGCTACCGCTCGCCAGGAAAATATTAACACCTGGATGGGGGTAAACGTCTTAAAACAGTAGGCTGAATGGGGCCGAATGGATACAAGCCAAAGAAAGAGGGAGAGAACGAGAAAGCGAGGTAAGCCCCTCTTAAAATATACAAAAAGGTGATCAGCATACTCGAACCAAGCAACAACAAAACAAAATAAAATAAAATAAAACTCAAACAAAACCAAGTCTGGGATTGTCTATAAGGGCGGGCAAGATGGATCGGCCAAAGCAAGACGGAGCGGACCAAAAAACAACACGGCAAAAGGAGTGTGGGGAAAGTTTAACAGCAACAAAACAATGCATCCAAGTAAATAGAAAAAACCTAAAATAGAACATTGGTGATATGAAGATTCGGAATATAATGTGAAAAGAAAAAAACAGTATGTACAGTTGCAATCACTAATTACCTCCGCCAAAGAAAGTTGGAGGACGGTATGTTTGTGCCGTCGTTTGTCTGTATGTCTGCCTCAGCAAACAAGATATATCAACAAATATTAAATAATGTTTTTACAAAATGTGGTGGACATCTAAGGTATGTGCGAAGGAAGAAATGATTCAATTTAGGAGGTGATCAGTAACGCGCATACCTCCGACGTTCACGAAATTAGGTTGGTAGATAGGATATGCGCCATAAGGGAGAAGTGACTCCAGTGTTGTTTTACTTTCAGCTTGACGGAGGTCTGGGGAGCAAATAATTTAAGCTTGATGGAGATCTAGGGAGAACAAAAACATAAAAAAATAAAAAATAAAAAAATACATAGACCTTCTCTGTCTTTGAATTATAATACAGACAGGGTTTCGTTATCAATATATTATTTCGGAACACAATTTTCGCAATAGCCGAGCAATAAAGGTGGAGACATGGCAATTTACCATTAGCTGAAAAAAAAAAAAAAAGTATAGGTTGCTTGTTGATTAACTGGTCAGGGGAAAAATGAACCACTAAACACCGAAAAGAGTGAGATTAGAGCTTAACCCTTTCAGTATATACCAAAACGGTTCCGTAAGCGGGACCCTCTTCTCCCTCATGTTTAGCCTCATTAGGTTTGAGATTTTAAGTGGCTTGTACCATTAGTTTAACGATTTTTAAGTCCTTTCGTGCCATTTAGGTGTCGATTTCTTCCTGACGAACAACAGCGAGCTTGCAATTTAGAAGAAACATTTTGCTAACGAAAAGTACAAATTTATATTGAATGGGGGTCTTGGGGGTATTATTCTAAGCATGATGACAAGCTTAGGAAGGAAAATTAAAGAGGTAATAAGTAAATCAATATATAAACAAATAACTACAAATCTCCCTTCAATATGTAACAGAGGAAACAACGGGCAGTAAGAAATGTAGCGCACACATA
>CM064579.1:48541413-48696413 GCA_032716605.1 Paralithodes platypus | reverse complement strand
GTGCTGTACGTAGACAATAATATATAGTATTATAGTTTTGATGGTTCAAAGCTTCAAATGGGTGTAGGCTATACGTATCATTGGTCATGACTGTACAATGATACGTTCTACCTTAAATAAACTGATGCATGACTCAGATCCTTCCTTAATTGAATGGGAATGTTTAATGATTGAGAATATCATTAGAATGACATGGAATTGGAGTGATTAAATCCTTCCGACTTACCAAGGCATCGTTTATGGAGGTGAGATTGAGTCTGAGGTTTCCAATCCATTCCCTCTCGAAGCTTCATTGGTTCATAGATTCTAAAGAACAATTAATTTTTCTGGCTGGCTTATAATATGATAAAATATGGCATACTGCATATCATATTATCTGTAGTGCCCTTAAACCCTTCAAAACTAAGATATCATAAAATTAGTAAATATAATTGTATGATTAATCTGTAGACATAGTATGCAGCTCGTTCAAAGTTTAGGGTTCGAATCACACGAGTCCATATTCCGTCACTTTCCACACCACCACCACCACCACAATGACGAATCTTTCTTATAATAATACCATGTCTAATATATTCTCTCCCGGTTTATGGTGGCACATAATCGTAATAGAACGAGACAGGAGTCCGATAAACGTCCACATACGAGTTATAGAGCACAATTCACACGAGCGCCGAGGATAATCACGAGCACACGAGATACAACACGAGAGCAGACAACCACACTCCCGTCAAGACTGATCTCTTCACCGGGGAGGGGCTGGGGTGGGTGGAAGACCAAGGAGAATATTGAAAGGATGGGTAACTCCTTTGATTGAATTCGAGTCCGTGCCTGTGCTGCCATCTATGTTACAGTTCTGGTTGTCAAAGAGAAACAAAGGGAAGATAATGTAAGGATAGCTCACTCCTTTGATTGAATTCGAGTCCGTGCCTGTGGTGCCATCTATGTTATAGTTCCGGTTGTCAGATAAACAAAGGGAAGATAATGTAAGGATGGCTAACTCCTTTGATTGAATTTTGAGTCCGTGTATGTGCTGCCATATAATAATCATACTCGCAATTATCAAAGGGAATGGAACAGTGCAATCAAAGATAAATTATTATTTCAGAGACAGAATACTGCATAGTAAATGCAATTATAGCAACGACAATTAGGAGACAGAAAAGTTAAACATTTTAAAGATAATAGCATTATACGGATTTGCAACATGGCCTCCGAATTGTAAGTGCGTGCCCGACAATTTATTTTTTATTTTTTTATAAACATATAGATAAAATATATAAGTATATATATATAACCAGATCGACATACAGCTGACACCATTCCCCGCCTCGACTAGTGATGCGAGACTAACACCAACACACTAATAACGACTGCCTCATTATCTCTGGTTGGACTCACTGATTGAGGCTGGGTAGGCTAAGTAGCACATCAGTACGGGCTGGCATACATTTAATGACCTATATATATATATTGTTTTATAAGTAGATTTTTAATATACTGTATATGCTAATTAATTTATATATTATAATTGATATTACAATGTCTTCCCTAGACCTCCATCAAGCTTAAGAAACCCCCCCAAGATCCCCCTTCGAGATAAATTTGTACATTTTTCGGTAAGAAAGTGTCCCGGCCAAAGGCCGGTTCCTCCTTAATTACAGGTTCGCTATCGCTCGCCACGAAAAAATTGACACTTAAATGACAGGTAAGATCTTAATTTTGGCAAAGGAATGGGGCAGTCATTGCCTATTTCCCTGTAGTTTAGCATGTGATTATCAGAGAGAGAGAGAGAGAGAGAGTGAGTGAGTGTGTGTGTGTGATATGGGAGACAAATAGCAACTGTTTCTATATTTTATATATACGGTGTATACATAGCCACACATAAATATTATTTACATGCCAGTAAAGTACACTTAGATTTACAGCATAGTAGGGTTTTTAATACTAAGTGAAGTTAATGTTAATATATAGAGGCCATATACTAAATACAACCCTTGATAAATTAAAGAAAGGCTAATTCAAATATATATATGAAAATACCAGATCATATCGTATACTCTCCTCATGAATTAAAGAAAGCTAATCTGAATATACACAAGCCATATTCTAAGTAAAATGTGCTATAACTTATATAGAGCTAATATTAATATATACAAACCATTACTAACATACAATCCTTCATGTATTAAATAAAGCTAAAACATATACTGGCCATATCCTAAATAATATGCTCTATAAATTAAGGGGAGGTATTTATTCATTTATTATCGTTTAATTTCACACCTAAATCTCCATCAAGCTTTACAAAAAAATAGCCCCAAGACAAGATACATTTGTGCATTATTTGGTAGACAAATGCCCAGACCAAAGGCTGGTCGCATATTTCTAAATACTGTAGCAGGGTCACTATCGTTCGTCAGAGAAAAATCGACATATAAATGGCACGAAAGGTCTAAAAATCTCCAAACTAATAGAGCAAATGTGTCAAAATCCCAAATCTAATGGGGCTAAACATGAGGGAGAAGGGGGCCCAGAAGAAAACCCTTAAATAAAACTAATCTAAACACGTCACACACAACCCTCGATAAATCACGTCCGAAACCCGTAAAATAATATTATAAAAACCCTCCGGCCCGAGTATTCCCCCTGTTCCCGCTGTACCCCCCTTTTGTGTAACGCCCCGGGAACCCTTGTACGTAACATTAGGGCGCCTTAATGGCACTCGGCTGTCACAAACAAGCCTCCAATACGGCGCCGTTAATCACCTTAAGGCACCGTATGTATCACACCCTCTCCACTTCACGTCTCGTATAACACCACTTCTTCTGACTGGGCCTTTTCTACTGTAAATCTACTTATAATTCCACTTCTACTACTAACTACCGGTACTAAGCTTTTACGTCAACTCTACTTATAATTCTAATTATAATACTGACTAATTCTACTTTTACTTGAACTCTACTTCTAATTAATTCTACTTCAACTCTACTTTTAACTCTACTACTGGCTAATTCTACTCAACTTCAACTCTACTTTTAATTCTACTTCTACTACTGACTAATACTACTTCAACTTCAACTCTATTTCTAATTCTACTTCGACTACTGACTAACACTGCTTCTACTGCTACTTCTACTTCTATTTCGACTACTACTAATACTGCTTCTACTTCTACTACTGACTAATACTGCTTCTACTTCTACTACTGACTAACACTGCTTCTACTGCTACTTCTACTTCTACTTCGATTACTGACTAATACTGCTTCTACTTCGACTACTGACTAATACTGCTTCTACTTCTACTACTGACTAATACTGCTTCTACTGCTACTTCTACTTCTACTTCGACTACTAACTAATACTGCTTCTACTTCTACTACTGACTAATACTGCTTCTACTTCTACTACTGACTAACACTGCTTCTACTTCTACTCTATACTTAACAATACAACCACTTCTTTTGACATGAAATATGTGTAAATTCCTTTTCACATATACTATTACCATTCGACCATTCTTCGTAAGCACTAACTGTAAATACCCCCAAACGCGTGATTGACCTCTTGCGAATTTCGTTCTATAAGGAAGTTGGAACTGTAGACATCCATATTGAGCAGACTTACCAGATAATATGCGGTTGTAGTACATGTATACATTACCATACCTTTTATCAATCAGAGAGCTACATTATTATTGCATGTCGTCAGTTTAACCCGTACAGCCCCAGAGACGCGCCTGGCACGTCACCCTAATTGCGCCGACCGTAACCTCAGGTGTAGCCACTCAAGAGGGCTCAGATTTGTATGGGAACTGTGTACGTATCCCACGCAACCATGCCGATGGTTGAAAACTCTCAAAGTCCACGTGCGTGCGCGTGAGCGCGCAATAACCTGGTTTTTTGGGGTAATTGCCTTCAATTTTTTACTCTTGTAAAATACGTTTTCGGGGGCTCTGTAGGACCATTCTTTAATCTTTTTGAGGGGTTTTTCGTGGTTTTTCCTTCATTCCTAACCCATTCGCTATTGTTTCTGGAATAAAACAATTTTTTTGAAAACCGGCCGGATTCTGGTGAACAAACATTACAAAACTAGCCGGGGCTGGACGGGTTAATGTCGATGTTTACGGCTCCAACTTCCTTATAGCCTGAAGTTCAAGCTATAAGCAAGTTGGACCCTTTACACATCGATTTTTAGCAGTATCACCCGCTAAAATACGGTTCTAGTACTTTGATAAATACATGAAATCAAATTAAATATACTTTCTATACAACAGAAACCTACAGTATTATTTCACTTCTGTTTAACCCTTGTCTAGCGGGGTGTTTTGGGCTATTTTGGGCATATTCAGGCCCTCCTGAATGATCAATCAAGTATCTGCATGAAAAGAAATGTATTCAGCAAAAAACTAGGCGCTAAAAGCTTCAAAATGAGACCAGAACGAGCTACGTAGCACTCGTGGTTCTCATGCAATGGTGCCACCAACATGGGAGTTTAGCGTATAGCGGCATATTTTTTCCCACTACGCTCACTAATGGTAACACTGCCGTCCTCTCGAGAACAGAGGGAGCGTGAGTCAGTGGGTGGCGGGAAGCCCTGGGTGTAAGACGTGTGGCCTGCTGCGCTCCCGGCCATTTGCACTCGATTTTAACCCTTTAACCCTTTAAGAGCGGCGCTCGACTTAAGTCGTGCACCAATTTGCAGCAAGTTAGGAGCATTATTAAGGCTTTTAATGGATTAAAATCGAGTGCAAATGGCCGGGAGAGCAGCGGGCCAGACAGCCGACTCCCAGGGCTTACCGCCGCCCATTAACTCATGTTCCCTGTGTTCTCGAGAGGCCGGCAGTGTAGCCAGTAGTGAGCATAGCTGGGAAAAATATACTGATATATGCTAAACTTCCATGTTCGTGGCACCACTGCAAGAGAACCACAAGTGCTACGTAGCTCGTTCTGGTCTCATTTTGAAGCTTTTAGTGCCTAGTCTTTTGCTAAATAATTTTGTTTTTCATGCAAATGCTTGATTTATCATGCAGGAGAGCCTGAATATGCCCAAATGATCCCAAAACACCCCGCTAGACAAGGGTTAAAAACCTTAATAATGCTCCTAACTTGCTGCAAATTGGTGCACGACTTAAGTCGAGCGCCGCTCTTTAAGGGTTAATGTCGATTCCTACAGCTCCAAATTCCTTCTAGCCTGAAACTCGCAAGTGGCCAAGTTTTACTTTCTTATACATTCGCATTTAGTATTCGCTCTCAACGTATATTTTCATCTCCTGCACCCTACATGCGTTTACCCTTTGTTCTCTCTCTCTTTCTCTCTCTCTCTCTCTCTCTCTCCCCGTTTAATTATATTACATCTCTCTCCACCTCCGTATGCATCACTTGTGCTCTCTCGCTCTCTCTCTCTCTCTCTCTCTCTCTCTCTCTCTCTCTCTCTCTCTCTCTCTCTCCTAATTAATATCATACTCGGGGACTTTGTTTGCTCAGCGATATTGGCTCATAAAGTTCTTGATTCTGATTAATATACAATTGATTCCCAAACTAATCGGCCACTGTCCCTAATATAACGCTTGAGGGATTTCCATATTAGATGAGGATAATTTGAATATCTGTCGGAATTGATATCATACAGGGAAGTAGCGTAGCGTACACTGTTTCGACCCATTTGTTTGGTGATTTTAAGACGTCTCGCCCCATTAAAGTAATTATCATCATCATATAAGATATTTTTATCCATTCATGCGTGATTTTTTGTGTTCTGTGTGAGCGATAGCGAACCTACACTTAAGCAGAAATCGAGCTTCAGTCGGGACATATTCCTACCGAAAAATGTACAAATTTAGTCAGAAAGGAGGTGTCTGGAGGCGAATTTAAGCTTGAATGGGGTGAGTTTCTTTAGTCTAAGTGGGTAAACTAACAATACATTCTTCAATAATGACAAAAACCGATCAAAATGATCAAATATAGTTCAAAATTGATTCCCAAACTAATCAGCCATCGTCGCTAATTAATCGGTTAGGGGATTTGCATATCAGATGAGACTGATTTGAATATCTGTTTGGATTAATATTACCGTGATGCCTAGCTATTAACCCTATAAGCATTAGGACGCCTTTCTGGATCCCTTTCCCTCTATTTTTTTAGCCCTATTAGTTTTGACTCTTTTGAGAATATACAACTTCCCTTTGAGTGATCTGAAACCCACTCAACAATATGGAGAGAGAGAGAGAGAGAGAGAGAGAGAGAGAGAGAGAGAGAGAGAGAGACGAGGAAGAGAGTCGCGATGTTGTTGCAGAGATTGAGAGAGGAGAGAGAGAGAGAGAGAGGAGGAGGGAGGAGAGAGAGAGAGGGGATCCTGAAGTCTAGGGGGAAAATACGTATGGTTCTGGTAAAGGAGACTATCAGAAGTGCACGGTTTTAATCCGGGGTATAACAAAGGGGGTAGAAAACCTTATGGGGAGATTTCCACTTGAGGGACTTTTTTCTTGACCCCTTTCTCCCTCATGGCTAGCCCCATTGCTTTTGAGATTTTAAGACGCTTGCCCCATTCCGCCCCATTCTGTCAATTTTAAGACCTTTCGTGCCATTTAGGTGTCGATTTTATCCTGGCGAGCGATAGCGAGCCTGTAATTTAAGAGTAACCGGCCTTCGGCCGGGAAATTTTTCTACCGAAAAATGTACACATTTATCTTGAGAGGGGGTCAAGGGGGTGAAATTTTAAGATTGCTGGAGGAGTAGGAAACAAACTAAAAACCTCCCCTTAATATATATATATATATATATATATATATATATATATATATATATATATATATATATATATAGAGAGAGAGAGAGAGAGACATTGATAAGATGAAGGAAATGCGAGTTATATAAGAGAAAATGAAAAAAGGACCCTGGGTGATAAAATATAGGGTGGTGACAGGAAGAGAGTAATGGTGATAGCTATAGTAATAAATGTATGGAAGTTATGGTGATAGTGGTGATGTTCTTTTTCTGGACCCCTTTCTCCTCATGTTTAGCCCCATTGTTTTTGAGATTTTAAGACGTTCGCCCCCATTATTTTGGCGATTTTAAGAACTTTCGCCCCATTTCTGACAATTTTATGACCTTTCGTACCATTTAGGTGTCGATTTTTTCCTGGCGAGCGATAGCGAGCCTGTAGTTTAAGAGTAACAGGCCTTCGGCCTGGAAATTTTTCTACCGAAAAATGTACAAATTTATCTTGAAAGGGGGTCTAGGGGGTGTAATTATAAGCTTGATGGAGGTCTAGGGAGGAAACTAAAAACCTCCCATGATAGGTAGTGAGTAATGGTGATAGCTATAGTACTAAATATGGTAGTGATGGTGATGATTTGGATAGTGATGACGATGGTGAAATGGTACTGGTGGTGATAGTGGTAGTGATGATAGTGGTGATGCTATTGGTGGTGGGGTGATGATGGTATTAGTGGAATGGTGGTGATGGTAGTGGTGGTGTTAGTAATGGTGGTGGTGATAGTAGTAACGATAGTGGTGATAGTTGTAGCTATAGTAGTTGAGTGATGGGGATAGTAGTAGTGGTGATAGTGATGGATTTTGTAGTGGAGTGATGGGGGTAGTAGTGATAGTAGTAGTGGTAATAGTACTGATGATAGTAGTAGTGATGATAGTGGTAATGGTGATAGTCGTAGTAGTGATGGTGATAGTAGTAGTTATGATAGTAGTGATGATAGTGGTAATGGTGATAGTCGTAGTAGTGATGGTGATAGTAGTAGTTATGATAGTAGTGATGATAGGGACTCTTCCATAGTATGTGCATCATTCACCAATTATTCACTCGGTTACGAGATATTTATGTAGAAGAGGGGATGTGTCCCAGATTGTGTGTGTGAGAGAGAGAGAGAGAGAGAGAGAATTGAGTGGATATGTGCCAGTTTTTGTGTGTGTGTGTGTGTGTGTGTGTGTGTGTGTGTCAGAGAGTTACGGTTATCATTACTTGGCATTATATACCGGTATGTGAGATTCAACCAGTGGATTTCAACCAGTATCAATTTATGTTGTTTCGGTTGCGTAATGATAATAACCGTAACTCACTCTCTCTCTCTCTCTCTCTCTCTCTCTCTCTCTCTCTCTCTCTCTCTTTCGCCCACTTCATCTATATATTCACGTAGTAGTTTTACCATGTGGCCGTATCCAGCGAAGAGTTTCCCCCTAGTCAAGCTTACATTACACCCCCTACCGGTAGATCTCCCTTCATGACGAATAAAATAAAGAGACCGTGAGAAAACTGGGCACGAAAGGAGAGAGAGGGAGAGATCCATATTTTAACGAGTCAACGTAGAGTTACCAAAATTATACCTAGCCTAAAGCACAAACCATACGAAGAGCGTCTTGAGAGAATTAACATTTCCTTTAACCCAGCTCAGATTAAGAGGGGACTTAATTCAAGTGTTCAAATCATCAAGCATCGACAATCTGAACTGTAGTAAGTACTTCACTATCGACCAATCTAATTACACGTGGGGAAACGGTTGCAAAATTATTGGTAAATCTTTTAACTCGCACGAATCTAAGAATTTCTTCTTCAATCGAGTTGTCAACTTGTGGAATGGGCTTCCCCGAAACGTTATAGACTGCATCACCGTTGATTCATTTAAACTCCGCCTAGACAAATATCTATCATCAAACCCGCGACTGACTGCGTTTGTAAATGAATAACTTTATTTTATCCCCCCCTCCGTTACTAACCCATCTGTCCTCTACTAACTTCCTAATCCTGCCACGGACATTAGTTCCAGGGCAGTAATTCCCTTTCCAATGTTCCCTTACCCACTCTAAACCACTGTTTGGACACTTGATCCTCAGTGTTTTGGAGGACAAGCAACCTAGAAGGGACACTAGACCTGTTGTTGCTTGATTTCCTTGGTACTCCTTTGTACCATAGCCGGTACAGTGTACCCCTATGTCAATATTGTGACCTCCATACCGGTCAAACCACATATAGCCAGCTAATGATATTGTGGCTCCAGGCCCTAACCACAACCCTCAACACAATCCACTATTAATATAACGAGTGCCTGGTGTACCATAGTCGGTGCTTTGCACCCCTATGTCAATATTGTGACCTCCATACCGGGCAGACCTCGAATAGCAAGCCAATGATATTGTGGCTCCAGATTCTATCAGCAACCCTTAACACAATCCACTATTAATATAACGAGTACCTAGTGTACCATAGCCGGTACAGTGTACCCCTCTTTCAATATTGTGACCTCCATACCGGTCAGACCTCATATAGCAAGCTAATGATATTGTGGCTCCAAACCCTATCCCCAACCCTCAACACAATCCACTATCAATATGACGAGTATCTGGTGTACCATAGCCGGTACAGTGTACCCCTATGTCAATATTGTGACCTCCATACCGGTCAAACCTCATATAGCAAGCTAATGATATTGTGGCTCCAGGCCCTAACCACAACCCTCAACACAATCCACTATTAATATAACGAGTACCTGGTGTACCATAGCCGGTACAGTGCACCCCTATGTCAATATTGTGACCTCCATACCGGTCAGATCTCATATAGCAAGCTA
The DNA here is from genome assembly GCA_032716605.1 of Paralithodes platypus. Lineage (NCBI taxonomy): Eukaryota > Metazoa > Arthropoda > Malacostraca > Decapoda > Lithodidae > Paralithodes > Paralithodes platypus. The sequence continues at coordinate 48,686,831 of CM064579.1, read as the reverse complement.
ATGATATTGTGGCTCCAGACCCTAACCACAACCCTCAACATAATACACTATTAATATAACGTGTACCTGGTGTACCATAGCCGGTACAGTGTACCCCTATATCAATATTGTGACCTCCATACCGGTCAGACCTCATAATTTTATTATAGAAAGCTAATGATATTTTGGCTCCACTCACTATCCACAACCCTCAACACATTCTACTATTAATATAACTAGAACCTGGTGTACCATAGCCGGTACAGTGTACCCCTATGTCAATATTGTGACCTCCATACCGGTCAGACCTCATATAGCAAGCTAATCATATTGTGGCTCCAGACCTTATCCACAACCCTCAACACAATCCACTATTAATATAACGTGTACCTGGTGTACCATAGCCGGTAAAGTGTACTCCTATGTCAATATTGTGACCTCCATACTGGTCAGACCTCATATAGAAAGCTAATGATATTTTGGCTCCACTCACTATCCACAACCCTCGACACAATCTACTATTAATATAACGAGTACCTGGTGTACCATAGCCGGTACAGTGTACCCCTATGTCAATATTGTGACCTCCATACCGGTCAGACCTCATATAGCAAGCTAATGATATTGTGGCTCCAGACCCTATCCCCAACACTCAACAGAACCCACTATTAATGTAACGAGTACCTGGTGTACCATAGCCGGTACAGTGTACCCCTATTTCAATATTGTGACCTCCATACCGGTCAGACCTCATATAGCAAGCTACTGATATTTTGGCTCCATTCACTATCCACAACCCTCGACACAATCTACTCTTAATATAACGAGTACCTGGTGTACCATAGCCGGTACAGTGTACCCCTATTTCAATATTGTGACCTCCATACCAGTCAGAACTCGAATAACAAGAACATGATAGTGTGGCTCCAGACCCTATCCCCAACCCCCAACAGAATCCACTATTAATAAAACGAGTACCTGGTGTACCATAGCTGGTACAGTGTACCCCTAAGTCAATACTGTGACCTCCATACCGGTCAGACCTCATATAGCAAGCTATAATGATATTGTGGCTCTAGACCTAATCCCCAACCCTCAACACAACCCTCTATTAATATAACGTGTACCTGGTGTCCATAGCCGGTACAGTGTACCCCTATGTCAATATTGTGACCTCCATACAGGTCAGACCTCATATAGCAAGCTAATGATATTGTGGCTCCATACCCTATCCCCAACCCTCAACATAATCCACTATTAATATGACGAGTACCTGGTGTACCATAGCCAGTACAGTGTACCCCTTTGTCAATATTGTGACCTCCATACCGGTCAAACCTCATATAGCCAGCTAATGATATTGTGGCTCCAGGCCCTAACCACAACCCTCAACAAAAACCACTATTAATATAACGAGTGCCTGGTGTACCATAGCCGGTACAGTGTACCCCTATGTCAATATTGTGACCTCCATACCGGTCAGACCTCATATAGCAAGCTAATAATATTGTGGCTCCAGACCCTATCCACAACCCTCAATACAATCCACTATTAATATAACGAGTACCTGGTGTACCATAGCCGGTACAGTGTACCCCTATGTCAATATTGTGACCTCCATACCGGTCAGACCTCATATAGCAAGCTAATGATATTGTGGCGCCAGACCCTATCCACAACCCTCAACGCAATCCACTATTAATATAACGAGTACCTGGCGTACCGTAGCCGTACAGTGTACCCCTATTTCAATATTGTGACCTCCATACCGGTCAGACCTCGAATAGCAAGCCAATAATATTGTGGCTCCAGACCCTATCCCCAACCCTCAACACAATCCTCTACTAATATAACGAGTACCTGGTGTACCATAGCCGGTACAGTGTACCCCTATGTCAATATTGTGACCTCCATACCGGTCAGACCTCATATATCAAGCTAAAGATATTGTGGCTCCAGACCCTATCCACAACCCTCAACACAATCCACTATTAATATAACGTGTACCTGGTGTACCATAGCCGGTACAGTGTACCCCTATGTCAATATTGTGACCTCCATACCGGTCAGACCTCATATAGCAAGCTAATGGTATTGTGGCTCCAGTCTTTATCCACATCCCTCAACACAATCCACTATTAATATAACGAGTACCTGGTGTACCATAGCCGGTACAGTGTACCCCTATTTCAATATTGTGACCTCCATACCGGTCAGAACTCGAATAGCAAGAACATGATATTGTGGCTCCAGACCCTATCCCCAACCCTCAACAGAATCCACTATTAATAAAACGAGTACCTGGTGTACCATAGCTGGTACAGTGTACCCCTATGTCAATACTGTGACCTCCATACCGGTCAGACCTCATATAGCAAGCTATAATGATATTGTGGCTCCAGACCTAATCCCCAACCCTCAACACAACCCTCTATTAATATAACGAGTACCTGGTGTACCATAGCCGGTACAGTGTACCCCTATGTCAATATTGTGACCTCCATACCGGTCAGACCTCATATAGCAAGCTAATGATATTGTGGCTCCATACCCTATCCCCAACCCTCAACACAATCCACTATTAATATGACGAGTACCTGGTGTACCATAGCCAGTACAGTGTACCCCTATGTCAATATTGTGACCTCCATACCGGTCAAACCTCATATAGCCACCTAATGATATTGTGGCTCCAGGCCCTAACCATAACCCTCAACTCAATCCACTATTAATATAACGAGTGCCTGGTGTACCATAGCCGGTACAGTGTACCCCTAGGTCAATATTGTGACCTCCATACCGGTCAGACCTCATATATCAAGCTAATGATATTGTGGCTCCAGACCCTATCCACAACCCTCAAGACAATCCACTATTAATATAACGAGTACCTGGTGCACCATAGCCGGTACAGTGTACCCCTATGTCAATATGGTGACCTCAAAACCGGTCAGACCTCATATAGCAAGCTAATGATATTGTGGCTCCAGACCCTATCCACAACCCTCAACACAATCCACTATTAATATAACGAGTACCTGGTGTACCATAGCCGGTACAGTGTACCCCTATGTCAATATTGTGACCTCCATACCGGTCAGACATCATATAGCAAGCTAATGATATTGTGGCTCCAGACCCTATCCCTAACCCTCAACACAATCCACTATTAATATAACGAGTACCTGGTGTACCATAGCCGGTACAGTGTACCCCTATGTCAATATTGTGACCTCCATACCGGTCAAACCTCATATAGCAAGCTAATGATATTGTGGCTCCAGGCCCTAACCACAACCCTCAACACAATCCACTATTAATATAACGAGTGCCTGGTGTACCATAGCCGGTACAGTGTACCCCTATGTCAATATTGTGACCTCCATACCGGTCAGACCTCATATAGCAAGCTAATGATATTGTGGCTCCAGACCCTATCCACAACCCTCAACACAATCCACTATTAATATAACGTATACCTGGTGTACCATAGCCGGTACAGTGTACCCCTATGTCAATATTGTGACCTCCATACCGGTCAGACCTCACATAGTAAGCTAATGATATTTTGGCTCCACTCCCTATGCACAACCCTTAACACAATCCACTATTATTTTTACTAGTACCTGGTGTACCATAGCCGGTACAGTGTACCCCTACGTCAATATTGTGACCTCCATACCGATCAGACCTCATATAGCAAGCTAATGATATTGTGGACCCAGACCCTATCCACAACCCTCAACACAATCCACTATTAATATAACGTATACCTGGCGAACCATAGCCGGTACAGCATACCCCTATGTCAATAATGTGACCTCCATACCGGTCAGACCTCACATAGTAAGCTAATGATATTTTGGCTCCACTCCCTATGCACAACCCTTAACACAATCCACTATTATTTTTACTAGTACCTGGTGTACCATAGCCGGTACAGTGTACCCCTATGTCAATATTGTGACCTCCATTCCAGTCAGACCTCATATAGCAAGCTAATGATATTGTGGCTCGATCCAGACCCAATCCACAACCCTCAACACAATCCACTATTAATATAACGTGTACCTGGTGTACCACAGCCGGTACAATGTACTCCTATGTCAATATTGTGACCTCCATACCGGTCAGACGTCATATAGCAAGCCAATGATATTGTGGCTCCATACCCTATCCACATCCCTCAAAACAATCCACTATTAATATAACGAGTACCTGATGTACCATAGCCGGTACAGTGTACCCCTATGTCAATATTGTAACCTCAAAACCTATCAGACCTCATATAGCAAGCTAATGATGTTGTGTTTCCAGACCCTATCCACAACCCTCAATACAATCCACTATTAATTTAACGAGTACCTGGTGTACCATAGCCGGTACAGTGTACCCCTATGTCAATATTGTGACCTCCATACCGGTCAGACCTCATATAGCAAGCTAATGATATTGTGACGCCAGACCCTATCCACAACCCTCAACGCAATCCACTATTATTATAACGAGTACCTGGCGTACCGTAGCCGTACAGTGTACCCCTATTTCAATATTGTGACCTCCATACCGGTCAGACCTCGAATAGCAAGCCAATAATATTGTGGCTCCAGACCCTATCCCCAACTCTCAACACAATCCGCTAATACTATAACGAGTACCTGGTGTACCATAGCCGGTACAGTGTACCCCTATGTCAATATTGTGACCTCCATACCGGTCAAACCTCATATATCAAGCTAAAGATATTGTGGCTCCAGATCCTATCCACAACCCTCAACACAATCTACTAATAATATAACGTGTACCTGGTGTACCATAGCCGGTACAGTGTACCCCTATTTCAATATTGTGACCTCCATACCGGTCAGACCTCATATAGCAAGCTAATGGTATTGTTGCTCCAGTCTTTATCCACAACCCTCAACGCAATCCACTATTAATATAACGAGTACCTGGTGTACCATAGCCGGTACAGTGTACCCCTATGTCAATATTGTGACCTCCATACCGGTCAGACCTCATATATCAAGCTAAAGATATTGTGGCTCCAGACCCTATCCACAACCCTCAACACAATCCACTATTAATATAACGTGTACCTGGTGTACCATAGCCGGTACAGTGTACCCCTCTGTCAATATTGTGACCTCCATACCGGTCAGACCTCATATAGCAAGCTAATGGTATTGTGGCTCCAGTCTTTATCCACATCCCTCAACAAAATCCACTATTAATATAACGAGTACCTGGTGTACCATAACCGGTACAGTGTACCCCTATTTCAATATTGTGACCTCCATACCGGTCAGAACTCGAATAGCAAGAACATGATATTGTGGCTCCAGAACCTATCCACAACCCTCAACAGAATCCACTATTAATAAGACGAGTACCTGGTGTACCATAGCTGGTACAGTGTACCCCTATGTCAATACTGTGACCTCCATACCGGTCAGACCTCATATAGCAAGCTATAATGATATTGTGGCTCCAGACCTAATCCCCAACCCTCAACACAACCCTCTATTAATATAACGAGTACCTGGTGTACCATAGCCGGTACAGTGTACCCCTATGTCAATATTGTGACCTCCATACCGGTCAGACCTCATATAGCAAGCTAATGATATTGTGGCTCCATACCCTATCCCCAACCCTCAACACAATCCACTATTAATATGACGAGTACCTGGTGTACCATAGCCAGTACAGTGTACCCCTATGTCAATATTGTGACCTCCATACCGGTCAAACCTCATATAGCCAGCTAATGATATTGTGGCTCCAGGCCCTAACCACAACCCTCAACACAATCCACTATTAATATAACGAGTGCCTGGTGTACCATAGCCGGTACAGTGTACCCCTATGTCAATATTGTGACCTTCATACCGGTCAGACCTCATATATCAAGCTAAAGATATTGTGGCTCCAGACCCTATCCACAAACCTCAAGACAATCCACTATTAATATAACGTGTACCTGGTGCACCATAGCCGGTACAGTGTACCCCTATGTCAATATGGTGACCTCAAAACCGGTCAGACCTCATATAGCAAGCTAATGATATTGTGGCTCCAGACCCTATCCACAAACCTCAAGACAATCCACTATTAATATAACGTGTACCTGGTGTACCATAGCCGGTAAGTGTACCCCTATGTCAATATTGTGACCTCCATACCGGTCAGACCTCATATAGCAAGCTAATGGTATTGTGGCTCCAGTCTTTATCCACATCCCTCAACACAATCCACTATTAATATAACAAGTACCTGGTGTACCATAGCCGGTACAGTGTACCCCTATTTCAATATTGTGACCTCCATACCGGTCAGAACTCGAATAGCAAGAACATGATATTGTGGCTCCAGACCCTATCCCCAACCCTCAACAGAATCCACTATTAATAAAACGAGTACCTGGTGTACCATAGCTGGTACAGTGTACCCCTATGTCAATACTGTGCCCTCCATACCGGTCAGACCTCATATAGCAAGCTATAATGATATTGTGGCTCCAGACCTAATCCCCAACCCTCAACACAACCCTATATTAATATAACGAGTACCTGGTGTACCATAGCCGGTACAGTGTACCCCTATGTCAATATTGTTACCTCCATACCGGTCAGACCTCATATAGCAAGCTATGATATTGTGGCTCCATACCCTATCCCCAATCCTCAACACAATCCACTATTAATATGACGAGTACCTGGTGTACCATAGCCAGTACACTGTACCCCTATGTCAATATTTTGACCTCCATACGGGTCAAACCTCATATAGCCAGCTAATGATATTGTGGCTCCAGGCCCTAACCACAACCCTCAACACAATCCACTATTAATATAACGAGTGCCTGGTGTACCATAGCCGGTACAGTGTACCCCTATGTCAATATTGTGACCTCCATACCGGTCAGACCTCATATAGCAAGCTAATGATATTGTGGCTCCAGGCCCTAACCACAACCCTCAACACAATCCACTATTAATAAAACGTATACCTGGTGTACCTTAGCCGGTACAGTGTACCCCTATGTCAATATTGTGACCTCCATACCGGTCAGACCTCACATAGTAAGCTAATGATATTTTGGCTCCACTCCCTATGCACAACCCTTAACACAATCCACTGTTATTTTTACTAGTACCTGGTGTACCATAGCCGGTACAGTGTACCCCTATGTCAATATTGTGACCTCCATACCGGTCAGACCTCATATAGCAAGCTAATGATATTGTGGCTCCAGACCCTATCCACAACCCTCAACACAATCCACTATTAATATAACGAATACCTGGTGTACCATAGCCGGTACAGTGTACCCCTATGTCAATATTGTGACCTCCATACCGGTCAGACCTCACATAGTAAGCTAATGATATTTTGGCTCCACTCCCTATGCACAACCGTTAACACAATCCACTATTATTTTTACTAGTACCTGGTGTACCATAGCCGGTACAGTGTACCCCTATGTCAATATTGTGACCTCCATTCCAGTCAGACCTCATATAGCAAGCTAATGATATTGTGGCTCGATCCAGACCCAATCCACAACCCTCAACACAATCCACTATTAATATAACGTGTACCTGGTGTACCACAGCCGGTACAATGTACTCCTATGTCAATATTGTGACCTCCATACCGGTCAGACGTCATATAGCAAGCCAATGATATTGTGGCTCCATACCCTATCCACATCCCTCAAAACAATCCACTATTAATATAACGAGTACCTGGTGTACCATAGCCGGTACAGTGTACCCCTATGTCAATATTGTAACCTCAAAACCTATCAGACCTCATATAGCAAGCTAATGATGTTGTGTTTCCAGACCCTATCCACAACCCTCAATACAATCCACTATTAATTTAACGAGTACCTGGTGTACCATAGCCGGTACAGAGTACCCCTATGTCAATATTGTGACCTCCATACCGGTCAGACCTCATATAGCAAGCTAATGATATTGTGACGCCAGACCCTATCCACAACCCTCAACGCAATCCACTATTATTATAACGAGTACCTGGCGTACCGTAGCCGTACAGTGTACCCCTATTTCAATATTGTGACCTCCATACCGGTCAGACCTCGAATAGCAAGCCAATAATATTGTGGCTCCAGACCCTATCCCCAACTCTCAACACAATCCGCTAATAATATAACGAGTACCTGGTGTACCATAGCCGGTACAGTGTACCCCTGTGCCAATATTGTGACCATACCGGTCAGATCACATATAGCAAGCTAATGATATTGTGGCTCTAGTCCCTATCCACAACCCTCAACACAATCCACTATTAATATAACGAGTACCTGGTGTACCATAGCCGGTACAGTGTACCCCTATGTCAATATTGTGACCTCCATACCGGTCAGACCTCATATAGCAAGCTAAATATATTGTGGCTCTAGTCCCTATCCCCAACCTGCAACACAATCCACTATTAATATAACAAGTACTTGGTGTACCATAGCCGGTACAGTGTACCCCTATTTCAATATTTTGACCTCCATACCGGTCAAACCTCATATATCAAGCTAAAGATATTGTGGCTCCAGACCCTATCCACAACCCTCAACACAATCTACTAATAATATAACGAGTACCTGGTGTACCATAGCCGGTACAGTGTACCCCTATGTCAATATTGTGACCTCCATACCGGTCAGACCTCATATAGCAAGCTAATGGTATTGTGGCTCCAGTCTGTATCCGCAACCCTCAACACAATCCACTATTAATATAACGAGTACCTGGTGTACCATAGCCGGTACAGTGTACCCCTATGTCAATATTGTGACCTCCATACCGGTCAGACCTTATATAGCAAGCTAATGATAGTGTGGCTCCAGTCCCTATCCACAACCCTCAACACAATCCACTATTAATATAATGAGTACCTGGTGTACCATAGCCGGTACAGTGTACCCCTATGCCAATATTGTGACCATACCGGTCAGACCACATATAGCAAGCTAATGATATTGTGGCTCTAGTCCCTATCCACAACCCTCAACACAATCCACTATTAATATAACGAGTACCTGGTGTACCATAGCCGGTACAGTGTACCCCTATGTCAATATTGTGACCTCCATACCGGTCAGACCTCATATAGCAAGCTAAATATATTGTGGCTCTAGTCCCTATCCCCAACCTGCAACACAATCCACTATTAATATAACAAGTACTTGGTGTACCATAGCCGGTACAGTGTACCCCTATTTCAATATTTTGACCTCCATACCGGTCAGACCTTACATAGCAAGCTAATGATATTGTGGCTCCAGACACTATGGACGTTTACATTGTGTTGCCAAATATCAAACATTAACTTGTCATTATGTAGACTAGCAATGTTTTATTTACATCGTTCTTGTTTGTTCAATACAAGTTTCATTATCACTGTATTTCATTCATATTTTGGCACGTGTCAAAGATATAAACAAACAATGTATTCCATAGGTTATGAAACACGTTTTGTATTACTAAAAATATGTTATGGACGTTTTAACAGTATGTTTGGTAATGTCATTAATGTATGTTATATTAGAACCTCTTAAAAACGTTGGTATGACATTTTGTTAGAAACCATTTTAATAGTACTACACCTCTATATATTATAAGTGCCAAACGTGTTAGTAGTAGATGTCGTAGTAGTAGTTGTAGATGTGATATGTTAGTATTAATATAACAAAACGTTTAACTTTTACTATCTTTCTATCTATCTATTGCCGGACGCCTTACTCCCCTTACGAAGGTGGCCATACACAGAATGCCCCCAAGCGGACCTATTCCCTGTGAGAGGGACAGCCCGAGCCAGTTTAGTGAAGGACTTACAGGATTGACCACTCAATTTAGGATCCGTCCGACTCAGAGGCCCTCTGTGTATCTTGTTAGCACTATTTTTCTACAGTGGTGTTCGGCTAATCCATCCACTAACCTGCCTTACCCTTAGGTAAGCAGTACGGATTTGTATCAGGTTTACTCCCCTAGACAGGTTGCCAACCAAGGCTGACGAGTCTCATCCACCCGGATTTGTATAAGGTTGTCTCCCCTAGATGAGTTGCCGACCAAGGCTAACGAGTCCCATCCACCCTTAACTTTTACTCTACATATATAATATACACGGATTTTTTTTTTTTTTTTTTTGTTTTTTTGTAGTGAAAATACATTCAATGATACCAAATAGACAAGTTTTTTACACGTGTATTATACAACCTTCCTTCTTAGGTTCCTTTTTACGTGTTCACAACATCACAATAGACGTTTCTTTGATATTGCCAAAAAACAAAAACAAACAAATTAACGTTGCCATTATATAGACTACAGACGTTAAATTTACATTTGTGTTGTTTGTTCAATACCCGTCGCATTATCACATTATGTCATTCCTATTTTGGCACGTACCATAGAAGAAAATAATGTATCCCATAAGTTATGACACACGATTTGTAGTTACTAACTTAGAATGTTGTGACAACGTGTTTACACTATGTGAAGTTAGGTCAATAATGGTGTCATTAAAACATTATAAAAACGTCTTTAGACGTAAACGTTGTGATATAACCACACCAGCATAAGTGTCAAACGTTGTACACACGTAACTTGTTTATTGGGTGGTTCCATTAATTTGTGGATTTTATGACCTTTCATCCCATTTCTTTGTCAATATTAGGACCCTTCGTGCCATTTAGGTGTCGTTTTTTCCTGGCGAGCGATAGCGAACCTGTAATTTTAGGAGGAATCGGCCTTTGGCCTGGACATTTGTCTACCGAAAAATGTACAAATCTATCTTGAAGGGGGGTCTAGGGGGTGTTTTTCTAAGCTTGATGGAGGTCTAGGGAGGAAACTAAAAAAAAATATGAATAAATTAATTAATAGACCAAACAAACAGCCACTGTCCCCTTAATGAAAGAAAGCTTGAAATATCCCAAGTTTTAAAGGCTAACAATTTTTTTCGTCTTATTTCGTTCATTAAGGAGTAGGGTTTCACGATGGGAACGTTTAAAAATACGGCTGTAAGTTTTCTATGATCAAAAATAATATATCATCCCGTTCTTTGATAATTGTGGCTCCAAAATGGGGTCCAAAGATATAGATGGCCACTCTGTCTCATTACAGGATCTCTAGTCAGTAGTTGGGTTATTTACAAGAATGAAATACAATTTATCGTGTCTACTAGGGAATTCTCATGATAGTTAAAGGGAGGCTGGCCGTTTGTTTGGTCTATTAATTAATGTATTCATATTTGTTTTAGTTTCCTCCCTAGACCTCCATCAAGCTTAGAAAAACACCCCCTAGACCCCCCTTCAAGATAAATGTGTACATTTTTCGGTAGAAAAATTTCCCGGCCGAAGGCCGGTTCCTCTTAAAATTGCAGGCTCGCAATCGCTCGCCAGGAAATAATCGACACCTAAATGGCACGAAAGGTCTTAAAATTGACAACGAAATGGGGCAACAGGTGTTAAAATCGCCAAACTAATGGGCCGAACGTCTTATAATCTCAAAACTAGTGGGGCTAAACATTAAGGAGAAGGGGGTCCAGAAAAACGGTCTGCCTCCCCATTAATGTATAGTCGCAATGAATAATGCTTATATATATATATATACATTTTCTAAGCTGTCTTGGGCTGAATTTTTCCCACCAAGGCTTGCCAGGAGTTGTCGCCTGGGCTAGTCGTTTCGGTGTCACACGAGCACATTTTCTGGAAATTTTCGATGAGCAATTTTTTTCTGGTACTCTTTTGAGGCTCTTCATATTGGAATCGGAAACCAGATCGAAGGCAGAGTACATACTGTAAGGTGGCTGAATTATGACATTATATATATGTTTTCCACCAACCAACTTCACTTCTAAACTCAATTAATGAAATCAACAAATACATGTGGCACTCCAAGGACTCGAACCTAGGAGATGTTAAAGCTGCCAGGCAACAATTGCCCATAAAAATTGACGGAAGCATTCGGAGGTTCGTTTAAGGTGGGTCACCGGCTTGTTTTTTTTTTCTTTCTCTCCTTTTCTCTCTTTCCCTGGCTTGTATTCATTCGGCCCCATTCAGCCAACTGTTTTAAGACGTTTATCCACATCCAGGTGTCGATTTCTTCCTGGCGAGCGAGCCAGCATTGTATGGAGAAATCCGGCTTCGCCGGAGACATTTTTCTATCGAAAAATTTACAAATTTAGCTTGCTGTCGAAACGAACATATATATATGCTGGCTCGCTCCCGCTCGCCAGGTAAGTATTGACACCTGGATGGGGATAAACGTCTTAAAACAGTTGGCTGAATGGGGCCAAATGGATACAAGCCAGGGAAAGAGAGATAAGGAGATAAAGATAATAAAAGCCGGTGACCCCCCTTAATCAGTCCAAGGTTCAAAATGTATCAGATTAAATGACCGTGACTGTACAGGTTTGGGAGAGGCAATAGTACCCCCTTTAAACGTCCACAGGGTTTCATCATTGGTTGTATTGCTAATCCAAATATCAGTCCAGTATAATATACTGTATATGTTGATTGGTATACTGTATATATTTTTTTGGAGAGGGTAAGGCATAGTAGTTTTTCTATATGATGGAAAAGGGAACTATCACTTAATACAATAACTAGCCTAGTTATATACTGTGTATATATATATATATATATATATATATATATTGAGAATATATCACAAATACACGTGAGCCACTAAATGTTTCTAATCTCTCAGTGGGGATCGAACCGTCGACCATCAGGACGATAGCCGACGCTTTAATCAATTACACCACGGCAGTCTTAATCAAATACACCACTGCCGTGGTGTAATTGATTAAAGCGTTGGCTATCGTCCTGATGGTCGACGGTTCGATCCCCACTGAGAGATTAGAAACATATATATATATATATATATATAGATAGATAGATAGAGAGAGAGAGAGAGATGAAGCTGTGTAGATTAGGCTAGATGAAACCTGTACAAAGAGAGAGGAGGCCGGGGGGGGGGGGGGGGGGAGGGGGGAGTGGAAGCCAACACAGGTACACATTAATCATTATAACAGCTTTTTTTGTTTAAGCTTGACTGAGGTCTAGGGAGCAAACTGAAAACAGTATACATGAATAATTATATAAATAAATAAACAAACTGAACTAGTATACATAAATAAATTAGATAGATAGATAAACAAATGAAAATCTACCCTTAAGGATTTTTAATGACATTGTTAGACACTGGCAAGATATTAGATTTATCACGATGGCCCATACCTAGCTATCAATTAAACACATAGGACCAAAATGTCGGACATGTGGTTTTTGTTAGCGTGCCTATTGGTCAGATGTAGGCGGAGCTACAGGAGAGGGATTTCTGGCAATTTTTCTGTTTATTATTTTTTCCATCAACAGGGTTATTTTCTAGCAACAGATTGAGGCACTTACAGTTTATTCAGGAACTAAGTGAAAAGTAGTATATCTTAACCCTCTGAGAGTCATAGATGGCAGTTTGTCCCATATTAAATATTTAATTGCATTTACAAAAAACATTATTAGTTAGTCTTCTAAAAATAGTTTTCTTCAAACCACCATTCAAAGAAAACTGAAGAGGTTGTTGTTGTTGTTGTTGTTCCCCAAGCTGCCTGGCCGAACAGCCCAAAGGCCCCGAGCAATTCCAAGGCCATAACCGAGCGCCCCCACAGAACCCTCCCTGCCGACCACAATAAACCCTGGGTGACTGAAGCCACTCCATGGCGGGGAGCTGAGGAGGGTGCAGAAACGTCCGGGAAACCAAAGCCCCACCCAGGGCCCTGTGCCCCTCAGCAATTATGAAGAGAAAGTTGAGGAGCAAGGGAAAAATGTGACACTTTGGCTTCCAATCTTGGTAGATTGGGAGGTCAATCCACGGAAAAGACGCCGTCACTTGAGATCTAGAAAATATATAAGTTAAAGGAACAGTCAGAGTAAGCTATGGGTATGGCAGAGATCGCTCAGTTCTCACTCTGATAGACCAGCCCATCACCACATGACTAGAACCCAATCCTCTCAGCATCAGCTAGGAAAGGCCCTAGAAAGCCGCCTTTGGCGGGGGAATAGCTCCCCTATTTCAACTCCTTTCGGGGTCGGGCACCCGACTAGGAGGTTAGGAGTAACTACATTAAAATGTTCAATGTTTGTAATTATTGGTTTTTAATGTGCTACAAACCATGTAAAGCTAGACCTCTATCAAGCTTTAAAAAATACTCCAAATACCCCCTCCGAGATAAATTTAAAAATTTGTTTGTAAAATAATTTCCCGGCCAAAGGCCAGTTGCAGGTTCTCTGTCGCTCACCAGGAAAAAATAATACACCTTAATGGCATGAATGGTCATAATATTGGCCATAAATGGGGCAAAACATTTTAAAACCGCCAAACAAATGGGGCAAACGTCTGAAAATCTCAAAAGGAATGGTGCTAAACATAAGGGAGAAAGGGGTCTAGAAAATATGAATAGCCTCTTCTTCAACTAGTCATGTTACAAGTATTATGGTTTCAATTGGTCTGGAGTAGTACCTGTTATACATTAACCCATTGAGGATTATGACGCATTTTGGCAGTTTGTTCTGGCTATCATTAGACGATTTTATTCAGATTAGGAAGGGCATATGGAAGTCAGAGGGTTAATTGCAATAGCCTTTACCCTTTTACTTCCAACAAATCTGTCCTGAGCTGTATAAAAACGTCTAATCATAGAATAAATTGTCAAAATGCGTTATAATCCTGTTATAGTGGCTACAGTCAACTACTTGCCCACACCATATAATTATGTCCCGGGTTTTTGTCTTGCCAAATGTACAGTTGCCTACTTATTTTTTTTCTCGTCGTGATCTTATGTATGGAATGATAATAGTATGAATCAAAAGCAAGTGTGGTTTCTTTTAATTATTAGTTGACTAATCAGATCAGTTAACCACTGTATAAGAAACGACACTCGTAATTCAATTCAATGCGCGTATGTGGGCAACTGTAGACTCTAATCTATATTTTATTAATTTCACCACAACACCAAACACCTCCAATGAAATGAATGAAAGCATATATGTGATCCACCGGGATTCGAACCTGGGTTATCACACACAGATTTTTAGACACCTCAACCATTACACCACCACGACGGTTAAAGGTTTATGCACACGCCTACGACTTATTATCCATTCTCGAATACTGGATATTAATCAAATCATGTTCATATTCCCAACCGCGCTATGGTAGCCTAATATTTAAGTGAGAGGAAAGAATATTTATGGGGCACAGATTATAAAGACCGGACTCGCTACGAAATATCCCTGAACCTACTGATAATATAATACATAAATCCTGGCCAAACGAACCTCCCAAATGTAAATATTAGGTAAAGAATTAATGAGAAGATTTGATTCAGTTCAGGATAGCTTTGAAAACATAGGCCCTAACTTACTGTATGTCTTAGAGTGTACGTACGACTGGTTAAATATAGGTTACCCACGATGATCACGACACCCACCATCCGTTTGCCCGCCAGCATATGCCTTCGGAAATCATGTTAGTGGGGGCTTGACCTAGTAGAAGAAGAAGAGGGGAAGAGAAGAAGATGATGAATGAAGAGGAGGAAGAGAAAGACAAGGAGAATGGGGAGGAGGAGATGATGATGGTTAATGAGGAGGAGGAAGAGAAGAAGAAAAAGAGAAGGAGGAAGAAGAAGAAAATGGTGAATGAGGAGGAGGAAGAGAAGGGGGAAGAACAGAAGGAGGAGAAGAAGTGTAACAGGAAGATAAGAAGGCGATGATAAAGGAGGAGGAGGAGGAAGTAGAGGAGGAGGAAGAGCAGCAGAAGAAGAAGAAGAAGTAGGAGAAATGGGGGGGGGGAGACGAGCATGATGGGCGAAGAAAGAAAAGCAATGACAAATAGAATTATATGCTGTCTTGATGGTGTAATGGTTAGTGTTTAAAATATGTGTGTGGTAACCCAGGTTCGAATCCCGGTGGATCACATGCTTTCATTATTTTCCTTGAGAGGTGTTTGGTGTTGAAGTGAAATTAATAAAAATAGAATAATATGTAATGCTGTGTTGATATGCTCTATAATGCTATGCCATATGTTTATGTTATGTAACACTATGCTATGTTATGTTATGCTGTATATATATTATGATATATTGCGTTATGATAATCTATGCTATGTCATTATGCTATCTTATACTATTATTATGTTATGCTATCTTATGATATATTGTGTTATGATATGCTACTCTATTTAATGCGCTATGTTATGCTTTGCTATGTTATGACATGCTAAGCTATATTTTGCAAAGTTATGCTTTGTTTTGTCATGCTAAGCTATGATATGCTGTATGATGCAATGCTATGCTACGTTATGTTATGCAATGCTATTCAATGCTATGCTACGTTATGCTATACTATGTTATGTTATATAATGCAATGTTATTATATGTTGCGATATGGTAATCAATGATCTTGCATCGCGTGTGAACCCCTTGATTACCCTTCCCCGTATTCCCCACCGTGACCAACTAAACTCCAGTGAGATGTGGTTCCCATAAATATCTGTATCAGGAGTTATAGTGGCATTATTAACCCTTTGATTACCAGCGACATGTGTTATATTTTATTCTAGCTATATTTAGACAATATTATGCAGCTTAGGAAGGATCTGTGGTAGGTAAAAGGGTTGGTTGAGATAGTTTGAAGCCCTATTACTGCTAGAGGTCCTTCCTATGCTGAATGAAATGGTCTAATAGTTGCCAGAATATTATGAAAAGGACGTCCCTGGTACGGTATGGGTTAAGCATTGCAAAGGTCTAAACTCCTCTGTCTTTGCAAGCTTTCTTTCAAGTATCCTTCCTAAATGCATAAAGTCGTCATGTAATAGTCAGAAAAAATTGAAAAATAAGCATCAAGGGGTTAAATTCAGAAACTGTCTGGCCATACTATAGTCCATTCATTATAGTTAGGACAAAAATCTTAACCACTAAACTCTATAACTCATAAACAACTAGAGTAATCGAGCTTTAGGAAAAGTCAGCCAGGAAATAAGTGTGGACATTTATAGCCCATTTGCTCAAGCCTTTTTTTTGAGTTACAAATGTTATGGCTCACGATTTTGGGCCTACCTATAATTAATTGACTATATACTTTTGTTTGCACCTGACCGAGAGCTTAGACCATTCACAACTGATTTCTTCGACAATTGATGGGAAAATAAGAAATTCCATCTCTTCTCCATATCTATACTAAAATGTTTGTAAGTAACAATAGATGTGGCTTTAAAATCTTTTTAATAACTTAGCAATTAAAAGGGGTTAGCAAATTTACAATGTTTTGGGACTATAAAAATTTAGATTAGTTAACCATCTTATGTTTGTTTTCTTAGAAGGACAGAGCAAAGAAAACAGAATCCGAATGGTTAACTAAATTAAACAAATGTAAACACCTGTGGTGGTTACAAAAGGTTTAAAACATTCTAGAAATCATGCTAATAATGCCTTCGTGCACCAAAGGGCTAAGATTGGAACAAGACAATATTCCGCCAGCTAAGTACAAACACACTATAACACTGGAGGTTCAGTTGGCTATATGAGACTGTTTATACATTGTGATTATATGTATGGAAGGAAAATTATTAAGATTAAGTTAAGATTGTAGTTTATCTTGCAGTAGATATTGAATATGGTTATTTAACTATTTGGTAACAAATTAATTTTATAAGTCAATCACACTATATTTTACTACCATTCATAAAATCAATGAGTGGGTGCGAAATCATGTGGCCAAATATATTATTTCAGGTGACAAAATTCCTATAAAAGATGTATTCAAATGCTGCCAGACTATAGTATATATATATATATATATATATATATATATATATATATATTATATATATATATTATATAGATATATTTATATACAGTATATATATATATATATATATATATATATATATATATATATATATATATATATATATATATATATATATATATAAAACAAACATATATATATATATATACAAACATTTTATGAATGGAGGATGCCTTTAGGCACATGGACCTTTTTGTTTATCTGTGTTTTCCTTCCTCCGTTCATTGTCTCTTAAAAAAAAAAAAAAAAAAAAAAAAAATATATATATATATATATATATATATTATATATATATATACCCGGTGTATATATATATATATATATATATATATATATATATATATACAGTATATATATATATATATATATATATATATATATATATATATATATATATATATATATATATATATATATTATATATATACCGGTGTATATATATATATATATATATATATATATGTTTTAAGCTGGTGAGAAATTTGCTTCTTCCCATCTTAATTACTAAGCTATTGCAACGTTTTCATTGCCAAATTCTGCATGTTGTTAATTGTAAAAACTAGGCATTAACCCTTTCACGCTTTTATGACGCAGAGGTTGCCAGATTAGGAATTATAAGTAGAGTTCTCTCACTCTTATAATTACCTCTCCAAAATTAGTTTTCTGCCCACAGCTAACTCAAAGACAACTGCAGAGGTTGAAGTAACTAAACTAAAGGTTTATAAATACCCCTGATGGTAACAAAGGCTTTAAAGTATCCCTAATAGGCTCAAAATCGCGTCAAAAGCGTGAAAGTGTTAATATCGTATAGTCTATACAGACATAGTAGTTTCATTTTTGTTTTCATTTAGTATCGGAAAATCAGCAGCTGAGGGGTTGAATTTCCCGCCAAGTTAAAGGAAATGGAGTATGATGTTGTGGAAATAAGTTGTAGGGAAAAAAGACGCTCACGTGACTCCCCTTTGTTGCTGGGAAGCTACTTAGTGACTGGGTGAAGTGACAGTGAGGTGAAGTGACTGAAGTGAAGTTATTATGACTGAAGTGACGTGAGTGATATGAAGTGACTAAGGTGAAGCGACTCAGGTGGTATAGGGTATTATAGGTAGGCCAGAAATCCCGACCCCAACCTCTCATACCTAAAAAAAGGACTTCAGTAATTGAGCTCTTATTTCTACCATTTGGGAAGAGTCAACCAGTAAATATGTATGTAAATTTACAGCCAATTCGTTCCAGCCCTTCTTGAGTTACGAGAGGTTCAAGTTAAGATTTCTGGTCTAAATATATTGAACAGACTATAGTAATACGATGAAGTGACTGATGTGAGTTGAAGTGACTTATTACCACACAGTTACCTCGACCCACTGTGCTATAGACGACAGATGGTGGACTTCCTCGGCACCTGTACAGTATAATCACCCAATATATATTTATTTCCTGGATAACATTTGACAATCTTATTCAGCTTAGGTGGGTATATCACAGACCTTTCAACCTTCTCGGTACTGGTGATGCGTTTTTATTTTATTTTACATATATTTACAAGATTTTACGCAGGTTAGGAAGGATCTGTCGTAGCTTAAAGCGGCAAAGAAGCTAGTTTGAAACCTCATAATTGCAAGAGGTCATTCCTACGCCTAATAAACTTGCTTAACCCCTTCTGTACCGGCGAAGTGTTACTTATTTTATTCTAGCTATATTTAGACGATTTTGTGCAGTTTAAGTAGGATCGGAGGTAGTAAAAATGGTTAAGTTCGAAGCCTGTTAATTGTTGGAGGCCATTTTTAAGCTGAATAATATCGTCTAATAGTACCGGTACCCAGAATAATATTAAAACGACGTTGTCGGTACAGAAGGGGTTAATAGTAGCCAAAACGTAATGAAAAGGATGTCACCGGTATTGAAAGGGTAAAGAATACCTTGGGAAACCCTTTCGTCTATTGTATTTTATTTTGGATTATATAAGGCGATTTAATTCAGGTTAACCATTTCAAGAAGTGATGATGCATTTATTTTCCTGCTTTCTGGCTATTATTAGACGATTTTTTTCAGATGACGGTGTTAATAAATCGTCTAATATTGGAATATAAAGGTACATCGCTACCAATATACCCTCTCATTTTAAATACTTTTCCATATCCTTGTTCATGTACCCTAGACTTTTATTCAGTATAGACGATTTTACTCAGGTTAGGAAGACGTATGGCAGACGAGGGGTACCAAACTGCCTTAGATATATTTTTTAGTACAATGATTTGTTATATTCTGGCACTGGACACACACACACACACCATATGGTCATATGTAGAAATGACAAACTACATTGTAAATATTAAATCATGGGTATACCAAGAGTATGAAAGAGGTGACTCATATAATTGGGTAGATTCATAGTGATTTATCTTTCTATCATTATAATTATTAGATTGGTTTATTAATACCAACATATTTGTTATAAGGGGACAGTGGAATCACCCTTGTCATACCCATTATTATTATTATTATTTTTTTTTTTTTTTATCTCCAGTGTGATTTTTCAATGAAAGATTCTTATTCATATTGGTATATACAAGTTAAAACCGCTAACAACTGATAATATATATATAATAAATATTTATATATTCTGATTACTGTAATATGATAACTAAATAGTTGAAATTATCTTAGACATTTACATTTGTACAATGAAGCATTAGGTGTTACCTAGTAATATATGCAGCACTTTTATTTAAGAGAGAGAGAGAGAGAGAGAGAGAGAGAGAGAGAGAGAGAGAGAGAGAGAGAGAGAGAGAGAGAGAGCTAAGTGATAAACTCTTGGGGAGAAAATATCCACAATCCTATAGCCAAAATGACAACGTCCTCTACCAAGCTCAAATTGAACATTTCTAAAAACACAACGAACGTGCTTTTTACAGAACTTGGAATATGTTGGTAACCTGGTAATTGTTCGACTTGTTGGAATAGCTTGCATACTATTCATACAGAAAACATTATAAACAATGTACTGTACTGTATAATCGCTGGCACGAGTAACTGGTACATTTGGATGCCATAGTCTCTAGCCCAATCATAAATATTCGTGGACTTCAATTATTTCTAAGTATGGAAGTATATATCTGCCAACGATTTTATTAATATAATTTTCTATACAACAGCTACAAAACTATATATACTATTTATTGAAAAGCAAGTTCTATCCATAAAGCAATCTAGATAGTTATAATTGCATAAAGAAAAACATAAGGGTCCACGAAATCTTATGAGTGGGCTAGAGACCATGGCATCAGAGTGTACATTGCTTTATGATAAACTTGAAACCTACCGAAGGCGCCTGGTGCTTGCAACATTTCAGGAGGACTACTGTAGTCTACTTACCAGGCAGTTTGACACCTTACCTCTTATAACTAAAAAGGGACTAAGGCAATCGAGCTGACATTTCTACCATTTAGGAAGAATGAAACAGGAAATAGGTGTGGAAATTTACAGTCCGTTTGTTCTACCTGTTATGAGTTCTGGTTCAGCTATAGTGAAATTAGCCTAGGGAAAGTTGAAGGTGCAATCGTGATCCACAAGTTGCAAGTTACCTTCCACTGTCATATGGTAGACTGATTCCATGACGGAATAAAAGGAATTGGTCATTCCCATCTACGAAAAAAAGTAGGAGCTGTGGTGGTCGAGTGGTGAGCACGCTCGGGTGTGAATCTGAAAGACCCGGGATCGAATCCCCGCCACGGCGGACATTTAGTGGGTGTGGTAGTACGTCCTAGTATGTTTCACATGCTTGCACCAAGTCAGGGGACATCCTGACGACGTATACAGACTAAACACACTTAACAAAGCCACTCCAACACCTTCCTCTCTCTCCAACACCCCTTCTCCCCTCTCAACACTCTTCTCTGAGCTAGTGCCTGTATAGAATCGTAAGATTCAGAGTCGTAAAGATTCCAGGACGAGCTCAATAACGGCGGATCCTCAGATTGGCCGTGGTGATTGCACCTAAACACCTACAAAAGTTACAAAAGTTACTACAACAACCATTGTGGTGATATAGGCTACTATGATCTTCGGTCATATTCGTTCACCTAGTCAGTATCGAAAGCATAGCCATCTAATGCCTAATGTATCTGTAATAATGAATAATTATAGCCTACTGATGTAAGTTCTCTGCCATTAAATCTGATCGAAAGCTTCCGAGTTTACCAATACTCGATACAGACAGTACAGGTATATCATACTTAATCGTCAATGTACGGTAGTCAGTAGCATACTTTGATAATACTTATAGATAAATACTAGTTTTTATTCGTATTTTATCAAATTTTGTAGGAACAATCTTGGTCAACTTGGTAAGATTTGTTATAGTTTGGGTAGATTGCCTCGATTTAAAGGGTTCGGTAGATCCCTTTAAATTACAATTTCATTTTTTGGGGAGAACTCGCAGACGATATGTTTGAGGAATATAATCCTTATATCTTTCATTATAATACAATATAGGACAATAACATGTGTATCAAAATTGAAATTTAATTTAAAATGTCTTCATCTCAATTAAAGAGCCATAAGATAACTGAGTAATTATTATTATAATTCCAAATTCAAAGTCAGCCGAGACCGAAGTAACCATTCGCCGGTCACGTTTGTTGTGTTGTGTCTGTCCACTTTTCTCCTGGTGCCGTTTTTCGCTTACTAACCCACAGTGTCTACTTGGAATTACTCGAAATTCAGTTTGAGAGACTTTCACCGTTGGCAGAAACTTCAGGTAAGCGTAATATTGTAGTATAATGTTGGTAGAGCTTGTATTATGAGGCAGCCAAGAGAGGGGCACCCGAACCCGAAGTTTTGAAATTCAGCTTCATATTGTATTCAAGTTTGCACTGTGCACAGACTTTGTGCAGTACCGTTCATTATAATATGGAAGGATAATATTGAAGGACACTAGTGCGACGTTATGAGAAACAATTTATTAAGGAAAATA
Organism: Paralithodes platypus; assembly: GCA_032716605.1. Taxonomy (NCBI): domain Eukaryota; kingdom Metazoa; phylum Arthropoda; class Malacostraca; order Decapoda; family Lithodidae; genus Paralithodes; species Paralithodes platypus. The sequence continues at coordinate 48,663,987 of CM064579.1, read as the reverse complement.
GGCACCAATAGATTCGCCATATTTTTCTCCATTGGCTAGGCCTATAGCCTAGTCCCCATGGAGGATTTTCGTTATCAACAAATTGAAAAATACCCACTTCACAGACAAATACACCAAAAATCTAAGTCGAAGCGGGGGTGTGGGGGCGGCAGCCCCCACCTATAATACTAGGATAGGTTAGGTTAGGCTAATGTGTGTAGGCCTAAGTAAAATACTGTCTCCATATGGAGCAGGTAGGCTACTTCATGTGACAAAGCAGTGAGTAAAATAGAAATAATCAGTCAAGACTGTGCGGATATAGTGATGTGTAATAGTAGTATCGAGAACACTACACATGTAACTGATAGTAAAGATGAGAATACTGATAGAGTAGAATTTCCGTCTAGAGCTAGTAGTTCAACAGGAAATAATAAGTTAGCTAAACACAATAGAAAATTAGTTGCAAATAAAAGTAATAGGTTGAGGGTATATTATACAAATTGTAGGAGTTTATGTAACAAAATGAACGAACTTAGACCACTCGTTAGCACAGAAAATATAAACATAATAGCGCTAACTGAAACATGGATTAATACAGAATCTAGGCATTTTTTAGCAGAATTTGATATTCCAGGATATAGTTTGTTTAAATATGACCGAACAAGTAGGAGAGGCAGTGTTTGTACAGTTTGTCAGGAGTACATTAAAAAGCTGTATTAAATCAGGTACCGGTATTAGACTAAATAATGATAATGAAAGTGTTTGGGTAGAGGTTAACGAAGGTAGTGAGACCATAGTTATTGAACTTATTGGAGCTATATATAGACCGCCTAATATGGGTAGAAATGGCGGAACATCGTTATGGGAGGAAATTAAAATAGCATCAAGGTTTAGCAATGTGTGCATTATGGGGGATTTTAATTTTCCGAACATTGATTGGCAGCACCAAATAGGCGACTCCGATTCAGTAGAGTTTATTGAGGTAGTACAAGATAGGGAAAATATTAAGGAAACCACCCACCAATTATTTTAATTTTTTTTTTTTTTAGATTTAGTTTATTTGCATCAATATATAGTGATTGACATTAGTTTCAACTTCCGCAAAAATCGTTTTCCCCTTTATCCAACGATCTTAAGACACGGTGCCCGATAGTGGGGAGGGCTATGAAGATCAGGGAAAATGTGGGGTTAAAGACATAAAAAGCCGATATAATGGCTTTTATGATGAAAGTTGGCTCGGGTTTTGTTGTTTTTCAACTTGAGAAAACCCCAAAATGAAAAAACCCGAGCCAAGTTTTGGCAAAAGTTGGCTCGGATTTTAAGATTTTTCAGCTGCATAAAAGACAGCAAGTGCAAAAAAGAAGTTGGCTCCGGTTTTCTTGTTTTTCAACTTAAGAAAACTCCAAAATGAAAAAAAATAGAGCCAAGTTTTGGCAAAAGTTGGCTGGGATTTTAAGATTTTTCAGCTTCATAAAAGTCAGAAAGTGGCAAAAAAAAGTTGGCTCAGGTTTTCTTGTTTTTCAACTTAAGAAACCCCCCCCCAAAAAAAAAAAAATCCAAGTTTTGGCAAAAGTTGTTGGATGATACATGGGATAGAAAATGAATTTACCCAGTAAGCTCATTATCCATTATCCAACAATTAAGCAACATTAAAGATTTTAGCCTAACCTACCAACCTTACCTAACCTAACCTAGTATTATGGGTGGGGGCTGCCGCCCCCACACCCCCGCTGGTTGGATAGTACATTGGATAGAAAATTAGGTAAATTCCTAGAGTTAATTAGACTGAAAGGCAGGGAGAAAGAGGTCCCCCGAGTCGTGTTGTGTGCCGTCTATGGGGAGAACCCTGGACAAATATCGTTACAGGTTCTAGGTTCTGTATCTCCCTTAATAGAATTTTTCGAGGGTTGACACTTATTTTAACATGGAGTATAGGTTAGATTACATCCTAAATGAAATTTAAAATATCTGTGAAAATTCTTGGGTTGTTTATATAATATAAGTTACTGTGAGACACGTAATATGTTGAAGGGGGAGTTCTGCCCCCTCTAAACACCCGTCACTTATGTCATCATAATCTGTTGTACTTCATAGGGGGTCCAATTAAGGAGAAAGTGAATTAACAGACGAAATTAGGCCGCAAACTACAATAACATAGCGGGCCGCCGTTTATGGGAGACTTTTTACACATAATTTTCAATGTTAATTTTCTCCCTTAATCGATTTTTCCAAATTATCAAACTTACATAAAAATTAAGTACAGTTTATAGGGATTCCAACATGCATTTCAAAATGGTCATGAAAATTGGTGGGTGGTTTGCTTAATATATACCCAAGAGAGTTTTTTATTTCAATTCATAGATACGCCGACTAGAGGTATTAATATTCTTGATTTAGTTTTCAGTAACAATGAACATACGATAAATAATGTAGAGATTGGTGACCACCTAGGAAATAGCGATCATAAATCTATTTATTTTAATGTACAGTGGACAGGGAATGCTAAAGAGAATACGACACTTATCTCAGATTTCAGAAAAGCCGATTATGGTGGGCTAAGAAGAGACTTAAGGGTGGACCCTATTGTTAAGCAATTAAGTCAGGATATGCCAGAGTTAATTTTGCCACCTACATATAACCAGTTTATTGCTTCACTCCACAATGCTCAAAATAAATATATCCCTAAAAGAAGATTTAGATCGATGCAGAACCAACCAAAATGGATGACTAATAAGCTAATAGATCTTATAGGAAAAAAGAAAGGAATATATAGAAAAATAAAGAAAGGCGAAAATCATTTACATATATACTATCAGACTCTATCAAGACAGGTCAAAAAGGAAATCAGGAAAGCAAATAGAAATTATGAAATAAGGATAGCCAGTGACTCAAAAAATAACCCTAAAGCGTTTTACCAACTATATAAATCTAAAGTTAGAGATGTAATAGGCCCCCGAAAAACTTCAATAGGAGAAATAACAGAAAATGATTTAGAAATGTGCAGTACAGTACCGTACTCCCTCGAATTTTGAGAGAATATGGTCGACATTGCAGCCCGCAAAATTCAAAATCGCAAATTTCAAATAACTAACCTTATGGGATTAATTGAATATGGTCGACATCTCATCATCGAGGGCCTATTTTTTGGTGATTTTCGTCCTTGTTTGTACACACATTATGACACATACACTTAATTATACATCCTACAATAAAGAAAAACACAGAAATACAGATTCAGGGGACCCAGGGTACAGGTAACACTTCAATTTTGCCCAAGGAAGTCGATTATGCGAGAGCGTGGGAGAATCTATAAACAGTAAACAATGGCCGACGTCACGACCCTGCTACCCCTCCCCCCCGAAAACTAGTGCGGAAACCCCGTATCATTTGGCGCCACCCGCAAAACTCAAGTAATATCGCACATATCAAGTCCCGCAAAAAAGGTCAAATCTTGGGTCCCGTTCGCAAAATCGAAATTTCGCAAATTTGAAAGACGCAAAATTCGAGGGACTATTCTATCTATCTATCTATATGCTCAGGCCCAATCCCCATTTTGGGGGTAGCCGACTCAAGACAGAGCAAGAACAGGGAAAACACAAAAACAACGTAAAACAAAAAATAAACACAGATAAAAAACACAAACTCTCACACATCCAGGTCACCCAGGAGAAGACCCAGAGACCAGGGTTACCAAGGTCGCTCCAGCACTCCCCCGGCCCCTGACCACCAGGAGAGGTTCCGATCTCGGCAGGCAGACATGCAGCGGAGCCAAAGCGACAAGCCCTCCCACCACACTTCCAGGCACACCCTTCATATTAATCGTCTCCCCGGGCCAGGCGCCTGATGGACTATTATCTAGTCCAACTTGCGCCCGACCCCTTACTCCAAATGACCACGTGTTCACTCAACTATTCACAAGCATTCTCCATTCACTCCTGTCCACCACCACTTCCCCTGCCTGATCTATAGTCATTCCTCTATCATCCAAAGCCTTTCTTACACAGTCTCTCCATCTCAATGGGGTCTTCCTGCCCTTCTATCTCCCCTTGTACCTGACTCACATATTCTCTTTGTAAGCCTTTCATCTCCCATTCGTTCAACATGACCATACCAGCTCAGCACCCTTCTGTCCACTCTGGCTGACAAATGTTCCTGCTGCCCCACTCTCCTACGTATCTCTTCATTTCTCAATCTGTCTCTACGAGTAACTCCACACATACTCCTCAAGCAGCTCATCTCCATCACATCCAGCCCTCTTTTCTCCCTTTTCTTCAGAGCCCATGTCTCAGCCCCATACATCACTGTTGGCACAACAATTCCTTGATACAGTGCACTTTTTACTTTCACTCCGAGATTTCTCGTCTTCCACATACTTCCCATTGCTCCGAAAACCTTCCTTCCTTCACACACTCTCTGTTTTACCTCCACTTCCATACCTCCACTCCTGCTTATTGTTCCTCCTAGATATTTAAAACACTCTACTTGTTCCAATATTTCCCCATCCAGCCTCACATCTAGATTCACCCTATGCTCTCCCCTATTACACACCATTACTTTACTTTTATTGACGTTCACCTTCAGTTTCCTCCTTCCACAAACCACACCAAACTCTTTGACTACCCGCTGCAGTTTCTCATCAGAATCCGCCACCAATACTGTGTCATCAGCGAACAGCAACTGATTCAACTCCCAATAGGGCTCTGAGGGACTACTGTACATTAACCCTCCAGCCCCGGCTATGTATTATATATATATTCCTCGAAACCCGGGTGTTTTGGCCGAAAAACGTCTAGGCTAGGCTACCGTATATTTGTTAATCAGACTGCTTCCCGCATTCCCGCTCATCCCCAAGCGTAGCTGTGTTATTTACCTGTAGAATGGCATTAAGTAGAGCTCTCTAAGTCAACTGGTTGAGCTGTGATGATGATTTCATTGGAGATAACTTTATGGCCAAAACAGCCACTTTACACTACTTTTCGATACTTAACAACAACATACAGGCACACACGAACAAGCGACGCTCTCCTTCTTGTGGCCGGAGATGCGGGGCGTCGGTCCAGCCGGCTGTTGTTTACATGCGTCGGACCGACGCCTCGCACACGAAGCTCACAGGCTTTCAACCACTGGGCGTTCAAGAGCCCTTCCGGGTACCTGTTATATGCTTTTTTATGTGCGTTCAAGAGCCCTTCCGTGGTGAGAGGGTTAAATAGTCAGTTTCTTTCCGTTTTCACTAATGAAAATTTGGCACAGATTCCAGAAGTCAATATGGTATATACCGTAGTGATAGTATAGAAAATATGTTAAGTACAGTTAGTATAAGTAGAAATGATGTGCTTAAGGAAATTGACAGACTGAAACCTCAAAAATCGCCTGGTCCTGACGAGGTATATGCTAGAGTATTAAAAGAATGCAGAGATGAGTTAAGTAGCCCATTAGCATTTTTATTTAACAAGTCATTAGACACAGGTTTAGTTCCAGAAGCTTGGAAGCTTGCAAATGTAGTTCCGATCTTCAAAAAAGGTGATAAATCGATAGCATCCAATTACCGTCCCATTAGTCTCACATCAATCATAGGAAAGTTGCTAGAGTCTATTATTGCTAGGAAAATTAGAAGCCACTTAGTAAAATTTAACTTAATAAATTCTTCTCAGCATGGATTCACTCAGGGACATTCTTGCCTTACTAATTTGCTTAGCTTTTTCTCAGAGGTACAGTAGTCCCTCGAATTTTGCGTCTTTCAAATTTGCGAAATTTTGATTTTGCGAACGGGACCCAAGATTTGACCTTTTTTGCGGGACTTGATATGTGCGATATTACTTGAGTTTTGCGGGTGGCGCCAAATGATACGGGGTTTCCGCACTAGTTATCGGGGGGGGGTTTAGCAGGGTCGTGACGTCGGGCCGCCCTGTGGCCCTTTGTTTACTGTTTATAGATTCTCCCACGCTCCTATATGTTCTCACGCTCTCGCATAATCGACTTCATTGGGCAAAATTGAAGTGTTACCTGTGCCCTGGGTCCCCTGAATCTGTATTTCTGTGTTTTTCTTTATTGTAGGATGTATAATTAAGTGTATGTGTCATAATGTGTGTACAAACAAGGACGAAAATCACCAAAAAATAGGCCCTCGATGATGAGATGTCGACCATATTCAATTAATCCCATAAGGTTAGTTATTTGAAATTTGCGATTTTGAATTTTGCGGGCTGCAATGTCGACCATATTCTCGCAAAATTCGAGGGAGTACTGTATATGAAGCAGTAGATAGTGACAAGTCATATGACATTATATATATATTTAGATTTCAGTAAAGCTTTCGACAGAGTCCCTCATGAGAGATTGATGAGAAAGGTTGAGGCACATGGAATAGGAGGGTCATTGTTGGGATGGATTAGGTCATGGCTAATTGGTAGGAAACAGAGAGTCAGCATAAATGGTACCAAGTCAGAGTGGGGAGCAGTCAAAAGTGGTGTCCCCCAGGGATCGGTATTAGGTCCCCTGTTGTTTCTTATATACTTACAGTTGATCCTCTGGAAAAAGGCAAACTATGCCTGTGTATCCAGCTCAGTACCAGTACTTGCACTGCTGCGGTCGTTCACGGTGTTGGCGGCGGCGGTAGCAGACGCAACATTTTTACTATTCTGTATTTTTGTTTTATAATCAAACTTCAAATCTTGTCTTCCCCATGCTTTATCAAGATTACTTTCAAACTCCCTTATTGATTCGGAATCGACTACATACTGGGGCAGTGCGTTCCACTCATTTACCACTCTATCACAAAATGAGTTCTTTGCCTTCTCAAGCCTATTTCTTTCTTTGTAAATTTTCTTAGAGTGTCCTCTCGTTCTTGTTCCCTCCCGCATCAAGAAGATACCTTCACACACATCCTCATCGTACTTTCCTGACACTATCTTAAAAGTCTCTATCATATCCCCTCTCTTTCTCCTATATGCCAGTGTCGGAAGCCCCAGTGTCCTCAACCTCTGCTCATAGCCCGCGTTCTTCAACGTTGGTACCAGCTTGCTAGCTCTCCTCTGCACTTTCTCCACTGCTTCTATATCCTTTACCATATATGGAGCCCACACCTGGTTCGCATATTCCAGGTGCGGCCTAACCAGCGCTGTATAGAGATTCCTGAAGATTTCCTCGTCAAGTGACACAAATGTCCTCCTTATCAGCCCTACAATTCTATTGGCTTTGTTTATTTTTTCCGCTACATGTTCTGAGAAATTTAACTTATTGTCTATCACTACTCCTATATCCTTTTCTGCATTCACTTCCTCCATCGCTTCATACATACTGTATCCTACCTTGTCTATCTTGCTGGCCCCAATCCGCATGTACTTGCATTGTTTTTGGATGAAAAGGCATTAACCAATGCTCAGACCATCCCTTCATGCCCTCCACATCTCCTTGAAGCAAACCCATATCTTCCTTACTCCTCACTCTTCTATACAGCTTAGTGTCATCCGCATACAGGTATACCTCACTTCCATTAGTTATAACTTCAGGCAAGTCGTTGATAAATATAACGAACAGCAGTGGTCCCAACACAGATCCCTGACGACATCCATCAACATACCCATATTCCTCACCAAGCCCTCTATAACCCATCATCTCCAGACATCACCTTTTGCTCCCCAGAACTCGCCCCCACAACATCCTGGAGGGTGGTCAGAACCTTAGGCTCTGACCACCTCCCGATCATTATCACCACCAAAACCAGACTCACCCAAGCTAGCCACAAACACACATACACCAATTATAAAAGAGCTAACTGGGAAGCATTCACAAATGAGACAGAACAACACTTCACAACTCTAAACAGTACACCCATCACTAACATCAACAATGCTGTACACATACTCAATAAAACTATCCAAAACGCTGACAAGAAACACATTCCAAGAGGTAACAGAAAAAGACACAAGCCCAACTTCACACCAGAAATTCAAAACCTCATCAGACAACGCGACATACTGAAACACTCCCCAGCACCCCACACACAAGACATCACACAACAAATTCAAGCACTCAACACCCAAACTAACAACAAAATACAAGAACAACAAAAACTAAATTGGAATAACTTCCTACAAACACTTGATCACAAAACAAACCCCAAAAAACTCTACAAAACACTAAACAGCATCACACTTTCCAACAGCAACACAACACAATCACATGCTGCAATCACAACAACAGACTCTACTCCTTCATGTAAACAACAAGCAAACACTCTCATCAATCACTTCTCACATGTCAGCCACCTAAAACCTCACAAAGACGACCGACGTGTCATCCGACGTAAGAGACAATTCCCCACAGACCCTGACTATACACCCTTCACCAATCACCAGACAAAGCATATCATCAACAATCTCAAGCACTCACCCGCCTGTGGCCTAGACAACATAAGCAACATACACCTCAGACACCTGGGACCACAAGGCATACAAGCACTCACTAACATATCAAACTACAGCTATTCACACAACACAATACCAGACATTTGGAAGCATGGTATCATCATCACATTCCCCAAACCCAACAAAGACTCCACGCTACCCTCCTCGCACCGCCCCATCACACTCCTTTGCTCCCCCTCCAAAGTCATGGAACGCCTAGTATTACAACTAATTACACCTGACCTACCCCTAGCTCCAACACAACATGGCTTTAGGCCACTGCACTCCACAAACACTCTTCTCACAGACCTTACACAAAGAGCTTTCGACGGCATCAATTCAGCTAGACCACCACACAGATCACTATTAGGCACACTCGACATTAGTAAAAGCCTTCGATGCCATCCCTCGCCACAACCTAACACACATGCACAACAACACAAAAAGGTGGCTGGCCAACTTCCTAGCAGGCAGATGTGCACACGTATCTTTTGCCGGTCAGTCATCTAAAATCAGAAACTTTCCAAACGGAGTCCCACAAGGATCCGTCCTATCGCCCGCACTCTTCAATCTGTACATGCACGATATAACTACACCCAATACGCCCCAAATAAACTTAGCCTCCTATGCAGATGACATAACACTCACATGCACACACCATGACCCAAAAAGAGCAACAGATCTCCTTCAACCCTATCTCAACACACTACATGGCTGGTGCACTACAAACAGACTTAATCTAGCCCCAGCCAAATCCACCGCAACCCTGCTCACAAGTTGGACAGGAGAACACGAATACATCCCTCAACTCACCATAAACAACACACCCCTAACACATACACACACACCCAAAATCCTAGGAGTAACATATGATACTCATATGACATTCAAACAGCACACCACAAACATTAAAAAGAAACTGACACCCAGACTTAACGCCCTCAGGTCACTTGCTCACACAAAATTTGGACACAACAAAGAAACTACAGTACCATTCCGAATCCTCCCTTCCTCGCGAGGACAGAGTCCACCTGGCCAGGCTGAGATGTGGACACCATCCAGCTCTCCTGAGCTATCAGAAGAGACTGGATGACTCCGTTGTCGACGCCTGCCCGGGATGTAACACAGCATCCCATACCATTAAACACATCATAGAAGACTGCATTTCACACAACCACTTACGCCAACAACACAATCTACACTCAATGAGAGCTCTGTGGGAAAGCCCGATCGTGGCCATGGCCTTTCTCAGGGACTCGGGGCTGTTCGGCCAGGCAGCTTAGGGAACAACAACAACAACAACAACACAGATCCCTGAGGTACCCCACTTGTAATTTCCCTCCACCCCTAGCCTATTCCATTCACCAGTACCCTCTGTCTCCGATCTTTCAGGAAGGCTTCTATCCATTTCACACATTTCTCCCCTATCTTATAGCTTCTAACTTTCTCTATTAACCTTTTATGTGGGACCTTATCGAAGGCCTTCATAAAATCGCAATATACCACGTCTATTACATCACCATCTTCTAGAATTTGCATCCAATCATCTACCACCTTAATTAGCTGTAGTACCGTCGACCTCCCCGGCAAGAATCCGAACTGTCTCCCACTGAAAAGTTGGTTTGACTTCATATGATCCATTATTCCTTCTCTAATTACCGTTTCCATTAGTTTACACACAACACTTGTCAAACTGACTGGTCTATAATTCCCTGGGTCATTTCTCTTTCCCTTCTTAAATATAGCTGTTATGTTCGCCTCTCTCCAGTCCATCGGGATTTGTCCTGTATTAAACGATACCTCAAATAACATTTTCAATGGCTCTACTAACATCTCCCCTCCTTCCTTTATGATTCTTGGGTGTATCCCATCCGGTCCCGGTGACTTACTTCTGTTCATTTTTCTATAGCCCTTCTTATTCTAGCATGGGAAAACTTTATTAGTTGTAGTGCCGGTGCCTGTTTGATGGGAATAGTAGGCACTGCATCCTCCGACTCCACTGTTAGTACCCCCCCAAAGTATTTCCCCAGCACCTCTGCTTTCTCCTTATCAGTCTCCGCTCTACTCCCATCATTCAACCCCCCTACCAGCTCTGGGATCCCTGCTCTTCTTGTTAACTTTTCCTGAATGTACTTCCAGAATATTTTTGGATTATCCTTCACAATTCTAGCTATCTCTCTCTCCCTCTCCTTCACCCCCCTCCTTGTTTCCCACCTTATTTTATTGTTTATTTGTCTGCGTTCCAGATCCACTTCCTTAGCCTCTATACTAGACCCCCTGTTCTTTTTTAACAATTTTAATCTTTCCCACAATCGTTTCTTTCTTCTAATCAATATCCAAAGCTTTCTTTTCATTGGCAATTCTGGGTTAGTTCTTTTCCTCAATTTTGTTTTATCCTTATATTCCCTTACTGGTACACTTTTGGATACATCATTCTCCAATGTGACTCTAATTTTCCTCCACATTCCTTCAGCGTCTTCACCGTTCAAGTATTCCCCCCAGTCAATGTCCAAACACCGTCTCAGCAGCTCATAATCTGCTCTATCATACATGTATATTTTTCTATTGCTTCTATTATCCCTCTCTGATTTAATGTTACAACTAAAGCTTATACAGGCATGGTCACTACGACCTATAGGGCTATCCACATTAACATGTTCCACTATATCCTCTTCATTGCTAAAAATCAAATCAAGTACACTCCCCTGCGTCCCATCTCTATATCTTGTCATCTCTACAATATGTTGCGTTAAAAAACAATCTCTCACTTTCTCTATACAGTAAATTATTTTCCAGGCTACCCTGTCCCGCTGGAGTAGTACAATTTGCCCAGTTGATCCTTGGCAAATTGAAATCTCCAATCAAAATTTTATATTTGTTCTCTCTATTATCTATCTCCTCCATTGCTTTCAGTAGGTTATCATCCTCTCCCCTGCTATTATTTGGGCTTCTATATATAGAGGCAATTAGAATTGATCCTCTTACACGTTTTACTTCAATACACAAATACTCACAATACTGCTGTCTCATATCCACCTCATTAACCTTGAGCTCTTTTCTTACATAAATAAACAGTCCTCTTCCAACCTCTGCTCTAATAGCATTTCTCTCATATAACTCCAAACCCTCCAAACTATATTCCACCAGTTCCCTTTCAATTCTAGCATTTTTTGGTCTTACTTCCTGTAGGGCTATGACATCAGGTTTTTCCTCTTCATCCTGCAGGTACATAAATTACCTAGATTTAGGTATAACTAGTAGGATAAGTAAATTCGCAGACGATACTAAAATGGGGAGATCAATTGATTCAGATAGCGATATAGAGTGCCTCCAAAGGGATCTAGATACCTTACATGAATGGTCAGTAAATTGGCAGATGAAGTTTAACATTGACAAATGCAAGGTATTAAAGATAGGGAAGATGCAAACAAATGTTAAATATAAACTAGCTAATTTAGAATTAGAAAATTCAGACTGCGAGAAAGATCTAGGTGTGTTTGTTAGCAATGATTTGAAGCCTAGAAAACAGTGTACCGTACTGTATAAGCGTTCGTATTACTTCGTAATAAGGCAAACAGGATTCTCGGGTTCATCTCTAGGAGTGTGAGTAACAGAACTGCTGATGTTATCTTAAAACTTTACTTGTCATTAGTGAGACCCCATATGGATTATGCTGTTCAATTTTGGTGTCCTTATTACAGAATGGACATAGATTCATTGGAGAGAGTACAGCGTAGAATGACAAAAATGATCCATAATATTAGAAATCTTCCGTATGAAGAAAGGTTGAAGAAATTAGGTTTACATTCGTTAGAGAGACGCAGAGTTAGAGGGGATATGATAGAGGTGTTCAAGTGGGTTAGTGGGATTAACAAAGGGGACATGACAAATGTACTAAAGCTCAGTGATAGCGAAAGAACTCGTACCAATGGTTTCAAATTAGATAAATTTTGTTTCAGAAAAGATATAGGCAAATATTGGTTTGGTAACAGAGTTGTAGATGGGTGGAATGGACTACCAAGTGCTATAGTGGGATTAAAAACGGTAGGGAGCTTTAAGATAAAATTGGATAAGCATATGGACGAGAAGGGTTGGGTGTGAAGGCCAATCAGCGCTCTGCAGACCCCCGTAATCCTGCGTTAATCTCTAACCGTTTTGGTAAGATGATCCTCAGGGTATTAGAGTGTTGAGCATATAATTGGGCTTTGTAATTGGGGTTGTGTGGGACAGGGATCTGCCTTGCTTAGGCCAATCGGCTTTCTGCAGACTCCCATTTTCTATGTTCTTATGTTCTAATGTCCTTTCAAAGGGGTATAGGCTAGTAAACTAAGTAAACACTAGGATAGCCTATACCCGGTCAGAGGTAAGAAGAAGAAGAAGAAGAGTCCTGCAGTAGTCTCCTTGAATGCTACCTAACCGGTAATTATATAGAATAGGCATGCACTCTTATTTTTCATGTTTTTTCCTCCAGATTTTGAGAAATTAGTGTTTTCATGGTCTTAGTTATCATTCCAATGTGGGATACACGATGGGTTGAAACTTGGGGGGGGGGGGCCTGTGCCCCCTCACCCCCCATGAATTATTGAAATCGTCATTTATGTTGCCAGCAGGGGGTAAGTATCGATTATACTGCATACAGAAGGCGTTTGTAAACAGTGAGGATGTCCGAAAGAGCTCTGAGATTGATTAGAGTGGGCGTTTTTTCTATTAATATCAGGTTTTATAAATGTGATCAAAATTATTCTCCCACATATATACAAGATGACCTGGACGGCATTCAGAATGGCCTGCAGCTTGCTGAGGAGTGGTCAGGGGAATGGCAGATGGAGGTCAAATTGAACTCCATCTGCCAGCTCCCCGCCATGGAGTGGCTTCGGTCACCCAGGCTTTATTGTGGTCGGCAGGGAGGGTTCTGTTGGGGCGCTCGGTTATGGCCTTGGCCTTGCTCGGGGCCTTGGGGCTGTTCGGCCAGGCAGCTTGGGGAACAACAACAACAACAACAACAACAACTACATCCATCCCGGTATTTATTCTCCAATCTTCAGTTTTGGCTGTCGATAACAGGAAAGTACCAATAAAAATGTACTGACTTTTTGTAGGTGAAGCTCCACTCTGATTGGCTACTGAACATCAGGGAGGAGCCTTGAATGTAAACAAAGTGTCCTGGACTGGCTGTACAAAAATAACTAGGAATGAGTTGTGTTACCGGATACTGGGCGTACGTCGTGTAAACACGTGAGTTGATGTCAAACAGCGGGGGTGTGGGGCCGGTAGCCCCCACCCATAATACTAGGATAGGTTAGGTATGGTTGTTAGGTTAGGCTAATGTCCTTTCAAAGGGGTATAGTAAACACTAGGATAGCCTATACCTGGTCAGAGGTAGGTGATACGCCCGATAACACAACTCTTGCCAATACTGTAACTGATAATGTTATAGGGGAGTGAAAATCAAATTGACAAAATAAAAAAAGTACGGTAGCACTTATCCTCACATCAGTAAGGTAAGAGCGAAAAATAATAATTCCATGAGACAGGAGTCCCGTAATCGAGGAGTTGTTGTTCTGCAGAATACTGTTCGGGCATAGGGTACGAGTACCAATGCAGACGCAAAAATGGGCACTATTTTTGTTGTTGTTGTTGTTGTTGTTCCCTAAGCTGCCTGGCCGAACAGCCCCGAGTCCCTGAGAAAGGCCATGGCCACGATCGGGCTTTCCCACAGAGCTCTCATTGAGTGTAGATTGTGTTGTTGGCGTAAGTGGTTGTGTGAAATGCAGTCTTCTATGATGTGTTTAATGGTATGGGGTGCTGTGTTACATCCCGGGCAGGCGTCGACAACGGAGTCATCCAGTCTCTTCTGATAGCTCAGGAGAGCTGGATGGTGTCCGCATCTCAGCCTGGCCAGGTGGACTCTGTCCTCGCGAGGAAGGGAGGATTCGGAAGGATGGATTTCGGGAGGTCGTGCATGCAGCTGCGTGTTGTCTGTGAGTGAGTGGATGGATCGGTGAGAGATATGAGTATGGATGTGCTTCTGGAAGTTGGTTCGGGGTGGGCAGGGAGGGAGAGAGGACAATAATTGTGTGTGATATCGTGTGCTGGGTGTTGTTTTGATATTTCTTGGTGTCTGTGGGTGTGTTGCCATGTAGTTTAGTGGGTGGTCTTGGTTCGTGGAGGCTGCTGCCAGGAATTGAGTGCCTCATGTCCAGATGGTCTTTGACTTTGAGGATTTTGGTTTCTTGATGTAGGTGATCTGTGGGTGAAGTAGCTGTGCAGCCTGTAATGATCTTCAGGGCTTTGTTTTGAATAGTCTGTAAGGTCTTATGATGTGTTTCAGCTAGGTTAGAAGCCCAGGCTGGGCTTGCGTATTCCATCACTGATCTTATGTATTGTTTATATACTGTGGTGGTAGTTTCTTTGTTGTGTCCAAATTTTGTGTGAGCAAGTGACCTGAGGGCGTTAAGTCTGGGTGTCAGTTTCTTTTTAATGTTTGTGGTGTGCTGTTTGAATGTCATATGAGTATCATATGTTACTCCTAGGATTTTGGGTGTGTGTGTATGTGTTAGGGGTGTGTTGTTTATGGTGAGTTAAGGGATGTATTCGTGTTCTCCTGTCCAACTTGTTTATCGAGTTGCTTCTGTCAACCTATAACAGATTGAAAATTGGGGGTAGGGGGGATAAATAGCAAAAAGGCTATATTTTTAAAGCAAATCAACAATTTTCTTGTATCTCTTATTCTTTAAGAGAGAGAAGACAAATAAGAGATGCGTCTCCATTTTTTCACAAAACCATAAGGAGACGCCCCTGGACCTAAGGAGACGCAGGTATGTTTAAAACACAAAAACACACATAAAATGATATAAGTACTTACCTCATGGGTACCAGAAAGAAAGCATGATACTTTTGGTTGTAAGTTGACAATGCTAAAGCAATAAAACGGACTGACATAGGCCTTATAATATATATTAGAGAGACATAAAATATTACTAAACATACTAATTGCTCATTGTAGGCCAATAACAAAACAGTTTAGAGGATGCAGGGAAGTTATATATGTAACATTCATGCTAATACGAGGCTTAAATCAAGCACCAGTCGCCAACCCGGGCATATTTGGGGAAAATAGGGATAGGAAATGGGCGGAGGGCCTGGAAATATAGTCTATTTTTTCATCACTAGGCTGACAAGGCCCACACAAACATTTGACTGCTGGCAAGAACATGCTTAATGTGATTTTGAATTGCTGAGGGGGTAAAAGGGGTGCGTCTCCTTAGGGCCAGGAAAAAATTCTGGAGGTCCAATAGAGACGCATTTTTCAAACTGTTGCCATACCTCACTGGTAGAAAGCCATTCTCCCCACTATGTATGGTGTAATTAGGATCGAGTTTCCTTCACCCAGGATAAAAGAAAAGGTTATTATGTTTAATAATGTTAACAAAATAAACACACATTTACAAGGACCTAAGGAGACGCAACCCGGCTACCCTAAGCAGACGTGTGCGTCTCTATAGGGCCCAGGGTTCTAGTTAAGGCAGCTTCGTCAATGGTGAAGGAAACTCAACCTTATTTATACCAGACATAGAGGAGAGTATTCTATGTTACCAGTGTGGTGTACGACCTTCTGGCATCAATTTGAAAAAATGCGTCTCCATTGGATTTTACTATTTTTGCTGGACCTATGGGGACGCACCCTCACCCCCTTTCAGCCGTGCAAGTAAAAGCCTTTTGATCATGCAGTGTTATACTTCAACTCATGCACTATCAACCTGCAGTAATAGAAACGAGATTCAAATTAGGGAACTGTAAGAAATTTAGCTTTAAAAAAAAAAGAAATCCTTAGGTTTTCGTAAGGAATTTGCGAAAACATGATTTTTTTTTAGTTCATCTCATCTCACACAATAACATATGAAAATAATAAGCTGGTACTATGTGAGCATATTAGGTGATAGTTAAAGAATATTTTGGCCCACCATTCATGCATCTTATCTATTCATCCTATGCCTGTGCAAGTTTTTTTGTTTCAAGTGCGTCTCCTTTGGGCAATGCGTCTCCATTGGTACTCGTACCCTACCGCCAGCCTTGTTTACACTACACTTCATAATTGCTGAGGGGCACAGGGCCTTGGGTGGGGCTTTTGTTTCCCGGGCGTTTCCGCACCTTCCTCAGCTCCCCGCCTTTGGGTGGCTTCGGTCACCTGGGCATTATTAGTGGTAAGCAGGGAGGGTTCTGTGGGGACGCTCGGTTATGGCCCTGGCCTTGCTCGGCCAGACAGCCTGAGGAACAGCAACAACAAAAAACAACACTACGCAGAGCGGCGGTGGACGCTTGCCATCATGTTCCCGTCTATTTTGACTGCCTTTGGATACAATAATATGTTAAGGGAGGTCTTTGTCCACCCTCACCCCCCCATGACATATTGCCATCATCATATATATATATTGCCAGCAGGGGGCAAATAACCGAGAAAAAAAATTGCTGTCAAAATAGGCCTAGATGTGAACTTAACCACGGCGATCGACAAATGTAAATATGACGGCGGTGTCGGACGCTTGCAATCATGTTCCTATCTATTTTGAATGCCATCTTATACAATATTATGTTGAGGGGGGGCTTTGCCCCCCTCACCCCCGGGACCCCCATGACATATTGTGATCATCATATATATTGCCAGCAGGGGGAAAATAACCGAAAAAAATCGCCGTCTAAATAGACGCGAAGTTAACCGCGGCCGCGCGGCGATCGCCCTGTGTAAACATGACGACCGTACGCCCGGAAACTTCATCTATCCCATCTCTTTTTCCTTTCTCGTGTCTCTTGTTGATTCTCCCTACCCCTTGTGGGAGTACTGTACTACGGGCTGTAGAATTTTACTAAAGGGGCACGCATTTCACAGGTGCCACCACGTACTTAGCCTATTAGAGTTTTAATTTAGGTTGCCACGCCTCCATCAACAACCTACTCCCTTTTCTGATATGATACTAGGCCTAGTCATAGAAACGATTTAATAAATTTTTTAATTTGGTTTTCGACGAGAATAAATAAGCGCGTTTGGGCTGAAAATCGGGAGTTGACCGCCTCTTCCGATCGTTGGTTTGCTAACACGACGCTCGACGTTAGTTATGTTTGCGGATGTGTTTTCGCCCCCCTGCTTGCAATTCTTACAGTTTCTTACAGTAGATCCACTGGAAAAAGGCAAACTAGGCCTGTGTATCCAGCTCAGTACCAGTACTTGCACTGCTGCGGTCGTTCACGGTGTTGGCGGCGGCGGTAGCAGACGCAAAATTTTTACTACTGTATTCTGTATTTTTGCTTTATAATCAAACTTCAAATCTTGTCTTCCCCATGCTTTATCAATATTACTTTCAAACTCCCTTATTGATTCGGAATCAACTACATACTGGGGCAGTGCGTTCCACTCATTTACCACTCTATCACAAAATGAGTTCTTTGCCTTCTCAAGCCTATTTCTTTCTTTGTAAATTTTCTTAGAGTGTCCTCTCGTTCTTGTTCCCTCCCGCATCAAGAAGATACCTTCACACACATCCTCATCGTACTTTCCTGACACTATCTTAAAAGTCTCTATCATATCCCCTCTCTTTCTCCTATATGCCAGTGTCGGAAGCCCCAGTGTCCAACCTCTGCTCATAGCCCGCGTTCTTCAACGTTGGTACTAGCTTGCTAGCTCTCCTCTGCACTTTCTCCACTGCTTCTATATCCTTTACCATATATGGAGCCCACACCTGGTTCGCATATTCCAGGTGCGGCCTAACCAGCGCTGTATAGAGATTCCTGAAGATTTCTTCGTCAAGTGACACAAATGTCCTCCTTATCAGCCCTACAATTCTATTGGCTTTGTTTATCTTTTCCGCTAAATGTTCTGAGAAATTTAACTTATTGTCTATCACTACTCCTATATCCTATTCTGCATTCACTTCCTCCATCGCTTCATACATACTGTATCCTACCTTGTCTATCTTGCTTGTCCCAATCTGCATGTACTTGCATTTTTTTGGATGAAAAGGCATTAACCAATGCTCAGACCATCCCTTCATGCCCTCCACATCTCCTTGAAGCAAACCCACATCTTCCTTACTCCTCACTCTTCTATACAGCTTAGTGTCATCCGCATACAGGTATACCTCACTTCCATTAGTTATAACTTCAGGTAAGTCGTTGATAAATATAACGAACAGTAGTGGTCCCAAGACAGATCCCTGAGGTACCCCACTTGTAATTTCCCTCCACCCCGAGCCTATTCCATTCACCAGTACCCTCTGTCTCCGATCTTTCCATTTCACACATTTCTCCCCTATATTATAGCTTCTAACTTTCTCTATTAACCTTTATGTGGGACCTTATCGAAGGCCTTCATAAAATCGCAATATATATGATGATGACAATATGTCATGGAGGGGGGGGGGGGGGGGGAAAGCCCCCCCTCAATATATTATTGTATCCAATGGCATTCAAAATAGACAGGAACATGATTGCAAAGGTCCAATGCCTCCCCTGCCGCCATCATGTTTACATTTGTCGATCGACGTGGTTAAGTTTGTGGCTATTTTGACCGATTTTTTCGGTAATTTGCCCCCTGCTGGCAATATATACTGTATGATGATGACACTATGTCAGGGGGGGGCAGGGCAAAGCCCCCTCAACATATTATTGTATCCAAAGGCAGTCAAAATAGACGGGAACATGATGGCAAAGGTCCGACGCCACTATGCGTAGTGTAAACAAGGCTGGCGGTACGCCCGAACTTAACATTCTTGCCTAAATATATATTATCACCTCTTCAATTAGGAAGTTTCTAGGTAATGATCAAGATTAGGTCTAGTTATGCTTGTTTTAGTGTCAATTTTTTGTTTTATTGATAAAAAAGTGGGGGTTTGGGGATAATATTTAAGGACTACCGCGATGATATTCGCACGATCTACGAGTCGAATTAAAAAAAAAAAATCTGAAATTATGGTAAATGTTACTTCTAGAACTGAGTCGACAGTGATTTCAGCAACCATATTATGTGTGTGTGGTTTTTCCTTCATATACATTTCTTTCTTATAGTGATGAGTAGCTTAAATGAGTATTTACCCATTATCCAACAATCATAAAACACAGCCCCCACTAGTGGGTAGGGATCAAATTAGGGTTGCCATGAGATATACGATACAATCTGTGAGTTCTTATAATATTGAAGAGGCCTTTGGCGATCAGAGAAATTGTGAGGTACAACCCTAATTGAGCCCCATACTGGCAACATAGATGCTGACTACAATAAGTCATGGCAAGCATAATAATTAGGCTCCCTACGGCCCTACAGGGAAAATAAATGCTGGTTTCTTCAACCAATACCATAATGGTGATGGGGTATATCAGAGTGAGAGCTGAGCATTCTCTGCCATACCCATAGCTTACTCTGACCGTTTTTTTACTTACCGGGTATATATTTTCTAGATCTCAAGTGACTGTGTCTCTTCCGTGGATTGAACTCCCTACTGCCAACCATAGAGGTTAGCAAATTGGGAGCCAAAGCGTCACAACTTTCCCTTCATAATTGCTGAGGGGAACAGGGCTTTGGGTGAGGCTTTGGTTTCCCGGGCATTTTCGCACCCTCCTCAGCTCCCCGCCTTGGAGTGGCTTCAGTCACTTGGGCTTTATTAGTGGTAATCAGGGAGGGTTCTGTGGGGGCTCTCGGTTATGGCCTTGCTCGGGACCTTGGGGCTGCTCGGCCAGACAGCCTGGGGAACAGAAACAACAACCAATACCAATATTTTTTATTTTGATGTTTTATTAACTGGAAACATACAAAAATCTGACTTCTGAGCCAACTTTTGCCCCAATTTGTGCGTTTTTGCTTACTTTGGGGTCTAACTGGTTGTTCAACAGACCCTACCAAGAATTCTTGGAGTTGCCGCCTGACACAAGTTGTTTTGTACTATAAGCGACCTGGGCCCTTTAAATGTCGATATCCCGCAGTTCTCCACCCTCCCTCTCCATCAATAATTCTTAATTACTGTATAAGCTGGAAATTCCCGGCGCGACCGAAGCCACTCCAAGGACCCGTGCCCCCAGGGGGGGGGGGCAGGGGATAGTTGTGACGGTTTGGCTCCCGAAACTGCTCCCCGCGGCCGGCATCCGGTTGTCCTCCACTGGTCGATTGATCTTGTCTCCAGCCGTGGAGGGTCGGCAGCCATCCGCGGTTGGCAGCTCCGGGAGGTGGTCCCACGGCGTAGACGCCGCCACATCAGGACCACACTTACAACACATCACAAACACCCCACACATCATCCTGGGTGGTGACTTCAACACCAAGACGTCGGCCTGGTTTGTCGACAACCCCGACACAGACAGAGGGCTGGTACTACAAAACCAAACAGATAACCTCATCATCCTTAACGACATCCATCAACATACCCATATTCCTCACCAAGCCCTCTATAACCCATCATCTCCAGACATCACCTTTTGCTCCCCAGAACTCGCCCCCACAACATCCTGGAGGGTGGTCAGAACCTTAGGCTCTGACCACCTCCCGATCATTATCACCACCAAAACCAGACTCACCCCAGCTAGCCACAAACACACATACACCAATTATAAAAGAGCTAACTGGGAAGCATTTACAAATGAGACAGAACAACACTTCACAACTCTAAACAGTACACCCATCACTAACATCAACAATGCTGTACACATACTCAATAAAACTATCCAAAACGCTGACAAGAAACACATTCCAAGAGGTAACAGAAAAAGACACAACCCCAACTTCACACCAGAAATTCAAAACCTCATCAGACAACGCGACACACTGAAACACTCCCCAGCACCCCACACACAAGACATCACACAACAAATTCAAGCACTCAACACCCAAACTAACAACAAAATACAAGAACAACAAAAACTAAATTGGAATAACTTCCTACAAACACTTGATCACAAAACAAACCCCAAAAAACTCTACAAAACACTAAACAGCATCACACTTTCCAACAGCAACACAACACAATCACATGCTGCAATCACAACAACAGACTCTACTCCTTCATGTAAACAACAAGCAAACACTCTCATCAATCACTTCTCACATGTCAGCCACCTAAAACCTCACAAAGACGACCGACGTGTCATCCGACGTAAGAGACAATTCCCCACAGACCCTGACTATACACCCTTCACCAATCACCAGACAAAGCATATCATCAACAATCTCAAGCACTCACCCGCCTGTGGCCTAGACAACATAAGCAACATACACCTCAGACACCTGGGACCACAAGGCATACAAACACTCACTAACATATCAAACTACAGCTATTCACACAACACAATACCAGACATTTGGAAGCATGGTATCATCATCACATTCCCCAAACCCAACAAAGACCCCACGCTACCCTCCTCGCACCGCCCCATCACACTCCTTTGCTCCCCCTCCAAAGTCATGGAACGCCTAGTATTACAACTAATTACACCCGACCTACCCCTATCTCCAACACAACATGGCTTTAGGCCACTGCACTCCACAAACACTCTTCTCACAGACCTTACACAAAGAGCTTTTGACGGCATCAACTCAGCTAGACCACCACACAGATCACTATTAGCCACACTCGACATTAGTAAAGCCTTCGATGCCATCCCCCGCCACAACCTAACAAACAAAATCTACAACACAAACATGCACAACAACACAAAAAGGTGGCTGGCCAACTTCCTAGCAGGCAGATGTGCACACGTATCTTTTGCCGGTCAGTCATCTAAAATCAGAAACTTTCCAAACGGAGTCCCACAGGGATCCGTCCTATCGCCCGCACTCTTCAATCTGTACATGCACGATATAACTACACCCAATACTCCCCAAATAAACTTAGCCTCCTATGCAGATGACATAACACTCACATGCACACACCATGACCCAAGAAGAGCAACAGATCTCCTTCAACCCTATCTCAACACACTACATGGCTGGTGCACTACAAACAGACTTAATCTAGCCCCAGCCAAATCCACCGCAACCCTGCTCACAAGCTGGACAGGTGAACACGAATACATCCCTCAACTCACCATAAACAACACACCCCTAACACATACACACACACCCAAAATCCTAGGAGTAACATATGATACTCATATGACATTCAAACAGCACACCACAAACATTAAAAAGAAACTGACACCCAGACTTAACGCCCTCAGGTCACTTGCTCACACAAAATTTGGACACAACAAAGAAACTACCACCACAGTATATAAACAATACGTAAGATCAGTAATGGAATACGCAAGCCCAGCCTGGGCTTCTAACCTAGCTGAAACACATCATAAGACCTTACAGACTATCCAAAACAAAGCCTTGAAGATCATTACAGGCTGCACAGCTACTGCACCCACAGATCATCTACATCAAGAAACCAAAATCCTCAAAGTCAAAGACCATCTGGACATGAGAGGCACTCAATTCCTGGCAGCAGCCTCCACGAACCAAGACCACCCACTAAACTACATGGCAACACACCCACAGACACCAAGAAATATCAAAACAACACCCAGCACACGGTATCACACACAGTTATTGTCCTCTCTCCCTCCCTGCCCACTCCGAACCAACTTCCAGAAGCACATCCATACTCATATCTCTCGCCAATCCATCCACTCACTCACAGACAACACGCAGCTGCATGCACGACCTCCCGAAATCCATCCTTCCGAATCCTCCCTCCCTCGCGAGGACAGAGTCCACCTGGCCAGGCTGAGATGCGGACACCATCCAGCTCTCCTGAGCTATCAGAAGAGACTGGATGACTCCGTTGTCGACGCCTGCCCGGGATGTAACACAGCACCCCATACCATTAAACACATCATAGAAGACTGCATTTCACACAACCACTTACGCCAACAACACAACCTACACTCAATGAGAGCTCTGTGGGAAAGCCCGATCGTGGCCATGGCCTTCCTCAGGGACTCGGGGCTGTTCGGCCAGGCAGCTTAGGGAACAACAACAACAACAACAACTGTATAAGCTACCGGTACGTGTCGTACTTTCTTTAGCTGACGCATATTACAGTCATTGCATATTGATGCTCATTATATTTTAAAGTCACCCATAATATTATATAACGTATATTTATATCTACAGTATATGGAAGAAGGTATTTTCATGCTTTTTGTTATAATAGTACTGTACAGTACACTGTAAATCATCCTTATAATTTTGTGTTTAGTCATTTCTAGCTACATATGGAAATTCCCACGAGTACTATACTATATTAGCACTTAGTGTAGTCATGTACAGTAGTACGGTACCGTAAAGTGGGGTAATTTCGGACTTGGGTCATAACTTCGGACATCGGCGATAATAAGTAATTAGACATTGTCATTATATAATGGAAACGCTTTTTATTGTTTTTTTTGTGGGGTCCGTTTAGAGAAATGGCAAAGGAAGAGCATGTAAAAGTCCTAGGGAACTGACATGAGTACTGTATATGTACACAAAAAATATATTATATACTGTATGTGACGAAAATATGTACATTTTTCGCTACCCTGCCAAACTTCTATCACCCTGAAGAAATTTGTTTGTATGAATGATGTTGTGACTGATATAATTTTGTAGTAACATTACCAGAGACAACATCCACCAAAGGAAATTTGTTACACTTGTATAACGCTCTAGCAAGAACACTATCATTTAACCGATTGTGTTTAAAAAAAAAAACATGGTAACTTCGGACATGGAACAAAACAATCGTTTGTTATTATTTGCCCTATGAAAATCATTCATAATACTTGTACATCATTAACATGGTGGTAAAAGATCAAATAATCATTCTCTGAGTCCAAAAACCCATAAAAATATGATACTATGCTAACCGATTTATGTAGTTCGGATAATTCTGGATATATAATATATATAAATTAGGAGAGGCATATATCTTGTCCAAAAAATTGTTATCTGCCGAAAGAAACACCAACAAATACATTATACCTATAAAAATGCTCAAATTCATAAAAGTGTATATGCAGTGATATATTATACATACCTATATATTTTCACTAGGCCTAGTTAATTTTTGAGTTATTGATTTGACAGCATTGGTTATTTTTCCTGCTCAATATTTTCTAAGAGCGAGCTCAATGCCTAACGAGAACAGATCCAAACAGAATATATGTTAAACATCGTATATATCCCCCTCCTATACTGATTATACAGGCCTAAAAGTATTGACTGTGCATTTTCCACTATAACATCGGACAGGAATAAGCAGCAATAATAAAATATTCATATAAAATAGTAGGAGCCAAAAAATGAATGAAATAAGGCCACGAACGTACGTCCGAAGTTCTCCTCCATTTGTCCGGAGTTATCCCAGCTTTCTTGGCAACCATTTTCCATGAGAAACACCGTATGTCCGAAGTTATCAACTTTTCAAGCAAACTTCGGACATCATTTAGGATAAGGATAGCTCTCTTCTTATGGGGGATAATTTTAGGAGGCTTCCTGGATTACGGCGCACTATCACCATACATCACTTGACCTAGTTAAATCTCTATAATGTGTTTACACTCAGGAGAAATTGTTAATAAACGTCGAAAAATGTCCGAGGTTACCGCATTTTACGGTATACAGTTTCGTAAAAACATGCAGAATCGTAAGAAATCGTGATAAACTTTGTATAGCCTAGTGTTGAGTGTTGTTGATGTCGACAGTCGTAGCTCTGGTGCTACTTCGGAAGCATCCACCAGAGGTCTCAGGTGAATTCTTGGTAGGGTCAATTGCCCTTTGTTATGTTTGGGTACATCTAGTGGTCGTGTATTTACGCTTGGACACAGGTGATGGACGAAGAGCATTAATTGTACTGGTACTTTATATTTTTTTCTACATTTCGTAAGTACAGTACAAAACTTGGCTCGGGTTTCCGTACTGTATTTACTGGATCGGGGGCGGGGGGCCTGGTATCCTTCTCCCCTTAAATAAATCTACCAAAAAAACGAGACAGAGATAGGGGCGAGGGAACGCGTTCGTGGTCCCGGACCCTAAGAATAGGAGCTTTGAATGTGCGTGGATGTAGTACGAATGAGAAGCGAGAGGATATTGGAAGGTTATTTGAAAGAAGGATGTATGATGTCCTAGCACTGAATGAAACAAAGATGAAAGGAGAGGGAGAAGTGGATTTTGGAAACGTGATAGGTAGAAAGTCTGGAGTAAACGAGGGAGTCAGGGGGAAAGAAGGAGTGGCTATTATTGTGAAGGAGGAGTTGAGAGAGTTTATAAAAGAGTGGAAAGAGGTGTCATCAAGGCTAATGTGGGTGAGAATGCGGTTTAAGGGTGAAAGGTGGGTTTTTGTAAGTGCGTATGGACCAGGAAGTGAAAGAGAGTTAGACGAGGTAGAGGGTTTCTGGGAGGATTTGAGAGATTGTCTACAAGGGTTTGATGAAAATGAAAATGTTATAGTTTTAGGGGACCTAAATGCTAGGGTAGGAAATGAGCCTGTTGAGGGAGTCATCGGTAGTTTTGGTGTGGATGGTGTAAACGAGAGTGGAGAAAGACTGAAAAATGTATGTGAAGAGTGTAGATTGAGTGTAGGTAATACGTTCTTCAAAAAAAGGCGTATACACAAGTACACCTGGCATAGACTTGTGAGGGGAGAGATTGTAGAGAGGGCATTGATGGATTATGTGCTGGTGACAAGGGAAAGATTGTGTAGACTGCTGGATGTGAATGTGATGAGAGGTGAGGCGGAGGGTATGTCAGATCATTACCTGGTGGAGGGAAAGCTAAGAGTTAAGAGTTACAGGAGAATAAGAGACAAGCGTGAAGTAAGAGAGGTAATAAAAGTTAGTGAGTTAGAGAAGAGTGAAAAAGAGAGGGAGTACAAGGAAAGACTAAATGAAAAGTGGATGGAAGTGAGAGAGATGGAAGAGAGAGAAGTAGAGGTTGAATGGCAACAGTTTAAGGAAGGAGTGAAAGCAAGTGCAGAGGTAGTATGCGGCAAAAGGAAAGTAGGAGGCAGAGGTATCAGGAAGGGAAGCGAGTGGTGGAATGATACGGTGAGAAAGGCAGTTGAGGAGAAGAGACAGTGTTTTGAGAGGGTTTTACAGGATGGTAGTGTTGAGGTATGGGAGAGGTACAAGGAGAAAAGGAGAGAGGCAAAACGGAAAATTAGAGAAGCGAAAAAAGATGCAAACGAAAGGTGGGGCCAAAGGCTGAGTGAGAATTTTGAAGAACGAAAGAAGATGTTCTGGAAGGAGGTAAATAAAGTAAGGAAAGGAGGACAAAAGAGGGAAGAGTCAGTGAAATATGAAAATGGAGAATTACTAGTGGAACCAGTTGAAGTGAGGAAAAGATATGCCGAGTATTTTGAATCTTTGTTAAATACAAGAGATGGAAGAGAAGCAGTGATTGAAGCAGAGGTGGATGGAGATAGGTTACCCAGGCCACCCAGGTGGCAGGGAATGAATGAAAGGATTGAGGAAAATGAGGTGAAAGAAGCAGTGAAACAAATGAGAGCGGGAAAAGCAGAAGGTTTGGATGGTATTGCTGTGGAGTGTATAAAGAAGGGTGGAGATGTGATAATAGATTGGTTGGTGAGACTTTTCAATGTGTGCTTTGCTGTGTCAATGGTACCAATAGACTGGAAGAGTGCATGTATTGTGCCGTTGTACAAGGAGAAGGGAGATCGGCAGGAGTGTTCAAGTTATAGAGGTATTAGTTTATTGTCAGTGGTTGGAAAGCTGTATGGCAGGGTGTTGATAGAGAGGATAATAAAGTGTACGGAAGTTACAATAGGAGAAGAACAGTGCGGTTTTAGGAGGGGAAGAGGGTGCGTGGATCAGATGTTTGCAGTAAGACAGTTATGCGAGAAGTATTTAGAGAAGCATAAGGAGATATTTTGGGCTTTTATGGACTTGGAAAAAGCGTATGATCGTGTGGACCGTGAAGCAATGTGGAAGGTGTTAAGGATTTATGAAATAGGAGGAAATTTGTTAGAAGCAGTTAAGAGTTTTTATGAAGGGAGCAGAGCATGTGTGAGAGTAGGAAATGGTGAGTTGAGTGAATGGTTTGAGGTAAAGGTAGGTTTGCGACAGGGTTGTGTAATGTCACCATGGCTGTTTAATATGTTTATGGATGGTGTGGTGAGGGAGGTGAAAAGGAGAACTATGGGAAATGGATTGGGTTTAGTAGGAAAGAATGGTAGAGATTGGGAGTTGAATCAGTTGCTGTTCGCTGATGACACAGCATTGGTGGCGGATTCTGATGAGAAACTGCAGCGGGTAGTCAAAGAGTTTGGTGTGGTTTGTGGAAGGAGGAAACTGAAGGTGAACGTCAATAAAAGTAAAGTAATGGTGTGTAATAGGGGAGAGCATAGGGTGAATCTAGATGTGAGGCTGGATGGGGAAATATTGGAACAAGTAGAATGTTTTAAATATCTAGGAGGAACGATAAGCAGGAGTGGAGGTATGGAAGTGGAGGTAAAACAGAGAGTGTGTGAAGGAAGGAAGGTTTTCGGAGCAATGGGAAGTATGTGGAAGACGAGAAATCTCGGAGTGAAAGTAAAAAGTGCACTGTATCAAGGAATTGTTGTGCCAACAGTGATGTATGGGGCTGAGACATGGGCTCTGAAGAAAAAGGAGAAAAGAGGGCTGGATGTGATGGAGATGAGCTGCTTGAGGAGTATGTGTGGAGTTACTCGTAGAGACAGATTGAGGAATGAAGAGATACGTAGGAGAGTGGGGCAGCAAGAACATTTGTCAGCCAGAGTGGACAGAAGGGTGCTGAGCTGGTATGGTCATGTTGAACGAATGGGAGATGAAAGGCTTACAAAGAGAATATGTGAGTCAGGTACAAGGGGAGATAGAAGGGCAGGAAGACCCCCATTGAGATGGAGAGACTGTGTAAGAAAGGCTTTGGATGATAGAGGAATGACTATAGATCAGGCAGGGGAAGTGGTGGTGGACAGGAGTGAATGGAGAATGCTTGTGAATAGTTACAAAGTACAAAGGAAATCAAGCAACAACAGGTCTAGTGACCCTTCTAGGTTGCTTGTCCTCCAAAACACTGAGGATCAAGTGTCCAAACAGTGGTTTAGAGTGGGTAAGGGAACATTGGAAAGGGAACTACTGCCCTGCCACTAACGTGGCAGGACTAGGAAGTTAGTAGGGGACATATGGGTTAGTAACTGAGGGGAGGATAAAGTTATTCATTTACAAACGCAGTCAGTCGCGGGTTTGATGCGAGATATTTGTCTAGGCGGAATTTAAATGAATCAACGGTGCTGCAGTCTATAACGTCTCGGGGAAGCCCATTCCACAAGTTGACAACTCGATTGAAGAAGAAATTCTTAGATTCGTGCGAGTTAAAAGATTTACCAATAATTTTGCAACCGTTTCCCCGCGTGTAATTAGATTGGTCGATAGTGAAGTACTTACTACAGTTCATATTGTCGATGCCTTTGATGATTTTGAACACTTGAATTAAGTCGCCTCTTAATCTGCGCTGGGTTAAAGGAAATAGATTTAATTCTCTAAGACGCTCTTCGTATGGTTTGTTCTTTAGGCTAGGTATCATTTTGGTAACTCTACGTTGAACTCGTTCTAGCTTGTTTATATCTTTTTGGTAATAAGGGCACCAGGATTGAACGCAGTATTCCAGAAGAGGGCGGACTAAGGAATTGTAAAGGGTTAGGATAACTTCTTTGGATTTATGCTCAAATGACCTGCCTATAAAGCCAATTATTTTGTTTGCCTTCTTAACAACTTCTGAACATTGTTGACTCGTTTTAGGTTACTCGATATTGTTACTCCCAGATCAGTTTCTCTGTTTACATTCTTAAGCTGAGTGCCATTCATCGAATAGTTTGCTTTCTCATTTAGGTATCCGACATGTAGTACTTTACATTTATCCGCATTGAAACTCATTTGCCAAATTTGGGCCCAACATGACAATTTATCTAGATTGTGTTGCATATCGTCAACTTGTTCTTTTGAGAGTACGCTATTTGCAATTTTTGTATCGTCAGCAAATTTTGAGATTGTGCAGGTGAGACCCTCATCTATGTCGTTGATGTAAATTAGAAAGAGAATTGGTCCTAGTACCGATCCCTGGGGTACCCCGCTACTTACATTGGTCCATTTAGATGCCTTACCGTTTATGACTACCCTTTGCTTTCTGTTGCTGAGCCAATTTTCTATCCATTTCAACACACCGTCTTGTATTCCATGCGCTTTTAGTTTTAGCAGTAAACGTTTGTGGGGAACTTTGTCAAAGGCCTTTTGAAAATCAAGGTATATATATCTACAGCTTTACTCTCATCGTATAGGTTGAGGATATCGTGGAAGAAGTCTAAGAGGTTTGTTAAACAGGAACGTTTTTTACGAAAGCCGTGTTGAGTATCTTTAAGTATGTTATTTTCCTCTAAGTGATTTACGAGTCTGTCTCGTATGACCGTTTCTAGCATTTTACATACAACTGAGGTTAAGCTAATTGGACGATAGTTACTGGGTAGGGATTTGCTGCCTTTTTAAATATCGGTGTTACGTTGGCTAGCTTCCACTGATCAGGCATAGTTCCAGACTGCAAGGATTTATTGAATAGTAATGTCAGTGGTTTGGAGAGCTCATTCTTAGCTTCCTTTAGAACTCTAGGCGAGATTGTATCAGGTCCTGGCGTTTTATTTACCTTGAGTTTATCTAAACAATTCAATACTTCTCTCTCTGTAACGGTGATATTGCTTAGAACATCTGAATTATCAATCTGAATCGGCGATGGTGTAGGGATATCACTGAGGTCTTCTGTTGTAAAAACTGATGCAAAGAAGGTATTGAGGGCATTACTCATTTGTACTTCGTCTTTGGTGTATTCTCCTTACACCTTAGTTGAGTGAACACGTGGTCATTTGGAGTTAGGGGTCAGGCGCAAGTTGGACTAGATAATAGTCCATCAGGCGCCTGGCCCGGGGAGACGATTAATATGAAGGGTGTGCCTGGAAGTGTGGTGGGAGGGCTTGTGTCTTTGGCTCCGCTGCATGTCTGCCTGCCGAGATCGGAACCTCTCCGGGTGGTCAGGGGCCGGGGGAGTGCTGGAGCGACCTTGGTAACCCTGGTCTCTGGGTCTTCTCCTGGGTGACCTGGATGTGTGAGAGTTTGTGTTTTTTATCTGTGTTTATTTTTTGTTTTACGTTGTTTTTGTGTTTTCCCTGTTCTTGCTCTGTCTTGAGTCGGCTACCCCCAAAATGGGGATTGGGCCTGAGCATATAGATAGATAGATAGATAGATAGATAGATAGATAGATAGATAGATAGATAGATAGATAGATAGATTTATGTACTTTTAATGGTTTGGACAATGTATTTTTTACCCTTATTCATTTGTTAAGCCGTCTTACCCCTCATTTTCCCCGAGCTTCAAAGCTCTCCCCACTTTTTTGTTTTTTAATTGCTGGGATAGTGAGGCCCGATATGACTGTATTACTGTATAGGCTTTTACCATAATATTCTTCTAAAACTTATAATGAAACACACCTTTTTTCAGCTTCTAAAAATATAATCACCTCTCAAACTTGCTAAAGTGTTCTTTACTTTTACCACTGTAGGTACAATAAGGTCTTGCCACAACCGCACCATCGTGTCAGCACTATGGCTGATATTGGTATACATACATACATACATAAAATTTTAAGACTGAGTGTTCCACACATAAGTGCAGTTTCAGTCTCTTGTCCTAATGGCGGTGTTCCAGGCAATCCTGTTAAGGGCTGCTTCACTTGTCAAGTTCTTGGATTTGAGATCGGCGCGTATAGTCCGATCCCAGGTCTTCCTCGGTCCACCCCTTGGTGCAGCTCCCTCCACAATCACAGACCTGCATTTTTTCACCCAATTTTGTTCATCCATTCTCTCCACATGTCCATACCATCCCAGTCTACTTGTACGCATCACCTCGCTAATACTCTTTATACCTAAACGTCTCCTCAGCTCAACATTTGTTATTCTATCCTGTAGCCTGGCCCCACACATCCATCTCACCATTCTCATCTCATTACGCTCCATTCTGTTGACATCCTCTACTTTAACGGCCCATGTTTCTGAGGCATACGTCATTGCACTTCTAACACATGAGGCATACACCTTTCCCTTCAGGGGGAGAGGCATTCTTTTCATGGTCAGGATTGGCATAAATTCTCTGAACTTCCCCCAGCCACACCTAATTCTAGCAACAGTGGCAGCCTCGGCCCCACCGCCGGCAGAGATGGTATCTCCTAGGTAACAAAACTTGTTCACCAGCTCCAAAGACTCATTTCCAAAATTAACAGCCACAGGATCATCACTTAACACAAGCTTGCCATTGCACACTATGCACTGAAATTTCTCTATTTCTGACTTATCCTTCGGCAGGGGCCCCTTTATTCTACTACAGCGCTTACTCCCATGGTATACGGTACCCAACATCGACAGATGCTACATTGAATTGAGTTAACGCCCACTCCCTTTCCACACACTGCACATGGGTATGCACCGCTCTTTTCCACATTGCCTCGTCTCAATCTACAATGCATAACCTTGGTTTTGTTAATATTGACTTTTAAACCCTTGCTCGCCATGCCCTCTCTCCACTCTCTGAATTTGGCCTCAGCATCCTGCATACTGTCAGCTATTAGGACTAAATCGTCTGCATAAAACAGTTCCAACGGGAGTCCGCCTCTAAAAACTCTAGACAGCGCCTCCAAGACCATAATAAACACTGAACCCTGATGGACTCCAACACGGACTGCGAACTCATCACTTAGTACACCCTTCACCCTCACCGAACTTCGCGAATCCTCATACATCTTCATTATCACATGCATCAGCCACTCTTCCACACCAAGTTTCCTCATAGCCCACTGCACAACATCTCTAGGCACCCTATCAAAGGCCTTCTCCAGGTCTACAAACACAAAGTAAAGATCCCTGCCTTTTAGTAAGTATCTTTCCTGTATCTGCCTGACTATGAAGATAGCATCGGTTGTACCACGTCCTGGCATAAAACCAAACTGCATATCATCAATAGAGATGCTTTACCTGATCAAACCCTCAAGGACTCTCTCACAGACCTTCATGATTTGGTCAAGCAATTTCAGGCCCCTATAATTTCCTCTATCTAGTGCATCCCCTTTTCCTTTGTATATATTTACTATTACACTTTTGAGCCAATCCTCTGGGATTTTCTCATCTTTAATAATGGTGTTTATCAACTCAGTGACCAAGTTTACACTAATCTCCCCTGAGGCTTTTATCATCTCAGCGACAATGTCGGAGCAACCTGGAGCTTTACCGTCCTTCATTTTATTGATTGCGTCGCTCACTACAGCTGGTGCTATCAAAGGAGGGGGCCCAGATATTGGTTTTTCGATACTAAGCTGTTCCTTATCCCATTCAAACTCTACATTTAGCAATCGTTCATAGTGTACCTTCCATGCTTCTCTGATTTAATTTTCTGCATACACAATCTTCCCATTATCATTTCTAACACACTGTTCACCTATAATATCCCTACTGTCATTTTTAACTCGCCTAGCTAGGTTGAAGATCCCATTGGGATTGTCAGTGTTACACACTTGTTCGAGGACCAGGTCCTTAATGCGATTTTTAGCATTGTAAATAACTCTTGTGGCAGTTCGTTTAGCTGCCTGGTATTCCTCCCTGCTGCCTCCTTTCTTCCATGCTTTGAAGCATCTCCTTTTCTCTTTCACAGCATGTTCTACCTCATCATTCCACCACAAAGAGGTCATATTCCTGGGGTGACCCTTTGTTTTCCCACAGACTTTGTCAGTGGCAGCGATAAGGCTATGCTTAAGAAAGTTCCATTGGCTATTTACATCGTTAGGCCTAGCTTCCTTATTTCTATTCATTTCCTCCAGTTCACTATGAAACCTATCCCTAACTTCCTTGTCCTTCAGCAGCCACACTTTCCTTTTGGGTATGTAAACCTTCTTGCGCTTAGGATCTCTGTATAAGCTGATGTCGCACTCAAGTAGCTTATGCTGGGGGAAACATTCTTCGCTCGGGATGACCTTTACATCTCGAACTAGTTTCCAGTCTTTCCTGTTAACCAAGAAGTAATCTATCTGGCTACTGGAGACCCCAGAGTTATATGTGATCAGGTGGCTCTGTCTTTTCTTGAACTTTGTGTTACACACAACCATGTTGAGTGCAACACAGGACTCCAATATATATTCGCCTTCTAGATTTCTCCTTCCGTAACCATTTCCTCCATGTACCCCCTCGTATCCATCTGCAGATGCTCCCACGTGACCATTGAGGTCCCCCCCCACGATTGTTATTTCGTTCTCCGAGAGGCCTGAAATGACACTGACGGTGTCATTCCAGAAGTTCTCTTATCTCTTTCTGTAAACCAGCCTGTGGGGCATATGCAGATATCACATTCAGAATTCTTTCACCAACTTTCAACTTCAAAACAATCAGCCTTTCACTAACTCTCGTAATCTGAAGCACACTTTCCGCCAGCTCTTCAGCCACCAGAACACCCACTCCTCCTTTCGCTTTATCAGTCTCCACACCCATCCAGTATATCCTATATCTTTCCTCCTTCCGACAATCCACTGTACCCCATGGCTCTTCCAGAGTGTTTCCTGGGTACAGCAGACGTCCACTCGCCTCCTCTCACACATCTCAGCCACTTCATTCGCACGCAGATTCAAACTACCAACATTCACACTAGCAAGTCTGAGTTTGTGGGGGGCATTTGTCATTGTCCTGTGCAGTTTTGTTTCATCGGACTTACGTTTATTTTCTTTGATTTTAGTCATAGTTAGGTAGGTTTGGCTGGCAGATGGACATCACCCCCCCCCCCCAGAACTCCGGCTCCAGTCTACCCCGGGACCATTCCCAGCACCATCCCCCAAGTGATTACAAGGGGGTAGGATCCAGTCGCCTCGGTACGCCCCACCAGAACCAGCCGCAGGGACGCACCCCGTGCGCGTACACGGCACTACGACTGGCCTGGTATTTT
Source organism: Paralithodes platypus (assembly GCA_032716605.1). Taxonomy (NCBI): domain Eukaryota; kingdom Metazoa; phylum Arthropoda; class Malacostraca; order Decapoda; family Lithodidae; genus Paralithodes; species Paralithodes platypus. The sequence continues at coordinate 48,629,596 of CM064579.1, read as the reverse complement.
TCGCCAAATGACAGGGCAGCCTCCTGGAGCGCTACCACCAGGTTCGGACCCCTATACTATTGGGCGGAAAGTGCCAGTCCGGGGAAACACTACGTACTGTATTTACCTAATTGTATTTACCTAATTGTAGTTTACAGGAATTGAGCTAAGCTCGTGTTGTCCCGTCTCTCAGTCTACTTTTTATCCGATTTTTTCTTGAAAATATGGATATTCCTTGCCCCTACCACCTCCTCCTCCAGCCCATTCCATTTGTCAATACATCTATAGGGGAAGCTAAACTTCCTGATATCGTTCTTGCAGGTAGGTCTTTTTACTTTGTAGCAGTGGCCTCTAGTTATTCCTGTATCCATAATTAATATATCCTCCCTATCCAGCCTCTCCAGCCTCCGGATGCATTTGTACATCATTATCATGTCTCCCCTCTCTCTCCTCTCTTTTAGACTCGGTAGATTTAATTTGTCTAGCCTCCCTTCATATGGCAGTTCTCTGAGACTTGGAACCAATCTAGTAACTGCTCTCTGGATTCTTTCTAACTTGTGAATATGCTTCTTTAGATGCGGGGACCACACCACTGCTGCATACTCCAATCTTGGTCTAATCATACTCTTCATAATTTTCGCTACCATGGTCTCATCCAAGTAGTTCAGAGCAACTTTCATATTCCCGGCCATTGCATACATTCCGCTAAAGAGCTTGTTAATATGTTTCTCTGGCGACAAATTATCTTGTATAATCAACCCTAAATCCTTTTCTTTTTCGGCCTTACTAATTATATTATCTCCCATCCTGTACTCCCAATTTGGTCTATTCACACTTCTTCCCATATTTAACACATGGCATTTACTTATATTAAATTTCATTTTCCACTTGGTGCTCCATTCGTATATTTTATCTAAATCCCCTTGCAGCTCCTCACAACTACTTTTATTTGTTATTTGTCTCATAATTTTTACGTCATCTGCAAACATTGACATGTAGGAGTTTATGCCTATCGGCAGGTCATTCACGTACATAAGGAACATGAGAGGTGCCAACACAGATCCCTGCGGCACACCACTCTCAACTTTCCGCCACAATGAGTAAGTTCCTCTAATGTTGGTCCTCATTTCCCTATCTGTTAAATAGCTCTCCATCCATTTCAGCAAACTCCCCCTGACACATCCTAGCATCTCAAGCTTAGATAACAATCTCTTATGTGGTACCTTATCGAATGCTTTGGAAAGGTCTACGTAGACGCAGTTCACCCATCCGCCTCTTTCTTGGAGTACATCTATCACCCTACTGTAATAACATAGCAAACTGGTAACACAAGATGTCCCTTCTCTGAATCCAAATTGCTTTGGGGTTATTATCTTCTTTCTCTCCAACATTTTCATCCATCTCTTCCTAATTAGCTTTTCACAAATCTTGCATACAATACTAGTAAGTGAAACTGGTCTATAGTTTAGAGGGTCCTCAGGGTTTCCATTCTTGTATATCGGAATGATATTAGCTCTTTTCCATTCAACAGGAACCTGTCCTTTATCTAAGGAAGCTTGAATTATGTCCCTCACTGGCTCCACTAATTGCTCTGCACACTCCTTTAAAACCCAGGAAGACACTTCATCCGGTCCCATAGCTTTCCTTACTTCAAGTCCTCTCATCGCAGATAACAGCTCATCTCTAGTTATTTCAATCTTACTAAGACCACTCTCCAGTACTCCCGCCTGTGGTTCGTCAAAACCTTCCTCTCTAGTAAAAACTGACCCCAATTTGTTATTCATTACCTCGCACATGTCCGATACATTTTCATACGTCCTAGCATCAACTCTTAATTTAGTAATTTGTTTCTTTACCTTCAACTTACTGTTTATATATTTATAAAATAATCTAGGGTCACTTTCACATATTTACTATGTTCTTCTCATAGTTCATTTTAACTTGCCTAATTATGTTAACATATCTATTCCTCTCCTGTTTATATTTATTCCGATTACTCTCAGTGTTCCTTCTTCTTAATCTAGCCCAAGCTGCATCACGCCTACCCAAAGCTCTTTTGCATTTCAAATTAAACCAATCTTTCTGCTTAGTAAAATTTCCAGTTTTATATCTTGGGACAAACAGATTGGTTCCTACTCTATAAATTTCGAGGAATCTACTATATTTACCTTGTACGTCTTGTTCCTTCAAAATAAGATCCCAATCTACTCCCTCTAAATATCTTTTCAAGGATACATAATAAGCTTTACTATAATTTAATCTGTCATTTATGTAGCTATTGTCTAATCTATTGGCATTACTCGAGGTCAACTTCCATTTTAGTAATAGGTGATCACTTTTACCTACAGGACATAGATAGTTTATATCACTAATTTCGTGAGGATCTTTTGTAAAAATCAGATCGAGTTTAGAAGGTTCGTTATTACCCCTCATTCTTGTATTTTCCCTCACATGTTGTGCAAGTACATTTTCCGTAACCAACTCCACTAGCCGACTTCCCCAAGATCTCTGATTTGGCCCTGCATCTCCCGATTCCCAATCAACCTCACTGCAGTTAAAATCTCCTACCAAGATCAATCGATTCTTCCTTAAAAGCAATCTTCTCAACGACTGAATCATATCCTCGACCATCTCCTCAAACTCCAACTCCCTCCATGCTCTGGTCTTTGGTGGCATGTAAGCTACTGCTATGTCTAGCTTTTTTCCTTCTATATCATTGAGTTCAACTGCCATTATTTCTGCCTTGTCATTATTTAACTCCACTTGCTTTGCTGTCATAGGGTTCTTAACTAATACTGCCACTCCACCTCCCCTTTTTCCCTTTCTATCATATCTCCACATATTATATCCTTCACTAAACACTATATTGCTGTCAAAGTCCTGGTTCAGCTTTGTCTACATCAAACAGACTATCTGTGGTTGATCCTTTCTTAATATATCATCCAATTCTACCTTTTTACTGTTTATTCCATCTATATTAGTGTAGTAGCACAGTATATTGGAATCCTCCTCCTTGTTTCTCTTCCCTCCTTGCCTCCTATTAGGTTCACCTCCTCCATCCCTTCCCTGACCTACCTCCACATTCCCTGCTAGTTCTATTCTTCTCCCCCCCCCCCCCCCTCCACAATCTCCCGCCCCTCCCTCACCATCTCTCCGTCCTCGGTCTGATCCACTACCTGACTCACCGTCTCCATCCCCTGCTCCTCCCTCACCATCTCTCTGTCTTCGGTTTGATCCACTACCTGACTCACTGTCTCTATCTCCTGCTCCTCCCTCACTATCTCCTTGTCCCCGATTTGATCCACTACCTGACTCACTGTCTCCTTGTTCATTTCTCCTCGTATTTTCCGTTCTTTCTGACTCTGAGTGTACCACTTCTTTAGTTTCCCTTCTTCCTTTACTCTCCAAAAAAAAATCCTTTTCTCCTCATCTGACAATTTTCGATTTTCATCGTCAGCCCTCGCTTGAACTTCTCTCAACTTTTCCCTTTCCTCTATGCTTAAGTCCTTTTTCACCCTAATATGTTTCATTCCAGTACAACTATTTAGCCTCCAGCTTACAATGGTTAATGCTTCAACCACTGACCTAGATTTAAACTCTGCTTTTATCGGTCTCATCTCACCCTTTTTATATCTTCCTAGCCGTCTTACTTCGTCCAGTTCTTTCCCCCAATCACAGCCTTCGTCTAGACACTCCAATATTTTCTTTACTTTGTCCTCATCCCTTCCCCTTCTTTCCCTCATATCTGCTAAATATTCTTCAATGTCTCCAAAAATTATTATGCTTTTACCTCTATCTACTGTTTCCCTCACTAGCTTCTCCTTGCTCTTCAAAACCTGCACTACATTCTTCTCAAACTCTCCTTTCTCTTTTTCTCTCTCTTCCACCTGCTCCTTCATGATTTCTTCCAATGCATCCACCTTAGCATTCCCCACCCTTGTCCACTCATTTTTCTCCTCACTTATTACTCCTTTTACTTTCTCACTTAAATGGCCCTCATACTCCTTTAGCTGCTCCTTGAGTGCCATGTTCTCTGCCTCCAGCTCATCTACTTTCCTTATCACAGCATCTAGGTTAGCAATTAATGGTCCATCTGCAGTTGCCACTGAACTGGCTCCACATATTTCTGTCAGTGACTCCACCTTCACACCTATATCTCTCCTCCAATTCTCCATAACTCCCTTCCATCTTAACAGACCCATCATCTGTCTCTTCACCACAGTCAATTGATCCTCCACTTCATTACCCTCTGCCAGAAATCCCTCAAATTCATAGCTCTCTTCATCTCCCAATAAACTCTGCCTCCGTTTGCCTTGGCCGGCCATTGTTTATATTTATGTAGCCTACAATTAAAAATATACAAAACACTTAATAAAATTACAGTAAAATTAAACTACTACCTGGGATAAACCCAGGTAGCGCCGCCCCCGTTTGTGTCAACCTATCTTGAAAAAAAGAATAAATGGAAAAAATAAATAGAAATGGGTGTTTGGATCCCTCTGGATCCATTTCGTCCAGGTTGGGCCCAGGGCGCCAGGGCCGGGTCCAGAGGGAGCGACACCCACTGCCAGTGTGCCGCCATTAGGCAACTTGGAGCAAGTACAATGAAGCCCTGTCACAGCACTTTCATATAGAGAATGCCAGCACCAATAACAAGGCTTCATTGTATAGTGATGGCTACTTGGTCCGCAAGTCTAACACCATCCCCCCTGTTAGTCGCCTTGTACGACATGCAGTAGGATGCGTGAGGCATATTCTTTTTTTCCTCCACCATTAGATGAAGGCCCCCTTACCCTCTGGGGGGGTAATACTCAATAAAGTCCCCTTGAAGCACTTGCACCTGCGGTATCCGCACCACACCAACCACACCACACCATGTGCTACAACAAGGCAGTAACACGGCGGGTGCCCAACCCCGAAAAGGGTTGAAATAGGGGAGCTATCCCCCCGCCAAAGGCGGCTTTCTAGGGCCTTTCCTAGCTGATGCTGAGAGGATTGGGTTCTAGTCATGTGGTGATGGGCTGGTCTATCAGAGTGAGAACTGAGCAATCTCTGCCATACCCATAGCTTACTCTGACTGTTCCTTTTACTTATATATTTTCTAGATCTCAAGTGACGGTGTCTCTAACGTGGATTGACCTCCCAATCTACCAAGATTGGAAGCCAAAGCGTCACATTTTTCCCTTGCCCCTCAACTTTCTCTTCATAATTGCTGAGGGACACAGGGCCCTGGGTAGGGCTTTGGTTTCCCGGGCATTTCCGCACCCTCCTCAGCTTCCCGCCATGGAGTGGCTCCGGTCACCCATGCTTTATTGTGGTCGGCGGGGAGGGTTCTGTGGGGGCGCTCGGTTATGGCCTTGGCCTTGCTCGGGGCCTTGGGGCTGTTCGGCCAGGTAGCTTGGGGAACAACAACAACAACAACAACAAGGCAGTAACAAGAAATTACTGTAACTGCTACAGAGGCTGACTGCACCACCAGAGTGGCGGGCGGTGGGGTCCTCACATCCCTATGCCAGAGAGAGAAAGACCGACTTGTGCCAGTGGATTGTGAGAGTGAAACAGTAGTAAATTATAGGGTACAGTACCATACACCATTATGGCCCCACTGCCTTCAGCACTCTCAGATAATAAGATAGAAACAAGAATGATCTAGCAGGTAAAGTCAGAACTGGCTATGAGAAGTAGAGGACACCAACCCTCACTCTGATAGATCCAGCTGTTATATGTAGTTTAATATGTCCCCAATATCCCACCATCCCATGAGTTGAGTATATATAAAATGTAAGTGAGGAGGGCTTTGATTTCCAGGGAAAATGAGGGGTTAAACAACCTTAAACGAGTGGATGTGGCCTATATAGGCTACCGGTACTGTACTAATTTGACAAACTTAAAATTCCGATGAATGTGATAATCCGAGTTAAATTACAAGACGTAATATAGCATTAACTCTGGAGCTGCATTATGGACCCGTGAGACATTGTTGCTTTCACAAGCGCGACTAGTTGTGAGACCCATATAAACCGAAAACTAGCAAATCTACCTAAAATCGTTTAAATTTAGTGTTGGAAACGTGTGCTACGTTAGCAAAATTACTGATTACTGATTTATTTCACCCTTGTAGCCATTCCTAAGTCACTGTTGACTGCTTTCATGCATCATTTGGTACTTCAGAAAAATCAATACAAACTTAGGTTAGGCCTGCATGCAAGCAGGAGTCACCTGATTGACTGACTATGTGTTTTTCTTCTTGTTGGTTATACGGACACCATCAGCTAAGATAAAAAAACTTTCTTGTGCAGTTTTAAGTGGTTTTAAGCCATTTAATAATGCTATGGAGCTCTGTAGGCCAGCCAGGGGGTACAGTACTGGGCAAACTCGATATGGAGCTATGGAGTCCAGCCGGACGAGGAGGGTTAATTTTTTGTGTATCCAGGCATTTTGACGTCAACATCCCTTGAATTTGGTTCTCTGTCACTCTTTTGGGTTTGGGGGAGACATTCGTTTTAGGCAGCGTGACTTTTGTTTCTTTCATAAGTTAAGACACTAAAACCATAATGTGCAACCCCGTAAATTATGAGGCGATATAATACATACAGTACTGTACTTACATAAATTTAAAGACCATGTACTCCACATGGAGTGCGGTTCCGGTCTCACGTCTTAATGGTGGTGCTCCAGGCAGCCCTGTTCAGAGCTACCTCACTTGTCAGTTTTTGTTTTCAAGATCAGACCGTAAGGTCTGATGATCTGATTCCACGTCTTTCTTGGTCTGCCCCTTGGTGCAACTCCCTCCACATTCACGGACTTGCATCCTTTCACCCAACTTAGTTCATTCATCCTCTCCATATGTCTGCATCTCATCACTGATACTCCTGATACCTAACCATCTTCTTAGCTCACCACTAGATACACATATTGAACCGCCTAACTTTTTTAACCTAGTGGTTATAGGGAAAAGGAAAAACAAGCAGATGATAATTTCCATGATCTCCTTTAGCAATCTTTGGGTACTTATAACCGAAACTACCACTTATTATTTCTCAATATTTGAAGGCTATTATATAATAAGGATGAAGCAAAGATCATATTAAAATTTGTTTCAACCTCCGGAGATACATTTTATGTGCACTATATAAAGCACTGTAAAAACAAAAAACTCTCCCTATAATTCTCCCTATTGACGGCAGTGAAATTCTTATTAAGCCCCTTACTGTTAAAATAGATGCTGATTTCAATAATTCATGGGGGGGGGGGGGGTGAGAAGGGGCAAAGCCCCCCCTCAACCCATCCTGTATCCAAAGGCAAACAAAATTGTATATTTACTCTGAAAATGACTTACATCTGAGTGTTTTAAGATCATTGGATAATGGGAGAAATAAAGTTTTCCGGGGATTGTAACTAATTTCAACTACTGTATAATGATGAAAACTACCTAAAACCAAAGGGAAAAACCATGGGAAAATTAATGGTAGTTTCGGTTATATTTTCCAATCTTTGTTTTCTATAGGCTAAGCTATTATATTTTTGGAATGGATATTTACAGCTGACTATGAAAATACCAATGTGTAGTATTTGCACTTGACCTTCCTAATAACTGTTTATTTGCACCCAACCGTATAAGTAGGGTAAACTAACCAATGTTCGTGATTTTCCAAGTACTGTACTGTTCAGTACAGTAGTACTGTACATTCTTCTCTAATTAATACCGGGTACTGGTATTTATGATTTATAACAGACACCTACGAACAAAAAAAAAGAGTCGAAGTAGGTTAACCCTCTCACGACCATATGACGCAGAGGTTGCCAGATTAGCACTAAGAAATAGAGTTCTCTCACTCTTATAATTACCTCTCCAAAATTAGTTTTCTGCCCACAGCTAACTCAAAGACAACTGCAGAAGTTAAAGTAACTAAACTAAAGGTTTCTAAACACCCCTGATGATTACAAAGGCTCTAAAGTATCCCTAATAGGCTCAAAAGTGCGTCAAGAACGTGAGAGGGTTAATTAAAAGTTTACATTAAATTGTATGTTAGTTTAGTTATATTTTGGCACAGTTTTTATTAATTGAACAGCTAATTTTTTTTGGTACCGTACGGTACTTGTTAATCGACACCGTATAGCGGTTGTTGTTGTTGTCGTTCCCTAAGCTGCCTGGCCGAACAGCCCCGAGTCCCTTAGGAAGGCCATGGCCACGGTTGGGCTTTCCCACAGAGCTCTCAAGGAGTGTAGGTTGTGTTGTTGGTGTAAGTGATTGTGTGAAATGCAGTCTTCTATGATGTGTTTAATGGTATGGGGTGCTGTGTTACATCCTGGGCAGGTGTCGACGACAGAGTCATCCAGACTCTTCTGATAGCTCAGAAGAGATGGATGGTGCCCTCATCTCAGCCTGGCCAGGTGGACTTTGTCCTCGCGAGGAAGGGAGAATTCAGAAGGATGGATTTCGGGAGGTTGTGACTGCGTATAGCGGTAGGTACCAATTGTAGCACCGTACACAAATTTGCTTAATTAATACTGTGGAGTATTTACATGGTTTCTCTTGATCGTTATCTTATTTGGACTTCATTGGGAGGTTTGACGTACCTCCCAACCTACCAAATAGGAAAACCTACTATTTGGTAGTAGTCTTGGAAAATCCAACGTCAAGGCTATTAACCTAATTGCAATGACGACTTGTCTATTTTGACTGCTACGTCGTCATTCCAACCGCGGTTAAAAAGAAAACGTCTAGAGTCTACTCCTTATCTTGCTCTAGGAGACGTTGTACATTAACCAAAACTACCACCGAAGGTGAAAAAAGTATAGAAGAGAAGAAAAAGGGGTTTACCTTAGTTACCGCTCAAGGCCCATCCCGTGTTCCGTCATGCGCCGATCCCTGTCGAACGTGCGCATGAGCGACCCTCTCTTGTTATCACATCTCACGTCAGCAGAAGAACGCGGATGGGCAGGGGTCCGGCGTGAGGGAGGGTATTATGTACGTTGGATTTTCCAAGACTACTACCAAATAGTAGGTTTTCCTATTTGGTAGGTTGGGAGGTACGTCAAACCTCCCAATTTGTTAGTAGTCTTGGCAAATCCAACGTCAAGGCTGCATAACAAATAGGAGGAGGACATCCAAGCCCAACCTACCAAAAAAACCAATGCATAAGACAAAATTATGAATGACAAAGAAACACAATTTAAACAAGAGAGTTTAATAAAAGAGTGAAAAACTGAGGAGTAGCTAAAAAGAGCAGTTTTAACACGTGCCCGTCATTCATAGTAATGCAAAACCATAGACTTGTCTTAAACCAAAAAGTACTGTACACAAAATCCCTTTTCTTCCAAAATAAACAAAAACACTGATCACAAAAACAAAACACAATTATCAATGAGGCAAAAACACTTATGTACTGTATACATATAACATAACCCCAAACTTGTAATCCAGTGTTGCAAACCCGTACTTCCCTCCCCCCCTTTTCGAAAGAAAACAAAGGAAAAGAAAAAGTGACGATCCTGTATCCAAAGGCAAACAAAATTGTATATTTACTCTGAAAATGACTTACATCTGAGTGTTTTAAGATCGTTGGATAATGGGAGAAATAAAGTTTTCCGGGGATTGTAACTAATTTCAACTACTGTATAATGATGAAAACTACCTAAAACCAAAGGGAAAAACCATGGGAAAATTAATGGTAGTTTCGGTTATATTTTCCAATCTTTGTTTTCTATAGGCTAAGCTATTATATTTTTGGAATGGATATTTACAGCTGACTATGAAAATACCAATGTGTAGTATTTGCACTTGACCTTCCTAATAACTGTTTATTTGCACCCAACCGTATAAGTAGGGTAAACTAACCAATGTTCGTGATTTTCCAAGTACTGTACTGTTCAGTACAGTAGTACTGTACATTCTTCTCTAATTAATACCGGGTACTGGTATTTATGATTTATAACAGACACCTACGAACAAAAAAAAAGAGTCGAAGTAGGTTAACCCTCTCACGACCATATGACGCAGAGGTTGCCAGATTAGCACTAAGAAATAGAGTTCTCTCACTCTTATAATTACCTCTCCAAAATTAGTTTTCTGCCCACAGCTAACTCAAAGACAACTGCAGAAGTTAAAGTAACTAAACTAAAGGTTTCTAAACACCCCTGATGATTACAAAGGCTCTAAAGTATCCCTAATAGGCTCAAAAGTGCGTCAAGAACGTGAGAGGGTTAATTAAAAGTTTACATTAAATTGTATGTTAGTTTAGTTATATTTTGGCACAGTTTTTATTAATTGAACAGCTAATTTTTTTTGGTACCGTACGGTACTTGTTAATCGACACCGTATAGCGGTTGTTGTTGTTGTCGTTCCCTAAGCTGCCTGGCCGAACAGCCCCGAGTCCCTTAGGAAGGCCATGGCCACGGTTGGGCTTTCCCACAGAGCTCTCAAGGAGTGTAGGTTGTGTTGTTGGTGTAAGTGATTGTGTGAAATGCAGTCTTCTATGATGTGTTTAATGGTATGGGGTGCTGTGTTACATCCTGGGCAGGTGTCGACGACAGAGTCATCCAGACTCTTCTGATAGCTCAGAAGAGATGGATGGTGCCCTCATCTCAGCCTGGCCAGGTGGACTTTGTCCTCGCGAGGAAGGGAGAATTCAGAAGGATGGATTTCGGGAGGTTGTGACTGCGTATAGCGGTAGGTACCAATTGTAGCACCGTACACAAATTTGCTTAATTAATACTGTGGAGTATTTACATGGTTTCTCTTGATCGTTATCTTATTTGGACTTCATTGGGAGGTTTGACGTACCTCCCAACCTACCAAATAGGAAAACCTACTATTTGGTAGTAGTCTTGGAAAATCCAACGTCAAGGCTATTAACCTAATTGCAATGACGACTTGTCTATTTTGACTGCTACGTCGTCATTCCAACCGCGGTTAAAAAGAAAACGTCTAGAGTCTACTCCTTATCTTGCTCTAGGAGACGTTGTACATTAACCAAAACTACCACCGAAGGTGAAAAAAGTATAGAAGAGAAGAAAAAGGGGTTTACCTTAGTTACCGCTCAAGGCCCATCCCGTGTTCCGTCATGCGCCGATCCCTGTCGAACGTGCGCATGAACGACCCTCTCTTGTTATCACATCTCACGTCAGCAGAAGAACGCGGATGGGCAGGGGTCCGGCGTGAGGGAGGGTATTATGTACGTTGGATTTTCCAAGACTACTACCAAATAGTAGGTTTTCCTATTTGGTAGGTTGGGAGGTACGTCAAACCTCCCAATTTGTTAGTAGTCTTGGCAAATCCAACGTCAAGGCTGCATAACAAATAGGAGGAGGACATCCAAGCCCAACCTACCAAAAAAACCAATGCATAAGACAAAATTATGAATGACAAAGAAACACAATTTAAACAAGAGAGTTTAATAAAAGAGTGAAAAACTGAGGAGTAGCTAAAAAGAGCAGTTTTAACACGTGCCCGTCATTCATAGTAATGCAAAACCATAGACTTGTCTTAAACCAAAAAGTACTGTACACAAAATCCCTTTTCTTCCAAAATAAACAAAAACACTGATCACAAAAACAAAACACAATTATCAATGAGGCAAAAACACTTATGTACTGTATACATATAACATAACCCCAAACTTGTAATCCAGTGTTGCAAACCCGTACTTCCCTCCCCCCCTTTTCGAAAGAAAACAAAGGAAAAGAAAAAGTGACGAGGGGGGAAGACCAGGCAACTTCGCGAGAGCCCTAGGAAACACGACTCCCGAGAGCTATCACAGGCCGAGGGGGTCTAACAATGGACATGGAGAGGTAGGAGGAGACGAAGGTATGGACAGAAGACCACAAACCCGCCGAGGCGACGTCAGGCAACGAACGAGTCTGCAGGAACCGTAAGGAGGTAGCAAAGGATCGCACATCGTGCGCAGAACCCCGACAAGCAGGGTTACTGGCACGAATGACCCGACAAATGTGGCGTCCTATCCGTACCTTCGAGAGCCTCCTACCAGTCCGAGGAGACACCCACACAGCAGTACCCGAAGTCGGAGCCACAGACTCAACATAGGAGTGCAAGGCCTGCACCGGGCACAACACATGGTGAGTATGCCCACGCTTTAAAGCCTGGATGGTGAAAGGCTTGAAAACGTGGGTCTCTCTCTCATTCTTGGCAACAAAATGAGGGGAGGGGGCTAACGTGACGACATTCAAGGACGGGGAGAATCGCATGCATTCCTGGGACCGCGACATGGCAGCTAGTTCAGACACCCTATCCCCAGTGGCCAGAGCGACAAGGAAGAGTGTACGCTCGATCAACTGAACCGGTGTAGTGTCCCGTGTATATGTGTGTGAAGCCAGAAGGTCCAGAGCACGCCCCAGATCCCACTGAGGAGGGATCTGGCGCGGAGGCGGTCGCTCCCTGAAGGCAGCCTTCATGAAGGAATCCAGCTCCTTCGGTGGAACGACCAGCCCAGTGACGGACTCAAAGACCTCCCGGATGGCAGACAAGTGGTTACGTATAGTGTTGACTTGAGAGCGACGTGTACGGAAGAGGTGAAACAAGTAGTGTAGGACGAGGGAAGGAGAGCTAACAGTCTGGTGAGTGTCCTGTATCCACCTAGTAAAAGACCTCCAGTGGGACTCGTAAGTCCCCCAAGTCGAAGACGTCCATGAACGCTTCAGGAAGTCAGTCAGGGCCCGTCCGTGGACTGGGAGCCACCGTGCCTCACGAACATCCACGATGCGAAGGCCAACGAGGTCCGCAGGTCGCCAACCTGGCTCAAGTGGAAGTATGAGAGAGGGAGAGGGACCGGACTCGGGCACCACCGCTTCAACTGGGAGTACCAAGCCTGGGCTGGCCACAGAGGCGCTATTAGCCAGACTCTGCCGCGGTACAGCCGCAGCCGCGCGAGGACTTTGCACATCAACAGTGCGTCTGGTGGCGGAAATATGTATATCGACTGCCACCTGTTCCAGTCTTCCATGAAAGCGTCCGGACCCCCCTCCGGAGTGCGAGTCCGGAGGGACAGGTACTGAGGCAACTTGCGCGTCTCCTTCGATGCGAACAAGTCGACCTCCGGAACACCCCAGGAAGCTGCGAGGTCGTCGAATACAGTCTGTTTCATTGCCCATTCTACAAGAACGCTCCGTCCTCGCGACAGGGCGTCCGCCCACAGGTTGGCAGTCCCGGGCAGGTAGGAGGCGTGCAGGGAGATGTTGTGTCGGTTCGCGAGGAAGAACAACTTCTCTGAGATCCCCAACAGAGTCAAAGACCTGGAGGACCCCTGCTTTTGGATACAGTGGACAGCTGTCTGATTGTCCATCCTGAAGGCCACCGACTTTCCCCGAAGGGCCAGCGCGTGGTCCCTCAGGAAGAACAAGGGAACCAACAGTTCGAGGGCATTGATGTGTAGGTGTGCGTGTCCCACCCATCTGCCGTGATGTTGATGTCCCAGGTTTGATTGGTAACCCCACCCTACCTCTCTCGACGCATCTGTATCTACCCAGATCGTCGGCGGGGTTGGCGGTCCAGGGCACAGCCGCAGAGAGCGTGCCCCGAGCAACCCAGTGTCCTAAGTGTCTGTGAATGGTACGCGGGATCGGCATGAGCCGATCCATAGGGGCCAACGGAAACACCTTGTTGCCCATGAGTATTAGGCGGCGCAGCCTGAGCCTCCCTAAGGGAATGGTCAGAGCGGCCCAATTCAGCGAACCCACTAACGAGTCCCAGATCCTCCTCGTGAGGGAGACCGAGTGCAACACGGCGAAGACCTTCCTGCGAAGTTGCACCGCGTTTGGCTGACTCTGGGTCACTGTAGCGTTGGTCAGATCCCATTCGAGACCTACCCACGTCACGACACGCGACGGGGTCAGGCGCGACTTGGGAATATTGATTTTGAACCCTAACTGTGTGATGTGTTGAACTACTGTGAGGGTGTCGTGGACGCACTGTTCTAGGGTGTCTGAAACTATCAACCAGTCGTCCAAGTAAAACAGGATCTGGAGGCCGCCCCTGAGGAGAGGATCCAGAGCCTGCTTTACCAGTTTCGAGAAGATCCGCGGCGCGATGTTGAGACCGAAGGGAAGTCTGTCGAACATGAACACACGATCGGAAGTCTGAACGGCCAAGAATCGCTGGAAACGAGGATGGATCGGAACGTGCCAATACGCATCCTTGAGGTCCAGCGACACTACCCACGACAGAGGTCGCAGGGCCAGTCGTACCTGGTGCACCGTCAGCATCCGAAACCGTGTGTTCACGATGTGCCCGTTGAGGGCCGACAGATCCACCACCGGTCGCATCGCGTCGCAGTCCTTCTTTGGTACCAGAAAAACACGGGAGAGGAAAACCGGTAGACCGGCTTTCACCTCCTTGACGATTCCCTGCCCGTGCATGGATGTAATCACGTCGGCCACCTCCGAAGAGACAGGCCGGCTTCGTTGACAAGAGCTGAGTGGGGGTCTGGACTTCCATCTCCAGGTTAGACCCCTCCGTGCAATCTTCCACCCCCACGTCCCTCGTGGCCACCGAAGGGCGCAAGGGCGAAAATAACCTGTGGGAGCCCCCGAGATGAGGTGAGCGACCCGTTCTGCGAGGCGAGAAGGAGAACAAGGAGGAGACCGACCCGGAGAACCTACACATTTTTTGACGTGGAGGGTCCCCCGGTACGGTCCCTGCGGTCATAAGAGCCACGTTGACCACCCCTACCCCCCCCACCTCGCCGAAAAGGGCGGGTCACCCCATCCCCTGTCCGTCGTGTGTCAGACCCCGTCGAAGTGCGGCCGGAAGTGGAAGGCTGGCCAGCCCCTTCTCGGCGGGGATGAAAGGGAGCAGGAGCAGAAGTGCGAGGCGGAACCGACGCTCTGGCCGGCAACTTCCCTTTCCTGCGCCCTTTCTTGGCGGCAGCAGTGGCGGCAGCACCCCGAAGGGGACCGGCAGAAGGACGGGACTGCGAAGACCCTGGTCGCGACACAGCGCGTCTTTGCGTGTCGTAAGCAGGGTCCGCTGACAGAGAAGCGTAGCGTTCCCAAGCATGCTGCGCAAAAAGCCCCGATGTATATAGCTCAGAGTATAATAGACCCTGACGAATATCCAAAGGGGCCTTCCGGCAGAACGAGGACCTTACCGTCTGGCGTTGTCGAGTTGCCTCGCACAAAACCGCCTTCAGCTCGGGAACCAAAGACACCGCGAGCTGAAGGTGGATCCGCCGAACGTGGTCCAAGCCCTCGCGAAGATCGCCAGGTGCAGTCGCCTCGATAAGTCGCAGGTGGTGAACAGACGTCTGGAGGGAACCTAGAAGACAAGACAATAAGTTCGCCACCCTCTGCCGCAAGGTAAAATCCCTGTCGACAGAGGACTTATCTGGGTGGGAGAAGAACGGGTTAGCAATAGCACAAATTTCAAGTTTGGGAGCGCTAATCCAGGACCAGAACTTGCCATCCAATCCGCCGACAGATACCAGAGGAGGCAAAAGCAGTGACGACTCTGGGGGAGGGACTGAAATAGATCTGTCGACGGAACGGTTGGCAAAGTCTAAGGCCTCAGCAAACCAGGCCTCCAATGGGAGAGGGTTATCGAGCACGACGGCCAAGCCAGGCTTACCGTCGTCGCACAAACCCGTCCCATAGGAGGACAGTCCCGTTAACACAGCCAGGGACTGAACATCCTGAAGGATGTCCTGGCGGCTGAAGTCTGACCAGAGCTTAATCCGAGGAGCAGACGGGGGCTTGGGCTTCACCGAGAAGTACTGAAGGTCAGTCCTTGTCGGGTACGCCCGCACCTCCACGTCGGCCACCTGACCATCCACCCTGATCGCCCTGAACTGCATTTTATCATTTATTTGGACCGACCAGTCCAAAGGTAGGGCCCTCTCACCTGACGGGAAGTCGGTAGCACGCTCCGGGTGGGAGGCCTGCACCCCCTTCCAAACAGCCAAGGAGCCATAGAGGAGCGGCATAGTCCGCGACGGGACCTTGGTCTTTTGGATGGGGGGCAAGCGCGGACCCTGCCCTAGCAGACGGAGGACCCCCGCATGGGAGACAGTAGGGGCAACCACCTGAGCCAGGGCAGGAGCAGTACTAGCCGACGACCGGGCAGGCGGAGAAGCAGGGCGAGAAGGAATGTGGTCCACCGCAGAGGGGAGGGGGACCAAAGCAGGGGCAGGTTGGGTGAGGCGCTGAGGTTGTGTCACCGCCAAGAAGCGCGATAAGAGGGATTCTTGCATCGCCTCCAAGCGCGCGTCGAAGTGTGACACAACCCACCCCTGCATAGCCGAAAATCGATCCGAGAGAGGCGACCCCCCCGAAGATAGTTCGGCCCGCAGGGGCGAGCGTGAGCGAGAGCGAGACCCATGACACGAAACAGCAGCGTCGCGGCCCAAAGAAGGCGAGCGACGACGGCCGTGACGGTCCTGAGGGTCTCGTTCCCGATCACTAACGCCCGAGGGGGAAACATCACCATCCCCCTCTTCCAGCGACACGTCAGCCCCCGAGAAAGGGGACCCCGAAACCTCGCTATACTCCACCGAGTCAAGCGGCGGGGTACCCTCACGGGGAGCCGGTAAGCGAAGATCAGGAATAGAAGAAGGAAGAGGAGCAGGATGACGGGAGGGGGAAGGCTGGCCGGGTGAAAGGAGGTCAGAAGGAGCCGCGGGGGGAAACAGAGCAAGGGTGCCCGGGGCTGAGAGAACAGGGCGGCCCGACACCGAGGCGGAGGAGGGAGGAACCTCCACCTTGGGACGAGACCTAGAAGGAAGAAGAGGCACCGAAGCAGGAGAAGTAGGAGGAGAAGCAACTACATCCTGGCGGACCCTCCTGGACAGAGTAGAAGGAGGGAGCAGAGGGCCAGCTACAGCATGAACATCCGCGCGCGTAGAGGACAAATGAAGAGGACGTCTTTTGTGCAGGGGAAGCGGGCGGAAGGTAGTAGAGCCCCTATCCGGAGAGGCCAGGGGAGGGCGTACAGGGGCAGAGACGCTAACCCCGGCCTCAGGGCGAGAACCATGACGAGGGCGAACGGCGGAGTCAAGGTGAGCAGGAGGACGAGGAGGGGCAGTAGAGGACGAGCGACGAGGAGAGCGAGAGCGAGAGCGTGGACGGAGCTGGGGATCCACCCGACGATGCGACGACCGACCACGGGACCCAGGGAGGAGGGCCCGAGCAGGGAGAGGGCCAGGTAAACGGCCCCCAGACGGGTCAGGGATGCCCAGGGCGACGCGGATCCGGTCGTCAACAAAGGCCGGGGAACGGTGGCCCACAGTCCTGATGTGGTGGGAGACCACCGCCCACACAGACTGAAGGGATGCAGAGGCCACCGCCGCGTCAGAGGAACCAGGGTGATGGTCCACCACATCCACCAGGTCCATACACGGGCCACACAAAGCCGGGAGGTAGGCCGTAGAGGACACACATTGTGAATGCCGCAAGCAGGACCTGTGGCAGTCCAAGCACGGGGAGCCACAGCCCTGGCGAAAGCAAGGCATCCCACCTGCAATGGAAGAACACACACCATAAGCAGCACGTTGACGGAGTAAGTGAAGATAATGTCCAATAAAAACCAGGGAATGAGCATGGGTAAACAGGAACACACATGCAAACTGGAAGTCGTACTCACTCTAAACCGGGAGCACCGATGGAGGTGAGGAGGGCGGGTGAGGCGGAAGAGCACAAGCAGAAACCTGCAAAGATGGAGAAAGTGTTAACCACCACTCAACACCTCACATGCAGGGTCCATAACACCAGGCAAGTGCATACACCAATATAGTACCAGGCAACAAGATGACACAAAAAAGGGTCACCGGGAAGAAAGCCAACTATAACCGCAAATTTGCGGGCCAATGGAGGCATAACCGTACCGATACAACCCTCCCGCCTCACCGCGAGACCCCC
Source organism: Paralithodes platypus (assembly GCA_032716605.1). Classification (NCBI taxonomy): domain Eukaryota; kingdom Metazoa; phylum Arthropoda; class Malacostraca; order Decapoda; family Lithodidae; genus Paralithodes; species Paralithodes platypus. The sequence continues at coordinate 48,611,752 of CM064579.1, read as the reverse complement.
CAGCGATCTCCGCAAATTTGCGGGGAGCCGAATCGTCCGTGGACCGAATCGAGCACTCCGCAAATTTGCGGGACCGGCCGAGACGGTCCGGCGCCGAAAAAGCGAGAGGAGCGTCTAGGTAATACCAACACAGGCCCAGAAAAAAGCGTCAACTCCTTATGACTCCAAGCGACGATGGCTATCAAGCTGAGCAGTGTCTTCCCTGAATATCCTGACTCAACCGGTCAAGGGAGAGGCAAGGAAGACACACCAGGGGAGAGGAGGCACATCCCCCAGGAACCACCCCACCCACAGAGATAGAGCAAAGCCCATGAGGAGAAGTGGCAGGAAGGGTGGTTCGGCACAAACAGGGGCCCCCGTAGGGTACCCCAGGATTGGGCAAAAGGGAATGAAAGGATGGAGGTGAAAACAGTAAGGGAACACAAAAACCAGTAAATGAAACTGGCGAGAAAAAGGGTGGCCTAGCCGTGAGGAGAGAATGTGTCAGGGGCGAAAAACCCTGTGGTGTGAGGGAGAGGCCCCCGTAGGGTACCCCTGGATATCACGAACCACCAAGCGCCCAGGCCCTTGAGACACAGTGAAGGCTCGTAAGGGGGGACTCGGGAATAACGCTAATAATGCGGCCGACACAAACCCTACAAACAGCACCGCCACCACGAAATCTCAGATTGTGAACCAACTGTACACCTAGGCTATGAAAATATGAAAACTCATAGGGCATAGCAATTCCTGAATGAGAAACAAGCTAGGCTAAAATAAGCTAAACTATGCCCAGACTAACAGGAAAAAAGAATATGAAAAGAGAAAGGAATGAAAAACACATACGAGGAACGCCAGGCGCCCCCGTACCTTCGGTAGCTATTTCCACACGCGTCTCCATTAAACACACTGAGGAGCCCATTTACGTGTGTCCTAGATCACGTAACATCTGTCTAACAAAAAGAAGGCCAGAAAAGCCGAAACGAACCTAAAACAGGGTGAATTGAAGGAGCACAACAAAAGCGGACTCAACAATGGCGACGCGTGAAAAAATGATAACAAGAGAGGGTCGCTCATGCGCACGTTCGACAGGGATCGGCGCATGACGGAACACGGGATGGGCCTTGAGCGGTAACTAAGGTAAACCCCTTTTTCTTCTCTTCTATACTTTTTTCACCTTCGGTGGTAGTTTTGGTTAATGTACAACGTCTCCTAGAGCAAGATAAGGAGTAGACTCTAGACGTTTTCTTTTTAACCGCGGTTGGAATGACGACATAGCAGTCAAAATAGACAAGTCGTCATTGCAATTAGGTTAATAGCCTTGACGTTGGATTTGCCAAGACTACTAACAAATAATGATGTTGGGAAAATAAATAATCCTATACAGGTTTGCATCATACTGTTTGTGGACGATGGACGATACAATACTAGTACCGTACCGCGAGCCGTGGCATGGTTGGTAGTGCGTCTGGCTGCTGATCGAAGGGTCGGCAGTTCCATCTCACCCTGTGTCATTGGTAGACGTCAAGGGTTTGTTTCATATTGTCATTATGATGGTTGATAACATTTTATTGCGAACAGTCCGAAGTCACCCCACTTTACGATAGTACATAATATCCCAGGAAAATGCCGAGGTAGGCCTATGAGGGAAAGAAAGGGGTAGGATGTAGTTCCTGGGTGTATCTCCAGCATTGTTTGCACTACGCGGAGTGGCGTCGGACGCTTGCCATCTTGTTCCCGTCTATTTTGACTGCCTTTGGATACAATAATATGTTGAGGGGGGGCTTTGACCCCCTTCACCCCCCTATGACATATTGTCATCATCTTATATATTGCCAGCAGGGGGCAAACAACCGAAGAAATCGCCATCAAAATAGACGCGAACTTAACCACGGCGATCGACAAATGTAAACATGACTGAGGCGGGGGAGGCGTCGGACGCTTGCAGTCAAGTTCCCATCTATTTTGAATGCCGTTGGATACAATAATATGTTGAGGGGAGGCTTCCCCCCCCCCCCCCCCCCTCACATGACATATTGTCATCATCATATATATTGCCAGCAGGGGACAAATAACAGAAAAAATCGCTGTCAAAATAGACGCAAAGTTAACCGCAGCGATCGCCCTATGTAAACATGTCGACCGTATGCCCGGGAACTACATCCATCTCAAAGAAAGTGTAGGTATAACATATAGAGATTGGGGCCTATGTAAAATAAGATGGGAAGTGAATGTTTAGCTACCTGAGGACAGGGGGAATGGCAGTAATTGCATCCTTGTACAATCCGAATCAATAGTTCTCCAAAAACCCTGATGCCATTTTGTGTGAAAACTAGTGAGAGGGCCATAAATTGACACGTCTATGATGTAAAACAATTAGGCTATTAGAAACACATGAAGACTGGCAAGGAAAAGTTTTACCGGTACTGTAGTACAGTAACTTAAAAACTAGCGGTACAGTTTATGGAGAGAGGGGAAAAAAAAAAGTAGTACAGTTCAGTAATAACCATCTCTTTTAGAATAATTGAGGGAAGTCCCTGTCCTAAATTATTAATTTTTGGGAATTGTGAAACACCTCTGTCTTTCAGACTTTTGTCCAAATGATCTAAGAGATAGTTGTTTGCTTCATGGGTTTGGAGAAAGCCTTTTACAGAGCTGACAGAGAAGGCTTGTGGAAATTATTGAGAACTTACGAAGTAGTTGTTAAGTTGCTAGAACCAATGAAAGCATGAATGAGGGTACAAAGGCAGCAATGCGAGTAGAGAATCAACAGAGCGAGTTCATTAATCTGAATGTTAGGTTGAAGCAAGGTTGTGAAAAGTCCCCATGGTTGTTTATTATATGTATGGATGTAGTAACAAATTATACAAGGAAGAGCAGCAGATGTTGGAGCATGCCTGTTAACCCCTTCTATACAGGCAACACATTTTCTTCGGATTTCAGCTACATTTAGGCATACAGTATTTATGAAGCTTAGGAAGGATATGTGGTAGCTAAAAGGATTAATTGTGATAGTTTGCAGCCTTTTGATTGGTAGACGTCCTTCCTAAGCTGAATAAAATTGTCTAAATGTAGCTGAAGTCAAATACAAAGTACGTCTCCTGTATGGAAGCGGTTAAGGGAAGGGAGTGAGCGTTAGTTGCCGGTGCTACTGTATGCTGAAGATACAGGGACAGTTATGATGAGTGATAATGAGCGGGAGTTGCAGACAACTGTTTGTGAGAAATGGAACCTGAATGTCAATGTGGTGAAGAGTTAGGTTATAGTCTTAACCCTTATTTAGCGGGCTAAGTGGTCTATTTGACCGTAGCGCCCAGCGTTTTTTTTTTACCCTAAATAGGGTTGTTTACGTGATCATTTTCATGCCTAAATAAGACCCAGAGCGTAAAACAAGTATCTATCCCTGAAAGGGCGTAAACAGAGCTTTCCAATGACACCCGAACCATCCTTGTACGACCACTGGTTCTCTTGCAACGATCGTGCAACACGAGTGCAAAAACCCTGTAATTAGGTAATTTCCCTACATAATTCCCTGTGTAGCGAGTGTGAGAGGGGAGGGAAGGGTGGGATTCAGTTCAGTTGGTCCACCGCGGTGGTGGGGGACGGTCATACAGTTGCTAGGCTCCTCACACCGCTCAGCTCTCTCTCTCAGCAACATTACGTGCTGAAAATGGCGCACGACATAAGTTGTGAACCGCCACATAGTCCAAATTTATTTCACACGACATAAGTTGCGCGCCGACAGTTAAGGGTTGTTGTTGTTCCCTAAGCTGCCTGGCCGAACAGCCCCGAGTCCCTGAGGAAGGCCATGGCCATGATCGGGCTTTCCCACAGAGCTCTCATTGAGTGTAGATTATGTTGTTGGCGTAAGTGGTTGTGTGAAATGCAGTCTTCTATGATGTGTTACATCCCGGGCAGGCGTCGACAACGGAGTCATCCAGTCTCTTCTGATAGCTCAGGAGAGCTGGATGGTGTCCGCATCTCAGCCTGGCCAGGTGGACTCTGTCCTCGCGAGGGAGGGAGGATTCGGAAGGATGGATTTCGGGAGGTCGTGCATGCAGCTGCGTGTTGTCTGTGAGTGAGTGGATGGATTGGCGAGAGATATGAGTATGGATGTGCTTCTGGAAGTTGGTTCGGGGTGGGCAGGGAGGGAGAGAGGACAATAATTGTGTGTGATACCGTGTGCTGGGTGTTGTTTTGATATTTCTTGGTGTCTGTGGGTGTGTTGCCATGTAGTTTAGTGGGTGGTCTTGGTTCGTGGAGGCTGCTGCCAGGAATTGAGTGCCTCTCATGTCCAGATGGTCTTTGACTTTGAGGATTTTGGTTTCTTGATGTAGGTGATCTGTGGGTGCAGTAGCTGTGCAGCCTGTAATGATCTTCAGGGCTTTGTTTTGAATAGTCTGTAAGGTCTTATGATGTGTTTCAGCTAGGTTAGAAGCCCAGGCTGGGCTTGCGTATTCCATCACTGATCTTATGTATTGTTTATATACTGTGGTGGTAGTTTCTTTGTTGTGTCCAAATTTTGTGTGAGCAAGTGACCTGAGGGCGTTAAGTCTGGGTGTCAGTTTCTTTTAATGTTTGTGGTGTGCTGTTTGAATGTCATATGAGTATCATATGTTACTCCTAGGATTTTGGGTGTGTGTGTATGTGTTAGGGGTGTGTTGTTTATGGTGAGTTGAGGGATGTATTCGTGTTCACCTGTCCAGCTTGTGAGCAGGGTTGCGGTGGATTTGGCTGGGGCTAGATTAAGTCTGTTTGTAGTGCACCAGCCATGTAGTGTGTTGAGATAGGGTTGAAGGAGATCTGTTGCTCTTCTTGGGTCATGGTGTGTGCATGTGAGTGTTATGTCATCTGCATAGGAGGCTAAGTTTATTTGGGGCGTATTGGGTGTAGTTATATTGTGCATGTACAGATTGAAGAGTGCGGGCGATAGGACGGATCCTTGTGGGACTCCGTTTGGAAAGTTTCTGATTTTAGATGACTGACCGGCAAAAGATACGTGTGCACATCTGCCTGCTAGGAAGTTGGCCAGCCACCTTTTTGTGTTGTTGTGCATGTTTGTGTTGTAGATTTTGTTTGTTAGGATGTGGCGGGGGATGGCATCGAAGGCTTTACTAATGTCGAGTGTGGCTAATAGTGATCTGTGTGGTGGTCTAGCTGAGTTGATGCCGTCAAAAGCTCTTTGTGTAAGGTCTGTGAGAAGAGTGTTTGTGGAGTGCAGTGGCCTAAAGCCATGTTGTGTTGGAGCTAGGGGTAGGTCGGGTGTAATTAGTTGTAATACTAGGCGTTCCATGACTTTGGAGGGGGAGCAAAGGAGTGTGATGGGGCGGTGCGAGGAGGGTAGCGTGGGGTCTTTGTTGGGTTTGGGGAATGTGATGATGATACCATGCTTCCAAATGTCTGGTATTGTGTTGTGTGAATAGCTGTAGTTTGATATGTTAGTGAGTGCTTGTATGCCTTGTGGTCCCAGGTGTCTGAGGTGTATGTTGCTTATGTTGTCTAGTCCACAGGCAGGTGAGTGCTTGAGATTGTTGATGATATGCTTTGTCTGGTGATTGGTGAAGGGTGTATAGTCAGGGTCTGTGGGGAATTGTCTCTTACGTCGGATGACACGTCGGTCGTCTTTGTGAGGTTTTAGGTGGCTGACATGTGAGAAGTGATTGATGAGAGTGTTTGCTTGTTGTTTACATGAAGGAGTAGAGTCTGTTGTTGTGATTGCAGCATGTGATTGTGTTGTGTTGCTGTTGGAAAGTGTGATGCTGTTTAGTGTTTTGTAGAGTTTTTTGGGGTTTGTTTTGTGATCAAGTGTTTGTAGGAAGTTATTCCAATTTAGTTTTTGTTGTTCTTGTATTTTGTTGTTAGTTTGGGTGTTGAGTGCTTGAATTTGTTGTGTGATGTCTTGTGTGTGGGTTGCTGGGGAGTGTTTCAGTGTGTCGCGTTGTCTGATGAGGTTTTGAATTTCTGGGGTGAAGTTGGGGTTGTGTCTTTTTCTGTTACCTCTTGGAATGTGTTTCTTGTCAGCATTTTGGATAGTTTTATTGAGTATGTGTACAGCATTGTTGATGTTAGTGATGGGTGTACTGTTTAGAGTTGTGAAGTGTTGTTCTGTCTCATTTGTAAATGCTTCCCAGTTAGCTCTTTTATAATTGGTGTATGTGTGTTTGTGGCTAGCTGGGGTGAGTCTGGTTTTGGTGGTGATAATGATCGGGAGGTGGTCAGAGCCTAAGGTTCTGACCACCCTCCAGGATGTTGTGGGGGCGAGTTCTGGGGAGCAAAAGGTGATGTCTGGAGATGATGGGTTATAGAGGGCTTGGTGAGGAATATGGGTATGTTGATGGATGTCGTTAAGGATGATGAGGTTATCTGTTTGGTTTTGTAGTACCAGCCCTCTGTCTGTGTCGGGGTTGTCGACAAACCAGGCCGACGTCTTGGCGTTGAAGTCACCACCCAGGATGATGTGTGGGGTGTTTGTGATGTGTTGTAAGTGTGGTCTGTATTCATTTGGTACTGTAGGGGATGTTTGGGGAGGGATGTATGTGTTTATGATGGTTATGTTGGATTGTTGCCAGTGCGTATTTTAAATGATTGTATTTCTGTTGTGTTATCATTTGGGGGGAGGAGGGATTTGGTTTGTACACTGGTTACTATGTATGATATTTCATTGTGTACCAGGGTGATGAGTCCACCGCCCCCGCCGACAGCCCGGTCTTGTCTGATGGTGGTGAAATTATGAAATGTGGGTGTTTTTTGTGATGTGCGGAGTTTTGTTTCTTGTAAGATGGCAATGTGTATGTTGTGTTGTTTGATGAAGTGTGAGAGTTCGTGTTTCTTTGTGTTAATGCCATCTATGTTCAATTGGAGAATGTTAATGTTATGTGCACGATGTATGTTGGGTGCTGCTGCACGAGGATGGGGTGGGGGTGAGGGAGGGGCTGGAGGTTGGGATGGGTGAGGTGGGGGTGGGGATTGGGGAGCAGGAGATGGGGGTTGGAATGGATTAGGATGGGGTGTGGTATGTTGAGTTGAGGATGTGGATGGTATGGGGAGGTTAGGTGGGTTAGGGAGGACAGGTGGACGGGTTTTAGGGGGGGGAGTGGATGATATGGAAAGGCTAGGTGGGTTGGGGAGGAGAGGTGGACGGGTTTTAGGCGAGGGATTTGACTGGGAGAGGGAGGGGCATGAGGAACAGGTCCAGGTGTTCGTGTAGTGTTTCTTGGAGGCAAGTGTTGTACAGGTGAAGTGGGTCCAGTTCCTGCATGCATTGCAGAGAACTGAACCCTTAGTGTGGCGACTCGAAGTGATGGGTTTTGAGCAAGTTGGACATATGTATGTGTACGTGGGTCCTGGGTTGCTCTCAATGTCTCCGGCTAGAAGAAGTCTTCGAGAAATGACAGCCGGAGAGTCATTTCTCGGTGTATGAAAAACTGTGTGATGTGTGTGTGTGGTGTGAGAGGTGTGGAAATTCCCGGCGCGAACGAAGCCGCTCCAAGGACCCGTGCCCCCAGGGAGGGGGCAGGGGATAGTTGTGACGGTTTGGCTCCCGAAACTGCTCCCCGCGGCCGGCATCCGGTTGTCCTCCACTGGTCGATTGATCTTGTCTCCGGCCGTGGAGGGTCGGCAGCCATCCGCGGTTGGCAGCTCCGGGAGGTGGTCCCACGGCGTAGACGCCGCCACATCAGGAAAGGGTTAAAGAAGGATCCGGTCACAGAGTGTGAGGTGAGGTTAAATGGTCAGGTAAAGGAGAATATCAACTCATTTAAGTACCGTAAACTGGAGTAATTTCGGACTGCGGTCATAACTTCGGACATCGGCGATAACAAGTAATTAGACATTGTCATTATATAATGGGAACGCTTTTTATTGTTTTGTTTGTGGGGTCCGTTTAGAGAAATGGCAAAGGAAGAGCATGTAAAAGTCCTAGGGAACTGACATGAGTATATGTAGCCTACACTAAAAAAATATTACAGTACTGTATATATGTGACGAAAATATGTACATTTTTCGCTACCCTACCAAACTTCTATCACCCTAAAGAAATTTGTTTGTATGAATGATGTTGTGACTGATATAATTTTGTAGTAACATTACCAGAGACAACATCCACCAAAGGAAATTTGTTACACTTGTATAACGCTCTAGCTAGAACACTATCATTTAACCGATTGTGTTTAAAAAAAACATGTAAACTTCGGACATTGAACAAAACAATCGTTTGTTATTATTTGCCCTATGCAAATAATTCATAATACTTGTCCATCATTAAAATGGTGGTGAAAGATCAAATAATCATTCTCTGAGTCCAAAAACCCATAAAAGTATGATAATATGCTAACTGATTTATGTATTTCGGATAATTGATGATGATGATGATGATGATGCAGTTTTTACCACCATACACTCCCTGCTGAATAGCTGGGCTAGGGTGGGTGCCCTGATGAATCAGGGACTTAGTGAATAGTTGCCACAGATTGCTAGACTGCACCGTTCACCAACAGCACTAACATCTGACAATAACTCACTGGCTAGCCCGAGGCTCGAACCGTCAACCTCACGGTTAGCAGGTGAACGCTCTACCAATCGAGCTACGGCCTTCTGGATATATAATATATATAAATTAGGAGAGGCATATATCTTGTCCAAATTTTGTTTTATCTGCCGAAAGAAACACCAACAAATACGTTATACTGTACCTATAAAAATGCTCAAATTCATAAAAATGTATATGCAGTGATATAGTATACATACGGTCGACCCTCGATTTAACGGACTAATAGGGGGGAGACGGTGTCCGTATGCTGGAAAATTGCCTTCGGACTTCGCCGATTTAGCCCTAATAATGCTAATATGCATCGAAAAGGAAGATTTTTAACTTTCCGGGTGTTTTTATGTCTTTCCTTACATATTGCACATAAAAATAAAGTTTTTTTTAATTTAAATTTTCTTTTATTACCAAGATAAACAAATAAAAACCATAGAAATACAGAGGTTTGCCGGGAAACTGGTGCGCCGCGCCAGCCAATTACCGGACTTTTTTTCGAGCAACGGACTTTGTCCGTTGCTGGGTACATTGTCCGGCTACGGACGGAGTCCGTTAAATCCGAAATCCGTTGTATCGGGCTCCGTTAAATCGAGGGTCGACTGTACCTATATATTTTCACTAGGCCTAGTTAATTTTCGAGTTATTGATTTGACAGCATTGGTTATTTTTCCTGCTCAAAATTTCCTAAGAGTGAGTTCAATGCCTAACGAGAACAGATCCAAAAAGAATATATATTAACCCTTGTCTAGCGGGGTGTTTTGGGCTCATTTGGGCATATTCAGGCCCTCCTGCATGATAAATCAAGTATCTGCATGAAAACAAAATTATTTAGCAAAAAACTAGGCGCTAAAAGCTTCAAAATGAGACTAGAACGAGCTACGTAGCACTCGTGGTTTTCTTGCAGTGATGCCACGAACATGGGAGTTTAGCATATATCGGTATATTTTCCCCAGCTATGCTCACTACTGGCTCACTACTGAGTTAATGGGCGGCGGTAAGCCCTGGGAGTCGGCTGTCTGGCCCGCTGCGCTCCCGGCCATTTGCACTCTATTTTAACCCTTTAAAAGCCTTAATAATGCTCCTAACTTGCTGCAAATTGGTGCACGACTTAAGTCGAGCGCCGCCAATAAGGGGTTAAACATCGTATATAACCCCCTCCTATACTGATTATACATGCCTAAAAGTATTGACTGCATTTTCCACTAAAACATCGGACAGGAGTAAGCAGCAATAATAAAATATTCATATAAAATAGTAGGAGCCGAAAAATGAATGAAATAAGGCCATGAACGTACGTCCGAAGTTCTCCTCCGTTTGTCCGGAGTTATCCCAGCTTTCTTGGCAATCATTTTCCATAAGAAATCACCGTATGTCCGAAGTTATCCATACATGTCCGAAGTTTTCCACTTTTCAAGAATACTTCGGACATCATTTAGGATAAGGATAGCTCTCTTATTATGGGGGATAATTTTAGGAGGCTTCCTGGATTACGGCGCACTATCACCATACATCACTTGACCTAGTTAAATCTCTATAATGTGTTTACACTCAGGAGAAATTGTTAAAAAAACTCGAAAAATGTCCGAAGTTACCCCAGTTTACGGTATTTGGACAGTGATGAGTAAAGAGGAGATTATAGAGGGTGAAGTGTGAGAGAGGGTACAGTACAATGGGGGAAATAGGTTGTAGGAATGTTGAAAGCAGTAATAAGGAATATGGTGGTGAGTATGGAAGTAAAGAAGTCACTGCATGTGTGGTAATGTAGTGTGGCAATCCCATCATTGACATACAGGAGTGAAGCATGAACAATGTTGGAGAAATGTAATTCCAGATTGAGAGGGGCGGAAATAAGTTACTTGAGAAGTGCTTTTGGACTCACATGGAGAAATAGATGAGCATTGTGGTGTTGATGTGGATGTGCTGGAGAGTGTGAAGCATGCCTTGAAGTGGTTCAGTCATATGAAGTGTATACATACATACATACACAAATTTAAAGACCGAGTGCTCCACATGAAGCGTGGTTCCGGTCTCACGTCCTAATGGCGGCGCTCCAGGCAGCCTTTTTAAGAGCTGCCTCACTTGTCAGGTTCTTTGATTTAAGATCTGACTACAAAGTCCGATCCCACGTCTTTTATGGTCTGCCCCTTGGTGCAGCTCCCTCCACATTCATGGACTTGCATCTTTTCACCCAGTTGTGTTCATCCATCCTCTCCACATGTCCAAACCATCCAAGCCTGCTAGTACGCATCTCATCACTGATACTCTTGATACCTAACCTTCTCCTTAGCTCTACACTTGATATCATATCTTGAAGTTTGGTACCACTTATCCTCAGTACGACAGGGTTATGCCACTGTGAAAGGGCCATTGAAGCTTGGCGTATCCATATTCTTTCAATGTTAGGCTTTTAAAATGTTCTCTTTGTATTCTATAATGATGTTTGATGTACATAAATAAATGGAGATGTGTTGGATGCTGTAAACCCATACAGTAGTTACTTGCGTGTTTGGGGCTAGCAACACATACAGTACCGTACTGTATTATGAAAAGCATGTATCCATCGTATAACTTACTTTTACTCACTTTACTTACTCATCCCCACAATTTACCGAAGGATAACAGGTTTTTCACAATATGTAGAGTGAGGGAATGATTAATTGAGTGTATGGGAGTGAGGTGGAGTGATAGAATAAAGAGGTAGCCTATATGAGTGAAAGTGGTGTTCGGTGGGGCGCCGGCAGACGGGTAACAGGTGCATGGAGACAGTTCGCTCATGGCCATCTCCTCGGGTATCAAGGTGCCTAACAATAGATAGATAGATAGATCAAATCAGATAACATAAGCTTCCCATATGAAGATTATGCTTTCTTGTTGGCACAAAGTGTTGAGGAACTTCATAGAGTAGTTCCTGATATTGATAAGGTGTAGGGCAAAATACAGTATTGTAATGGTGTCTGAGAAACTCATGAAACTATAGACTCGATAACAAAATAACCAGGTTTACAGTATGGAAAGCATGTGGATAAAAAAGTTAAACTAATAAACAAGGACATTTTAGAAAATGTTGTGGTTTTTGGATACTGTACCAGTATTTGGAGCTGTGACCTGGGGATGGTATTTTTATTTGCCGGCTTATTTACCGAACTATGACAAATTAATGCAACCAAAAGTTAACCACATAAGTCTGGTAACTTAAAACTGCACTGGGGAGGAGTTGTTATTGCAGTTCCCCAGACTATCTGGTTGAACATTCCCGAGTTCGGTAGACCGAAGCGACTCCAGATGCTCGGGCCCCCGAAGAGGCCAGGGTGAGATAAGATCTGTCTGTGAGAGGGCAGTAGGGCAGGGAATCATCAGCCAACAGGCTTGCACCCCTGGGCCAATGCCTCCACCATCCGCAGCCCCCCTTGCAGTGCCACCCAATTGGGCGATCTCGCCAGCACCTAGAAGGAGAAGTACCTGTAGTACAGGATAAAGAGACAGACAGAAATTGCTAAGGTTGGGTAGAGGATGCCAAACCTTACTCTGGATAGGACCAGCCCTCACCCGACTGGGGAGGAGTTTCAATCTTTACATAACTATTGTGTACAGTCCACTCCCCGTGCCCGCGCTCCACATATTTGCTAAACTCGTTATTCACGGACACCCCTAAATATCCTATTACTCGTTAACCGCGCAAAACACCCACAAAATATCAGCTATTCTCAGATTTTAATCGGGCGGGCCGATGCGCATCTCGATTCTTGTTTTGTTCGGCCATCTTGCGTGACGTCAACGCTAGCCAGCCGCTCAGGTTCACCCACCATTGTGCTGGAAAACATCCTGTTTACAAACTTTTTTATGTCCGAAACTTGTATCTCTCGCGTTTATTAGGGCCTTTAGTGCATTCAGTGATAGGGACGGTGGGCCTGGTGGTAATGAAAAACGATGAAGGAATTAAATGCTCGGGACCATCAAAACAGAGCAAAGGCCAGTCAAGCGTGCCTACCGTGTCGGACGAAAGCGATGGAAATATGACAATACATACATACATATATACATCAAATTTTAAGACTGAGTGTTCCACACATAAGTGCAGTTTCAGTCTCTTGTCCTAATGGCGGTGTTCCAGGCAACCCTGTTAAGGGCTGCTTCACTTGTCAAGTTCTTGGATTTGAGATCGGCGCGTATAGTCCGATCCCAGGTCTTCCTCGGTGCAGCTTCCTCCACAATCACAGACCTGCATTTTTTCACCCAATTTTGTTCATCCATTCTCTCCACATGTCTATACCATCCCAGTCTACTTGTACGCATCACCTCGCTAATACTCTTTATACCTAAACGTCTCCTCAGCTCAACATTTGTTATTCTATCCTGTAGCCTGGCCCCACACCTCCATCTCACTATTCTCATCTCATTACGCTCCATTCTGTTGACATCTTCTACTTTAACGGCCCATGTTTCTGAGGCATACGTCATTGCACTTCTAACACATGAGGCATACACCTTTCCCTTCAGGGGGAGAGGCAATCTTTTCATGGTCAGGAGTGGCATCAGTTCTCTGAACTTCCCCCAGCCACACCTAATTCTAGCAACAGTGGAAGCCTCGGCCCCACCACCGGCAGAGAAGGTATCTCCTAGGTAACAAAACTTGTTCACCAGCTCCAAAGACTCATTTCCAAAATTCACAGCCACAGGATCATCACTTAACACAAGCTCGCCTTTGCACACTACGCACACAAATTTCTCTATTTCTGACTTATCCTTCGGCAGGGGTCCCTTTATTCTACTACTGTACAGCGCTTACTCCCATGGTGTACCCAACATCGACAGATGCTACATTGAATTGAGTTAACGCCCACTCCCTTTCCACACACTGCACATGGGTATGCACCGCTCTTTTCCACATTGCCTCGTCTCAATCTACAATGCATAACCTTGGTTTTGTTAATATTGACTCTTAACCCTTCCTGCCCGGGTGTCAGTGTGGCAGGACACCACGAAATAAGGGCAGGTGCCCGGGTGTCCTGTTACTAGGCAGTAAGCTTTCAAGCCTATTCAGCTTGGTCTGAACGCCGTGCGTCCGACGTATGTAAACAAAGCCGATCGTTGCATCACCGCACCTCCGAAAACAATAAGGAGACGTCGAATCAATGTTATTGTTGTGACGTCAGACGAAATTAGTGTCTGAAAAGCTCTGATATTGTCAACATCATGGCAAAATTCGCTCCACGGAAATCGTCATCACAACTGAACCAGTTGACTTAGAGAGCTCTACTCAACGCCAGTCTATAGATTGGAAACCGCACTACGTTTATAGATGCGTGGAAAATTTCTAGCAGTTAAACTAACAAAAATACGGTAGCCTAGGCCTAGACGTTTTTCGGCCATTTCGCCCGAGTAGCCCACACTGTCCTTTGGAGATACAGCCCGGGCCCGGAGGGTTAAACCCTTGCTCGCCATGCCCTCTCTCCACTCTCTGGATTTGGCCTCAGCATCTTGCATACTGTCAGCTATTAGGACTAAATCGTCTGCATAAAACAGTTCCAACGGGAGTCTGCCTGTAAAAACTCTAGACAGTGCCTCCAAGACCATAATAAAGAGGAGGGTGCTTAACACTGAACCCTGATGGACTCCAACACGGACTGCGAACTCATCACTCAGTACACCCTTCACCCTCACCGCACTTAGCGAATCCTCATACATCTTCATTATCACACGCACCAGCCACTCTTCCACACCAAGTTTCCTCATAGCCCACTGCACAACATCTCTAGGCACCCTATCAAAGGCCTTCTCCAGGTCCACAAACACAAAGTAAAGATCCCTGCCTTTTAGTAAGTATCTTTCCTGTATCTGCCTGACTATGAAGATAGCATCGGTTGTACCCCGTCCCGGCATAAAACCAAACTGCATATCATCAATAGAGATGCTTTGCCTGATCAAACCCTCAAGGACTCTCTCACAGACCTTCATGATTTGGTCAAGCATTTTCAGGCCCCTATAATTTCCTCTATCTAGCGCATCCCCTTTTCCTTTGTATATATTTACTATTACACTTTTGAGCCAATCCTCTGGGATTTTCTCATCTTTAATAATGGTGTTTATCAACTCAGTGACTAAGTTTACACCAGTCTCCCCTGAGGCTTTTATCATCTCAGCGACAATGTCAGAGCAACCTGGAGCTTTACCGTCCTTCATTTTATTGATTGCGTCGCTCACTACAGCTGGTGCTATCAAAGGAGGGGGTCCAGATATTGGTTTTTCGATACTAAGCTGTTCCTTATCCCATTCAAACTCTACATTTAGCAATCGTTCATAGTGCACATTCCATGCTTCTCTGATTTCATTTTCTGCATACACAATCTTCCCATTATCGTTTCTAACACACTGTTCACCTATAATATCCCTACTGTCATTTTTAACTCGCCTAGCTAGGTTGAAGATCCCATTGGGATTGTCAGTGTTACACACTTGTTCGAGAACCAGGTCCTTAATGCGATTTTTAGCATTGTAAATAACTCTTGTGGTAGTTCGTTTAGCTGCCTGGTATTCCTTCTTGCTGCCTCCTTTCTTCCTATAGGCTATATATGACTGATTTCAAATAAAGTCTGTGTGGTAGGTAATCTCCTCATAATATGTATTTATAAGTATTCTCCTCACATAATATGTATTTATTGGGTGTACTGTAGTTGGGAAATGGGTACTTTAGGGGTCACTGGACGAATTTGGAACCAATTGTGTGGTACCGTACCATCACCATATCCGTTTAATAATTTGTTACTTATTAATGTCATTAGGTAGGTCAAAATATTGGTTTGTTGGTCCAAGATGGTTTAGCCTGGTACAACCTAAGTCTATTTCCAATTGAAACCTATGTTAAAAAGCCCCCATGTATACGCGTAACCATGTATACGCGGACAGGTACTGACACGAGTTAGGCGCGCATACTGGGAGTGAACTGTAATTGAGTGAGGTTAAGGAGAAAAATGCAAGGGAGAAGAATGATTGGGGACCTTACTTGTATCTTGAAAGAAAGAATGGTCAATCAGGAAGTGAAAATGTAACTGAGGAACAACGTACATACTTCTTCTAAGAAACTTATATGGAAAGAGACCTGGACAGCAAGTGCTAAGGACATCTTCAAACTGGGAGTTGTGGCGATGAGCTATTTTAGGTATCTGGTGTTGGTCTGCTATGTTATAGGCCCAAGTTCGAAGCTCGGTCTGGTCATACGTCATAAATGCAAACAGGCTACTGTATAAGGATGTAATGGCAGGCTGGCAAATCATACTATTCAAAATCAATCCAAAGTATCAATGCTTCCCTTTAGTCAATATTATTAGATAATGTTAGATATGTAAAGTTAAAACCATGCTCTATAGTTATATCTTTGGAAGTCATAAAAGGGCAACAACAACTGCAATTATATGTACAGTACCATACCCTACATTCTTCTGTATTCTATCTCATATTCATTCCATCTACTGTATAACCAAAATGGTCCTAGTTTGCTACCCTGCTAAATGAATCCCTTGGTTCTGGGCGTTGAAAACGAGTATGGTAGATTAATAAAGAGAAGTACTGTAGCAGTACAATAAAAATGTATTGCAGCAGTATTGCAGCACCTGATAATCCGGAAAATCCAATAGTCCGGAACAGGATGTCTAAACAATTAAATTTAGTTTAATAATAATGGGATACATATGAGCAGAAATACAGGCAAATTTATATGAAATTTATATATTTTTTGCAATTTTATCATTTCCTAGGAAATAAGAAGGTCCATAGCTGTAGCTTTTGTGATTTTAATCATAATGACAATTAAGAACTGATTTGGTTTTAGGACTGGTTTAGAATAGGCTCTCATTTGACAGCCTCTGGAATCTGGCATTGGCTATTTTAATGTAAAAAATCTGCCAAAATAGCTAAATTTGTTGCTTCTAGCCAGTATGGTTTTCTTGTCATGCATCCATACTTATGTCTTTATAAGCCTTTTTATACTACTGTTCTGTATTTAGATACCAGTAGATATTTAGCCATGTTAAGTTCTTGAAATATAACCCCTCTGGGGGTTAGGGAATAGAATATGCCCCACGTGCCTTCTGCGTGTCATAAGAGGCGACTAAAGAGGTTGGGTCGGTGGGCTTGCGACCCCCACCCGGAAAAAATATCTAAGCAAAGAAAAACGAACGAACAGCCTCGGATGCGGACGGAACCAACGTTGACGAACCACGACCGACTAAGGACATGCCTTCGGACATTCTGAGAATGGCTACGTGGAATGTTAGTGGCATGAATGATGGTACAAAAGAGAGAGAGGTTCTGGAAGTGTTAGTAAATGCCAGGCTGGATGTATGTGGAATGACAGAGACCAAATGGAAAGGTTCAGATGTGAGAGAGTGGGAGTGTGGAATGGGTGTGTGTGCTGGAGTGAGTGAAGGAACAGCGAGAGAAGGTGCATGTTTGTTTGTAAGTAGCAAATGGAAGGAATGTGTAAGAGAGTATGGGTCTGTGGGTTCAAGGATTGTGTGGGTGAGAATGAAAGTAGGAATACAAACGTGGGTGATTGTATGCGTGTATGCCCCGACAGAGGATATACTTGAAAGAAAGAAAGAGGAGTTCTGGATGAATGTGGAGGCGTGCCTGGAGAAGTTTGACAAGAACGAAAGAATATTTCTGATTGGGGATATGAATGGTAAGGTGGGTGATAGGAAAGTTGAGGGAGTGGTGGGAGGGTGGGGGGTTCCATCAGAGGTGAATGGGAATGGTAGTGCACTTGTGGACGTATGTGTGGGGAGGAGGCTGTGGATAGCCAACACCTTCTTCCGACACAGAATGATCCACAGGTACACGTGGAAACGGATGTTGACGATGAAGGATAAGACAGTGGTGGAACGAAAGTCATTGATTGATTATGTATGTGTGGATGAACGAATAAAGAAATCTGTGATGGATGCTAGGGTGTATAGGGGTATTGGAGGGGGTCTGTCTGATCATTATGTAGTGGTAGCTAAGGTTAGGATACAAAAGAAGTGGGTGAGGAGAGGTGGAGGGAGGCGAGAGGAGGGTGGAATGGTGAGGAGGGTGGAGAGGTTGCAGGAGGAGGAAGTCAGGGAGGAGTACAGGAGAGCAGTGTAAAGACGACTAGGTGGGTTCGACCTGGAAGTTATGGAGGAGATGAGCAAGGTGTTTAAGGATGAGATCTGTGCAGCATGTGAGGAGGTGTGTGGAGTGAGGAGAAGAGGGAGGGGAGTGAAAGGTACAGCATGGTGGACAGAAGAGGTAAGAATAGCTGTGGAAGAAAAGAAGAAAGCATATAGAGAGTGGTTGGGTAGTAGAGGGAATGAAGATTCCGAGAGACAGAAACGAGCGAGGTACGTGGAGAGTAAGAGGGTGGTGAAGAGAGTAGTGAAGGAAAGTAAGAGAAGAGTAGATGAGGAATTTGGAAGGAATCTGAGTGTAAAATGGAGGGAGAGTAAGAAACTGTTCTGGAAAGAAGTCAAGAAAGTTAGGGAAGGTAGCAAGGGAAACAGTAAGGGTGTGAAAGATAAGAATGGGAGAATGCTAGCCGAGAAGCAAGAGAGAGTCGAAAGATGGAGGGAGTACTTCAGTGAGTTGCTAAATGTAAGGCATGAAGAGCCAGCAAACATAGCTGGATATGGTATGGGAGGGAGAAGAAGAGAAGTAGTGGAGGAGGAGGTGGGGATCAGGAGGTCAGAAGTGTGGGAAGCCATGAAAAGAGTGAAGTTGGGGAAAGCACCAGGAACAGATGGAGTGTGTGGGGAAATGTTGAGGTATGGTGGTGAGATAGTGATAGAATGGGTATGGAAAATGTGCAAACTAGCATGGGAGAAGGGGAGTGCACCCGATGACTGGAAGACTGGCATAATAGTCCCCCTATATACGGGCAAAGGGGAAAGAGGAGTGTGTGGTAACCACCGAGGAATATGTCTTCTAAGCGTAGTAGGGAAGGTATACAGTAGGGTAGTGATTGAGAGAGTGAGAGTGAGAACGGAGAAATGGATAGGCGACGAGCAGGGAGGTTTTAGGAAGGGAAGAGGATGTGTAGATCAGATTTTTACCCTGAATTGTGTTGTGGAGAAGTATCTGGAGAAGAAACAAAAGGTGTATGTTGCCTTTATGGACTTGGAGAAGGCCTATGACAGAGTGGATAGAGAAGGTTTATGGAAAGTACTAAGAATATACGGAGTAGAGGGCAAGTTGCTGAAAGCAGTGAAGAGCATGTATGAGGGTGCAAAGGCGGCAGTACGTGTGGAGAGTGAGCAGAGCGAGTTCTTTGACCTGAATGTTGGTTTGAAACAGGGGTGTGTGATGTCCCCGTGGTTGTTTACTGTATATATGGATGGAGTCATGAAAGAAATACTATCAAGAGCAGTGGATGTTGGTGTATCGCTGAAAAGGGAGGGAATTGAGTGGAAGCTACCTATACTGCTGTTTGCGGATGATACACTTCTGATGAGTGATAATGAATGGGAGTTGCAGGGTCTGGTAAATGAGTTTGGAACAGTGTGCGAAAAACGGAATTTGAAGGTAAATACGGGGAAGAGCAAGGTTATGGTCTTCGAAAGGGGTGAAGTCACAGAGTGTGAGGTGAAGCTGAATGGTCAGGCTATGGAGATCGTCAACTCTTTTAAGTATCTGGGCAGTGTGTTGATTAAAGATGGGACTATGGATGAAGAAGTGCGGGAGAGGGTACAACAGGGGAAGAGGGTTGTAGGAACGCTAAAAGCAGTAACAAGAAATAGGGTGGTCAGTATGGAAGTGAAGAAGTCCTTGCATGACAGTGTGGTAATCCCGACACTGACTTACGGAAGCGAAGCATGGACGTTGGTTGAGAGACTCAGACCAAGAATGAGAACAGTGGAAATGAATTACTTAAGGAGTGCGTGTGGAGTTACATGGAGGGATAGACAGACTAATGAGGAAGTAAGAAGGAGGTGTGGTGTGGAGGTAGATGTGCTGGAAAGTGTGAAAAGGAACAACTTGAGATGGTTCGGCCATATGGAACGTATGGAAAGCGAGAGAATGACTAAGAGGGTGTACGAGAGCGAGGTGGAGGGACAGAGAGGGAGAGGTAGACCGAATATGAGGTGGAAGGATGGAGTGAGGAAGTACATGAACGAGGGCGGTGCTGGTTGGGGGGAGGGGCGTCGACTGACTGGGGACAGAGGTGCATGGGGGCGGTTCGTTCTTGGCCACCCCTTCGGGGATCACGGCATCAGGCAATAAGATAGATAGATAGATAGAGAGCATATACAGTATCTCGATTGCTTAGATGCCATACAATAGTATTTTATTCCACTTCCTTCTCCTAAACTATTGGTGGTCTTCCATTGCTAGTTGTCTCACTTAACATCCATGTATCTTTCTTTGCATTTATATATTATCCGTTCTCTGCAATGACCATACCACAACAAAGTACAGCATATTTATGTACCATAACGGTACTGTAAAGATCTACAATCCAACCAGCAAGGGACTGAGGGTGTGTTAGAGTTATCTGGAATATGTAGAGGAGTTTAATTTTTTGGGTGATGTTCAGTGCAAGTGGAGTGATGAGTTATATTGCTTGAGTGAGAAGTACAGTACCTGGAAGAAGTTCAGGATGGCAGATGGGTGATGCCCATTTTAATTCACATTTATAAAGTGCTGCCATGTAAACTAGTGTAGCTTTGCATAAAGACTTTACTGGGTGGTAGTAGTAGTAGTAATAGTAGTAGTAGTAGTAGTAGTAGTAGTAGTAGTAGTAGTAGTAGTAGTAATAGTAATATTCATTCCCTAGGCTGCCTGGCCAAACAGCCTTGAGGTCCTAAGGATGGCCAAGGCAGACTGGGTTTTCCCACAAGGCTCTTGAGGAATGTACCGGGTATATTGTTTTATTGGCGTAAATGGTTGTATGCTATGCAGTCTTCCATAATGTGTTTGATAGTGTGCAGTGTTGTGTTACAGCCCGGACAAATATCCTGGACGGAGTTATGCAGCTCACAACTGTACATATTGCATCATGTATTCTGGCAAATACGGTTGTATTTTGTATTATTTTTAAGTTATCTCCTAATACTTTTTTTTTATATTCTGAATGTATTTTGTCTTTTTCAGGTAAGCTTCTAATCAGAGATGCAATGAGTACACACCTATGACATAATGGTAAGTGCCACAGCTCATAGTAATCATCATCATCAATCTGATGCCCCGCTTCCAGAGGAAGCGCCCCATAAGGGATGGCCATGGCAGAAACTGCTTCCAGGCTGCCAGACATGCTCCCACTGACCCACTCCACAGTGCCATTTCCACTAAGTGGATGATGACCCTTAGCACTGAAGGAGCAGACCCAGAGCAGTCCATCACCCGGATGGCAGTTCCACCACTGTTTTACTATTTTACTTACCTCAGTTGGGCCCTGGCTGGAATCATACCAAGCACAGGAATATTCTAAAGACAAGAACCAGTGGTCCACTGCTACAAAAGCTGATGTGGTGATGGGCTGGTCTATCAGAGTGAGAGCTGAGCGATCTCTGCCATACCCATAGCTTACTCTGACTGTTCCTTTAACTTATATATTTTCTAGATCTCAAGTGACGGCGTCTCTTCCGTGGATTGATCTCCCAATTTACCAAGATTGGAAGCCAAAGCGTCACATTTTTCCCTTGCCCCTAAACTTTCTCTTCATGTATGCTGAGGGTCACAGGGCCCTGGGGGGTGCTTTGGTTTCCCGGGCGTTTCCGCACCCTCCTCAGCTCCCCGCCATGGAGTGGCTTCGGTCACCCAGGCTTTATTGTGGTCGGCAGGGAGGGTTCTGTGGGGGCGCTCGGTTATGGCCTTGGAATTGCTCGGGGCCTTGGGGCTGTTCGGCCAGGCAGCTTGGGGAACAACAACAACAACAACAACAAAAGCTGATTGCACCACCAAAGTGGCGGGCGGTGGGGTTGCCGCATCCCTACGCCAAAATAAGAAATTGGATAAGAGTTAAGTTAGTGTAGGGTGTGCAGCACTTGTGGTTTTATGTAAGAAAGCAAGAGTGTGTGTATCTTAAGATCAGGCTAGAATTGTTCTTTGTGTAACTGAGACACAGAAAAAAACAGCAAAGGAGACCAGGTGGTGAAACAGGATGTTTAGCATTCCTAATACTCCACCTAAGGTTCTCCCTGGGAATACTTCCCTGGACGACAAGTGCCTACAACCTCCTCCCTATATAGTAATGTTTTACCTAATTTGTTTAAAATGTCGGTCTGGGACACTCACAAATAATTGTAGTGTTTTATTCTTCTCGTACATATTCAAGGTACCGTAAGCTACATTAGAAAGTTAATGATTTTAATCTGTATATTATATTTATATATATAAGCAGTTAAATATGTACTTTAAAATGTTTAAATTAAACATCAGTAATGGATATTTGACATGTTAATAAGGATAATGAAATTCAGGGGCGCCTATAGAAACCGATAATGGTGCCACTGATTAGCATATTATTGTTTACCAAAGTAGATGAGGAGTGATCCCCCTGGCCTTCCGTGTAGGCCTATGAAGCCGGTACCACACCAGCACGTTCTCCCTCAACATTTATCATCAACACTGGTCTGGCAGCTTATCAGGTCAACTTTTAAATATTTATCACCTAAATTAGAAATATTATTTCTTTGTTTATTTATATATTTATTTTTAGGTTCTTCCTTAGACCTCCATCAAGTTCAAATAAATACTCCCAAGACCCTCCCCCTCCACCCCCTTTAGACAAATTTGGAAATTTTTCGGTAGAAATATTCACCGACCAAATGCCGGTTCCTCCTAAATCTCAGGCTCGCTATTGCTCGCCAGGAAACAATTGACACTTAAATGGTATGAAATGTATTTAGATTGCCAAACTAATGGGGTGAATGTCTTAAAATCTCTAAAGTAATAAGGCTAAACATGAGAGAGAAGGGGTCCAGAAAACCCCCTTAAATTAATTGTCAGTCTACAGTTGTTGTTGTTGTTCCCCAAGCTGCCTGGCCGAACAGCCCCAAGGCCCCGAGCAAGGCCAAGGCCATAACCGAGCGCCCCCACAGAACTCTCCCTGCCGACCACAATAAAGCCTGGGTAACCGAAGCCACTCCATAGCGGGGAGCTGAGGAGGGTGCAGAAACGCCCGGGAAACCAAAGCACCACCCAGGGCCCTGTGCCCCTCAGCAATTATGAAGAGAAAGTTGAGGGGCAAAGGAAAAATGTGACACTTTGGCTTCCAATCATGGTAGATTGGGAGGTCAATCCACGGAAGAGACGCCGTCACTTGAGATCTAGAAAATATATAAGTAAAAGGAACAGTCAGAGTAAGCTATGGGTATGGCAGAGATCGCTCAGTTCTCACTCTGATAGACCAGCCCATCACCTCAGTCTACAGTAGGTCCCGTTACCAGTGAAAAAGACCCCAGAAATAATATCTGACCAACGTTGATCTTGTTCCTGTTTGATCTCTAAAGTGAAGGGGGTGACTTTTGACTGTGACTCTTTGCATTAACCCTTTCAGAACGGGTGATGCCTTCTTTATTATATTCTAGCTATATTTAGACGATTTTGTACAGCTTACAAACGTTCTCTGATGGCTAAGATGGTTAATTGAGATAGCTAGTAGGCTATTAATTGATATAGGTACATCTTAAGTGAATAAATCCGTCTAGTAACAGCTAAACACAATGAAAAAGATGTCACCCCCGCGCTGAAATGGTTAAGGGGGGGGGGTAAGATGTACCTATATCAATTAATAGCCTACTAGCTATCTCAATTAACCATCTTAGCCATCAGAGAACGTTTGTAAGCTGTACAAAATCGTCTAAATATAGCTAGAATATAATAAAGAAGGCATCACCCGTTCTGAAAGGGTTAATGCAAAGAGTCACAGTCAAAAGTCACCCCCTTCATAGGAACAGTCACGGTCAAAAGTCACCAACTTTATAGGAACAGTCACGGTCAAAAGTCACCAACTTTATAGGAACAGTCACGGTCAAAAGTCACCCCCTTTATAGAAACAGTCACGGTCAAAAGTCACCAACTTTATAGGAACAGTCACGGTCAAAAGTCACCCCTTTTATAGGAACAGTCACGGTCAAAAGTCACCCCTTTTATAGGAACAGTCACGGTCAAAAGTCACCAACTTTATAGGAACAGTCACGGTCAAAAGTCACCCCCTTTATAGGAACAGTCACGGTCAAACGTCACCAACTTTATGGGAACAGTCACGGTCAAAAGTCATCCCCTTTATAGGAACAGTCACGGTCAAAAGTCACCCCCTTTATAGGAACAGTCACGATCAAAAGTCACGAACTTTATAGGAACAGTCACGGTCAAAAGTCATCCCCTTTATAGGAACAGTCACGGTCAAAAGCCGTTTCCTACCTTCTTATTTTCAACTATGTTTTTCTCTCTATTTATAAGTGAAAATATGTCCATAAGAAACCTTGAAAAAAAGAACAACTCTATTTTCAAGGCCTCTCTTTATTTGTAAGTGAAAATATATCCATAATAACACTTAACAAAGAACTATTATTTTCAAGGTCTGTCTATATTTATAAGTTAAAATTAAAAATAGATCCATAGCAAGCCTTAACCCCTTCAGCACGATTACATAATTTTCTTCCTATTCTGGATACCATCAGACGATTTACTTCAGCTTATAATCTACCTCTAGGATTTAAAGGGGTAATTACGATCTCAATAAACCCTCTGAATAACAAAGGTCCTTCTTAATCTTCTTGTACTCGTCTATCTTTATCCAGAATGAAAGATAAAAAGACGTCATCGTGTTGAAGGGATTAAAGAAAAACTATTATCAAGGTCTCTCTCTCTCTCTATATATATATATATTTTGATGGACAAATAGATACGCCCGTCCCTCATTTAGAAATTAATGTATAGTATGAGCTTGCTGCAATAGCGCAAATATTTGTATTTAGGCTATTCATTTATATGTTTATGTATTTACTTTTTTTGGATGGGGAGGGGGCTTTAATTAGTTACTTTCTGTATGCGGTACCGTAGGTAATGTAATCTACATATTTTAGCATCACAGTTGTCAAGAATGATAAATAAGCCTAGGGGTTCATCCATAGGGACAAGTTTGTTTGATTTTTTTTTTTTTTTTAAATGTTATACTTCGCTCATGTCTCGAACCTACAATTCTATTTTCATGAAGCAGGCATCTTACCGCATGCATTATTTTCATAGTAAATGTTGTATATATCCCATCCTCGAAGGCATTAAACTGGCTAGGGGAGCCTAGGGAGTGCTGTAAAAGGTCAGGTCCATTAGGGCTAAGGACGTGGAAGTGGGTTTTCCTGAGGCAAAATGTCAAGTCACCAGGACTAGTCTTGACAGCATATTTGACAATAAGCTTGTTGTGCTCGTTTTTGCGAGCATGAAAGTCAAGTTAAAACTCTTTAGTCAAAATTATTCAAGGTTGCCCCAGGACTATCTTGAATTATCATGACTACGTACTAGACATTGTAAACAAACATCGTGTCGAAGCCCCATTAGGGAATTGTCTATTTCCAAATATATATATACCGGTATATACAGTATATACCGGTATATATATATATATATATATATATATATATATATATATATATATATATATATATATATATATATATATATATATACTGTATATTTTTTCATATATCCAAATACGTACGTGGTTTAATTGTATTGCATATGTTTTTTAGTGTTTCTCTGTGTTGGTTGTTAATTTAGTGTGTAGTTTTGAGTCTGGTGTTTCTTTTTTTGTAGTTTTGAGTCTGATGTTTTTTTGAGGTACGCTAGTTGAACATCTTTGACCCATATTTGAGAACTGTTTCCTAGTATGCAATGTAGATTTTGCTCGTCTATCCAACACCATTCAAACCAATTAAGCCTAATAAACCTTTATGAAAAATGCTTAAGTCAAGATTATATCAGATTTGTTTTGACGACACTGCTGAAACTCTAGATTGGTCAAGATGGAAGGAAAAATTCTCCTCACTCTCAAGTTTCACGAAAATCCTTCTATAAGTATAAGTGATGGGAAGGGGCTTACTGGACCCTTCACTGTGGTATTTTAAGGGGGGGATGGGCCGGTTTTCTGGACCACTTTCTCCCTCATGTTTAGCCCCATTAGTTTTCAGATGTTAAGATGTTTGCCCCATTAGTTAGTAGATTTTAAGACCTTTTGCCCCATTTCTTCGTCAATATTTAGACATTTCGTGCTATTTAGGGGTCAATTTTTTCCCTGGCGAACGATAGTGAGCCTGTAATGTTGGAAGAACCGTAATTTTTCTACCTACAAATTTACAAATTAATCTAGAAGGGGGATCTAATGGATTTTTTATTTATTTTTTTAATTTGATGGAGGTCTAGGGAGGAAACTAGAAAAATAATTAATACATGCAAAAATCGCCCAAAAAGTGAATAGGAAAGGGAAGCAAATACTGGTAACCCCTCCCTAGCTTATATCACAGTATACCGGTCTATCTGTCTGTAGGTTTTGTACTTTGCCATCTCAGCACCGAAGACGTTAAGGGGAGGCAGACCGTTTTTCTGGACCCCCTTCTCCCTAATGTTTAGCCCCACTAGTTTTGAGATTATAAGACGTTCGGCCCATTTACCTTACCTTTGGATACCTTTGGATGTGTTCGCCGCTCTTCTAGCGGCACCAAGGAGCGCGACGCCCCTCGTTATGGGTGGTGATTTGGTGCAGTAGACTGTTTGAAGTGACAGCTCGCTCCCTTGCGAGGATGGGCTCGTCTGGCACTTTTTGCAGTTCGACATCTAGGGCTCTCTTGAAGTTGTCTAACGAGATGTCCCTCATGTCTCTTACTCGCCGTGGGAGTTTGTTGAAGAGACGTGGGCCTCTGTGTGATAACCAGCCCTCTCGCAGAGAGCCCATAGCACCCCTGTTATTCATCCGGGGGATTTCGCATTCCCAGCCTCTCCTATCACTGAATTTCATGACTATCGGAGTATGTAGGTTTGGTACTAAACCCTCTGCGATTTTCCACGTGTATATTATTAGGTAACGTTCTCTTCTACGTTCCAGTGAGTACAGATTCAGTGCTCTTAAACGCTCCCAATAGTGTAGATGTTTTATCGAACTTATATGCGAAGTGAAATTTCTTTGTACACTCTCTACATCATTTATTTCACCTGCTTTGTATGGGGATGTTAATACGCTACAGCATTAGTTTGGCGATTTTAACACCTTTCGCCCCATTTTGTTGTCAATTTTAAGACCTTTCGTGCCAGGGGAGGTGTGGCGGAGTGGTCTTGCCACTGGACTGGTAATCCAATGGACCCGGGTTCGAATCCCAATATGTCAATGGGAAGATATTATTGGGATGGAATTTGTGCTGTACCTAGTTCCAGTGCATTACCACACCACACCGAAATGCCAAAAAATACCCTCATTGTTCCCTGATTAAATAGCATTGTATGAATATTCCCATATTAAAAAATATGCTACAGGGGCGCAATGCCTAGTGAGTTAATTGCTCAATAGGTGGCGTTCTGAGAGTGAGGGTCCGAGCCTGGGGGATGAGACGGTGAAGTGCAGAGGCGAAGCAGTTTCAGAGATGGAGTTGCTTCGAGCCGTGAAGCTTCGCATGTCTCACTCCCTAGACTGGAGAAAGACCTCACGGGCCTCACCGTGTTCAGTGGTAGAGTGTAAAGGCTATCAGCCTATGCCCGAGAGCGAGTAGTTGGAATATAGAAAAAAAAAAAAAAAAAAAAGTAGGTGTCAATTATTTCCTGGCGAGCGATAGCGAGCCTGCAATTTTAAGAGGAATCGGCCTTCGGCTGGGACATTTTTCTACCGAAAAATGTACAAATTTATCTAGGGGGTGTTTTTCTAAGCTTGATGGAGGTCTAGGGAGGAAACTAAAGAAATATATGAATACATGAATTAATAGCCCAAACAAACGGCCAGTCTCCCCTTAATCCTACCAATCGCATGTCACCAAATGGATAATTATTTTAACTAGCTACAGACGATTTGATTCAACTTACGAATTATATTTTGGAGTGAGAGGGTTCAGTATGATCAATTGACCACTTGCGAGTTTCTGGCTATAAGGAAGTTGGAGCCGTAAACATCGACATAAACAGATATTCAATAATAATGTAGGTTTCTGATGGATAAATAGTATGTTGAATTGGGTTTTATGTATTTATGAATGCACTACAACCGCATTTTAGCTGGTAATTCTGCTAAATATCAATGTCTACAGCTCCAACTTCCTTATAGCCTGAAACTCGTAAGCGGTCAATTATAGCCATCTGAATCACAGAGAACCGTCGTAAATAGAACAAAATCGTCCAGAATTAGCCATATATAATAATATAACAAAAAGCGTCATTTATATTTTATTTTATTATTTTTATTTTTTATTATTATTATTATTTTTTGTTTTATGTAGTTTGCTCCCTAGACATCCATTAAACTTATAAAACACCCCCTTTGAGATCAATTTGCTATTCGGTAGAAAAATTGCTTTTGCTTGCCAGGCAAAAATCGACACCTAAATGGCACAAAACGTCTTAAAATTAACAAAGAAATGGGTTGTAAGGTATTAAAATCTCCAAACTAATAAGGCGACAGTTTTTAAATCTAAACAAAAAATAATGGGACTATACTCAAACTCAACTGAAATGAGCTCCAAGGAGGTCAAGGTCGCCCTGTGCGGTGTTGCCACATGTCGACCAAAACAAACCTTTTAGAAAACGGGAAACCAAGGAAAACCACATTTAGAAGGCAAACTTTAAATAAATGTAAAAGACGTTTTTATGCCTGGAAGGGTTATTGGTATTCTTGTATAAAAGTTACAGAAACGAAATAATAGGTAGGCTATATTTGTATATACCTATTTACATTGTACAGCATCTCCCTTGCCTTGCTATGAAGATGAGAGTAACTTTTGCGAATTTTTCCTTCCATGGTGGTCGCGCTATGAATGAGGGTTAGTGACCGTCTGACCTGGATGATGTTGTTGTCGTAGTTTGAGGCCATTTAAAGCGTTGCCATTACTCGTATCCAGCTCTCTCTCTCTCTCTCTTTTGATGGGATTACATTGTGCTATATTGCATTTTGGAGATTGTGTATGTATGTGTGTGTATCTGTAGGGGTGTGTGTGAGTGCGTGCGTAGCCAACAGAAACGCATTGACATTACTTGGCAACGTCGCATATCCTACCATTCCTTAAATCTATTTATAGCTGTCCCCAGAAAAATGGCAGCATGTTCTAAATAGCGTGCCATATGTTGTAGAAATTCCTTCTATATATCCTTAAAATTATATGTTTCTTAACACCACATAACCTTTAAAAATTGTAATATAATATATATAGTCATAAAAGCTAAAATTAATTTGTTAATAGCCTGAAAAACTAACATTTGTTGTTAAAGCTTTGAATATTTGACAACACCGCACAGGGCGAGGGACTCCACCTTGTAGCTCATTTCATAGGAGGATGACTATAAGCAAAAGGGAGAAGGGGGTCCGTGGCACTCTTTCGTATTTTTCCCCTTCTCTATAGTTTATCATTGCTATCTATCTATCTATCTATCTATCTATCTATCTATCTATTTATCTATTTATATATTTACTCAGGCCCAATCCCCACTTTTCCTATTTGTTTCTTATCTTTTTCCCTATTTTTTTTTTTTGTTTTTTTTTTGTTTTTGGGGGGGGGGCGACTGAAGACAGAGCAAGAACAGGGAAAACATAAAACAACGAACACACACAGACAAAACACAAACTCTCACACATCTTTCTCCTCTTCTCTACAGTTTATCATTACTATACCTTCTTCATTGTAGGTAGGCCAGATATCCAGACTGCAACCTCATATAACTCATAAACGGCTTGAATAATTAGCTAATATTCCTACCATTTGGGAAGAATCAGCCAGGGAAGAGGTGTGTAAATATACAGCCCATTTATTATTTAATTTGTTAAAGTATATTTTACGAGTCCATTAAATCTACCCCCTTACCTCCGATGCGTCCAGGGTGTCAAGCGAAAGCCGAGTTCGATATTCCTAGGCTACATTATTGTACGGTACAATCGCGCTAATAAGTGATGTCTCGGCACCAAGTATTTTTTGATCAATAATTGGTATCAGCAATATCTAAGCTTCATTTCTTCATACTGAGTGAAATATAAAAAACATGTTCCTACACTTACCCACCCTATTCAACATCTGACAGACATTAATACAGCACAGAGCAAGCCAAACGTAATGACAGCTGGGACATGACTTATTAGCGAGACCGTACATGTAAGGATACTGTTATGCCCTGGTTTTATTCAGGATTAACTATTGTGTAAGTGAGTTCTGCAAGACTGGGACGGCTCGTTTCACATACATACACACCAGGGATCAATAGAACACGTTAAGTAGAATCACAGGATGATATTTGTAATACAGCTTTATTTATCGAACACACTCACGGTATAGAAAAAGAATCGATTCACTTTAGAGAACATGAGTAGGAGTAATAAGTTCAGTAGTAAGAGCTTGGTCTTTCAATTCTCCGACCACAATCGTGGATCTGGATTAGAGTATGCACTGCCACTTCCGAATCTCGGGTATTATTCTTCCGATACGGACATGATAAGAAGTGATAAGAAAGTCACTCGAGGGGGGGGGGGCACTGATTCCTTTTACACAGTATCTAATACAGTTCGTTGCTTTAGGCCTAGGGTTTTAGTTACCCGATTAAGTGGGGGCTAACGTTGAGTTTCGACTTTACACAATCTAGCAGAGTCAAGTAGGCAATTATTTACATATACTTTTAACCGTTAATGCGCGGATGGGAATTCGTCACTGAGATTAAATCACGTTTTACGACCTATCCCTTAATTTGCGGGATCACAGAATATCTATACCACAACATCCAATTTAGGAATAATTCGTGTTGCGGCTGCGGGTAAATACTGTCGCGGTAATTATCTCGTAATACACTTACTAGAACTAAATCTCTGGCAAAAACAGGGGACTCTAGGAACAAACTCGAAACACTTCACGGTTAGCGAATAACTCAAGGGTGAACATAGGCAAACACAACGGGTTGGTAACACGGTATCTCTACACTGATGCTATAATACGGAATCGTGCCCGGTCAGGTTATCTTCTTTCTCCTTTTGAATCTGGTGTCGTCGGGGGGCTTCTCGGCTGCTCCAGGGGGCCGTCCAGGGTGTCCAGTTGTGTGAAGAAGTTACAGATGGGTCGGTTGACCGGTGATGAAGTTGAGTTAAGGTTCTTTCCTATGGATCTTAAATGGTCTGCTTCCTGGCAGGGCCAGAGGAGCGTCTCATCGAACGAACGTAAGCAGTGTCTATGCACGGACTTTGCTTAACTGTCTCTGATCCATGATGAGAGGTTCAATCAACCCAAGAACACAGTAGATCTTTCTACCCTAGATCTCTGTGTATGTGTGGAGATATATATATTGCTCGTAGGTCTCTATGTTAACCGGCGGGTTGCCGCGATTAATACAGATCCAGGAAAATAATACATCAAGTCCTGGTGTTGAGCTTGCGGGGTGCCGGTCATCTGTCAGCAGGCGAGTAAAACAGTCTTCAAGCAGAGCGAGGTGCCGCTCGGCAAAAAGCTATATTTGTACTTCTGCCCGCTCTCCTCCTCTCGGGGTTTATATATGGTAGGGTGACTCGGTGTTGCTGGGGCCGGGGTCTGGTGATTGTTTGTCATTGCTGGTGTGTTGGTTTCCAGGCAGGGCAATCTTGGCCTGCCAGGGGTAGCCCCACAGGGGGCTCACTTCAAGGGGGAGAGAAGAGGAGGTTGATGCATAACCTCCAGGGCTGGAGCTAACAGGCTCCTCAAGTTGGCAAGATGGTGGAGGAGTGGGGGATGCTGGAGGCGGGTGTTGCCGGGGCTGAGTGGCCCCTTCCATAGTCGGGGCCAGGACGGCTGTGCAGGGGCTGTGGAGTCAGCATCTGGCAATCTAGCCCTTCGTTCCCAATGCTCTGAATTAGATAACAGCGTTAGTTCACACACCGGCATATAAGAATAAATAATCGCAGGCGTTACGGCAAGCGTGTTGTTGTTCACGGAGATTGGGGCGGAGCACCTCGGCCAGAAGGGTCAGCTGGCTAATTGCCCGACTTTTATAAGTAAGTTGCTTTTTAAGGTAAGGAAGGAAAGGGGGGGGGGGGAAAGGGTGAACAGTCCTCTCGTACCCGTAGGCCTTTGTGAGGTTGAAGAACAAGTCCTGCCATACTTCATAGGTGCTGGCACGTGCATACAGGTGGTGGTTAACGCGGGTGCCCTAGTGGTCCCGTATGGCGGGGTCGAGGAGGACGGCGCAGGTAGGAGTCCCTCCAGGATTGGACACGGCTCGATGGCCGAGTTAATTTGTTGTTGTCGGGCCCACCTGGGTTAGGTGGAAATGCTCACGTAGACTACATGTGGATAAGGGGAGAGGAATCCAGAGAGAGAGAGAAAAATACAGACAAATAGTTGATCAATAAGGTAGGGCATGCATAACCAGGTGGCAGTATCGTTGTCATGGTTATGGTGACAGATTGGTTCGGTTACGTACCTGAGGCAACCACGATGCAAGGCATCTTCCGTTGTGTGGTTGGGTCATCATAGATGCATGCACAGTTGGCACACCGCTTGGTTGCAAACGAAAAAAACAGAAAAAAGGATAGGCCGTGTGAATTGTAGTCCGAGAAGGTACCGGTAGCGTTTGATGAGGCGTGTAGAAGACGTGTGGAAGGAAGAACTAGAAAGGAAAAAAACATGTTAGATTATGTAACACAAAAGTTATGGGAAGAATACTGTGTGAGGTTTATGGTTCGTTCACTAGTCTAAAGTTAGGAGGTTAGTCAGCATGCGGGGTTAGCAGGTAATTAAGAGAACTTACACTAGGTAGTGGTATAAATCAACATAAGAACTGGCCTGGTTTATATACTGATATCCTCGCATCTCAGGCGGCAGTGCAATTATCATTATCATGGTGATGGGCGGTTTTGGTCACGTACCTGGGGCAAACACGCGGCGCGAGGCATTGGCGCTCCCGTGGCGTGGTCAGGTCGTTGTCTACTCATGCACGGCTGGCACTGCCTGGTTGCAACGGAAAAGGATAGGATCATGTGAACTGTAGTCCTAGAAGGAAGTGTCTTGACGAGGCGTGTAGAAGGCGTGTGGTGGGAGGCTAGAAAAGAAAAGCAGGCTGGATTATGTAATGCAAGGGTTAGGGAAAAATAGATCGTGCAAGGTGACGGTTTCCTTATTCTACGGTTAGTAGGTCAGTCATCATGCGGGGTTAGTATGTTAATAAGTAACAAGTAAAATGGTAATGACATAATCAATATCTAATTGGCACAGTTATATATCTATACCCCCTCATAATACAGAGAGTTAAGAGGTGTCTTTCCGCTTACTTTTCCGGCAGGGGTTGTCATAGCTAAAGATAAACATATTCATTAATCATATATACCTGGTCTGCAGTCATGTTGCCTGTGGCGGCTGTAGTTGGATTTAGCTGTAGCTAAACGCACATGAAATTAATAGAACGGTAATTACAATAGTCACAGGGACATGCACACGATGCGGGCACTACAGCTTACGTCATCAAAAAGGTATGGGGTGTACATCATCTAATACATACTTAGTTAGGGTTGAATAATGGCAGGGAGGAGAGAAATGTGGTTTGTATACTAGAAGACTGTGAGTTAAAAGATGTGGAACATGTGGATTGGGATGGAGGGGTGGTCCAGAAAGGTTGGGGGTTGTTGTCTGTGGTCGGCCATTTTTGGGTGAGTTGTCCAGTGCTGGCTGCCGAGGCAGTAAGCTTCTAATCGGGCTGGGGGGGATGAGGCGCGAAAGGGGATGGGGTGGTTTGTTCCTCTCTCACCGACCGTGTTAGTGAGTGTCTGTCTGTCTGGCTGTTGCTTTGGTATGGTACACATACACATACTGACAATGCAGAGAGATACCAGGAGCGCGTTCAGTCTACCCTATCAGGCAATCCTGTTTCTGTTTGGGCAATCCTGTTTATGATCGCGCAGACTGAACGACATTGATAGCCAAACATTGATTCTCGTCGCTGATTGGTCAGTGGCTATGAGCACGAAATTCAAATCTTGTTGGCGATGTCTGCGAAGGTTTTAGGCCTGTAACATATGTTTTTTCGGTCTATTAATTTCAATCAATACATTTTATTATTGGATATTATTATCCATTAATATAGACTATTGGCTAAGGTAGTCACACTGTCAGCTACAGTCAGCAGCCTTGTTAAAGCTCAAGACAGACGGTAGGCTAGGCTACCATCAGGCTTATTATATCTTGTAATCTTATTAAGAAATGTTGACAAAGTTATTACGGTCCTTATCTGGCAAAGGTAGGTCTTTCTTCCCCGTGTAATTTTCAAACAATTCTCCATTAGTCTATTGGGGAAATAAAAAGTAGATGTTCTTTTCCTGGCGATGTAGGACTATGAATATGCTAAACTATAGGCCTATAGTTTATATATATTGGCTATGTAGCCAGGCTGAATTAAATAGTATCCTATATAGGCTATATTATCTCTTCCTGGCAATGTATGTATAGGCATACTTTCTTTTTCTGACGCTCTATGTGTATATAGTCTATTTGCAAGCCTATATTTATGGAAGGTTCATTAATATTATTTGTTAATCATTAGATCACATTTGAAAATTGAACTATAGCGTGGTTAGGCTACCCTACTAGACATAGCTTAACTGACCTAACATACTTCGATGCAATTATGCCTCAGAATTTTTTTTTAAGAAAGTAAATAGAGTAATCAATCAATAATATAGACAAGCGCCGAAAAACCTGTACATCAAGTTAGGCTATAACCCGTAAAATATAGGCTATCATTGGCATAGTAACATTACTAATATATAACTATAAAAAATAAATACAAACCGCATACAAAACATAATAATTAATCAATAATATAGACAAACGGTCAAAAACCTGTACAGCAAGTTATAACCCATTACAATATATCATTGGCATAGTACAATTACCAATATATAACGAAACAAATTAGATAAAAACTGCAAAAAAAAAAAAACATTAACTCATCGAGCCTCGAACCCTTGCGAGTAGGCTTACGGATTTAAAGGCGAAGTCTACCGGCTAGGCTATGCTTACTGCACTGAAGTCTAGACGAAGTAGCTGCGAGGGTTGCGCTCCAAGTTGCTTGTTTTATGTTATATATAGCAACATTGTCATGATAACTATGATTTTTATAGGTGTGCAACCTTATAATTTATATTACGACACATATATAACATGGAGGGAGGGTAATTAAGCTTAATTATGATAATATAATGTCGAGGTGAGATTTAGGCTTACTGTTATGATAGCTTCGCTAGTCACCTCCAGGGAGTGTTAGCGTGATCGCCGTCTGATTGCAAACAATCACAAACGTGACTCGTCGAATCAGAGGCGATCACGTTCAGTAGAGCTATCCCGTTTGCGCGTTTGGGTAGACTGAACGCGCTCCAGGTGTCTTCCCTGTCTTTCTCTCTTGAGATGATCGTCTGTAGATTGATAAGAATTAAACATAGCATTTAGCAGGGGTACATCAAGATAATAATTAGTATGGGGTGCATACTTATACCGTCGTAAGGTAGAGATAAGGGGTGTCTTCCCTCCTTGTCTTCTTCTTAGAGGGCTGTCATAGTTAAACATATACCGGTATATATATATCATTAATACAATAATACATGGTTTGCAGTTATGGCCGTCTGCAGGTTGATCAGAATTAAACATATATAAATCAGCAGAGGTACTTCAAGAATGTCAGGGGTTAAGGAAATGTGGTTTGTATACTAGAAGGCTGGAAGTTAGATGACGTATACCTGTTGAGTGTTGTGGAGGGGTTGGGTCTAGAAGGGTTGAGGACGCACAGTCCTCCGGGAGGTTGGAGGTCGTGGCTTGGAGTCGGCCATTTTGGGGTGGGTTGTCCCGGTGGTTAATTTGGGGTGAAGACCTCTTGGCCCGGCATAGTAACTCAGGTTCGTGTTGGGTCGGGTTGGTGCGGGGCCGCGCACTCTCTCGCCATCCTGGGTGAATGTTTGTGTGTCTGTCTTGGTGGTTTGGTGGTCGGCCATTTTGGGGCGCGTTGTCCGGGCTAGTTGCTGGGGTGGTGACTGCCGGGTTTTGCAGGTGGCGACCTTGGTTTGGGGATGATCCTGACGGGGAGGAGCTTTTCGTTTCTGTCCCGTCTTGGTTGGGTGCTGGTGTGTCTCCTCTGGTCTGTTGTTGGTGTCTTGGTTGTATGTTGTTTCTCGAGGGGGCCTGTCGCTTTCTCGTCCTCCTTGTATTTCACTTCCCTCTCTTTCGTCGTAGGTACGACCCCGTACCTTAAGGTCGAATGTAAAAATGTTGAAGTGGTGGAAAGTTAAGGTTTGTTGGTGAAGGAAGTCCCACCATTTGATGGATCGTTGGTCCGGGGTTTTGATTGGGTCTATGTTGACCAGGAGAGTTGTTTCTGTGGTGTTGATCAGGCTTGTGGCGACGGCTTCGTGGGGGTGCCGGATTCTGGTTAGGCGTCCGGCATCTGAGGTTACTTTAACTCTCCGGATGAATGGTGTTTGTTCCATGTTGACTGTAGGAAAACTTTGGTTTGTGCGGGAGAGAGATGTGGTGGTGGTGGTGGTAGCCGGGCGAGTGGTGGTCTGTCGTGGTGGTGGCGGAGGGTCATATGGAGATGCGGGTGTAGGGGTAGCGGTGATTAACGGTGGGGGGGTAATTAAGTTCCGTTGTATGGCCAGAGGGTTGGTGGAGCAGGTGATTCCCGCTATTCTGCATGGGGGTGTTTGTTTTGGGTGCTTGGTTTGTTTATGTGTAGGGTTTTGGTGGCTTGTGGTGTTGGTGATGTCTATTTGTTTTGTTGGTAGTTGTTTTCCTTGTTTGGCGTTGGTGGTGTGGATTGTGTCGATTATTGACTGACGAGAATCGGTCAGGTTCTTTACTTACTTGGCCTGATTTTGTATGTGTGCCTTGTTTACTGGGGGCCTCGGGACTAGACTCGGGGGGGGGGGGGGGGGGGGGGGGAGGAGGATTTATAGTGAGTGGGCTTGGGGTTGGGGGTGGGGTTTGTTGAGTGGTTTGATTTGTTGTCTGGTGGGTTTGGGGGGGTTAAGGTAGAGGGAAAAGGTGATAAGGTTGATGGAGCAAGGCGGCTTGGTAATTCGAAAGGGGTGGTGTTAGTTGTGATCGTGGAGGTTGTGGGTTTGTGGTTAGGGGGGGTGGTAGGTTTAGGATTGGTGGGGGAGGGGGGGGGATGGTACGGTTGAGGAGGTGAAGGGGGAGTTGGGGGTTGAGTTTGGTGGGGACTGGGAGGTTGGGGAGGAAAGATTAGGGGAGAGGGTTATTGGTCGGGGAAGGATTTGTTTTATGGGTAGGGGTGGGGTTAGGGTGGGAAGGGATTTTGTTTTGTGGGGCTGTGTTTTTGTTTTGACCAGCCTTTTGATTCGGTGATGAATGGGGAGCCGTGGTTGAGGTAAGGATTTGGATCGTAGTTTGTAGTGGCATGGTTGAGTAGGTTCCTTTGGTGGGTTAAGAGGGGTGGTTTTGGGTGTGGTGTCGGAGGGGTTGGGGGTTGAGGTGGTGTTTTTTCTTGGTTGGTGTTTTGGGGATGGGGGGTTCGGGGTGTGTGTTTGGTGGATTTTTTTTTGGGGGGGGGGGGGGGGGGGGGGGGGTGGTGCGGCTTGGGTGGCGGGGCAGGGGGGGTTGGAGGTGGCATGTAAGGAATGGCTGGAGTAGGGATGACTGGGTTGGGGTGGGTGGTAGTGGTGGTGAGGTCATGGCTGGGTCCGGGTTGGGGTGCAGGGGAGGGTGTCTCGATTGGTTTGTATATGCGGATGAAACGGTTGCGCATTGTGCGGGTTTCTCCGTGATAATTGATGGAGGTCTGGTAGGCGTTTGGGACATGGGATACTGTGTATGGGCCTACGTAACGGCAGGCCCAGTTTGTTGATGACTGGTAGTTTGGCCACCATTACGGTATCGTGGATGGCGAAGGGGCTTTTGTCGTCGAGGGTGTCGTGTTTTGTGTCTTGGCAGACTTGGGCGGTGTGGAGAGTGTTTTTGAGTTGTTGCAAGGGGTCAAGGCTGAATTGTGTAGTGGATGGTGTGGCTCGGTGATAGAAGGGTAGTAGGAGGGGGGCTGTGCCATATACTCGCTCGTGGGGGGAGATCCCGTCTTCTTTTGGGCAGGTGTTCGTTCCCCATTGAATTATTTTTACTTGGGAGGCCCAGTCTGAGGTATTTAAAGTTATCATTCTTGTGCGGAGCTGGTTGTTGATGGTGCGGTGGCTTCTTTCGCAGACTGCGTTGCCCTGGGGCCAGTAGGGGGAGGAGTGCTTGATTTTGATGCCACAGACCCTGGTGAACTCTTCCCAAATTTGTCCCTTAAATTCTGGGGCGTTGTCAGACAGAAGTGACAGGGGTATTCCGAAAACTGGCAAGATTTCGGTGGCTAGTAGTGTGGCAATGGTTGTTGGTGTGTGGTCGGAAGTGGGGCAGGCGATTAGGAATTTGGAGTAGATGTCGACGAAGGTGACGATGTAGCGTTTGCCGTGGCTAACGGGAAAAGGTCCCATGACGTCTAAGGAGAGAGTTTGGAATGGTTTTTGAGTGGAGAGGGCGCCGGCGGGTCCAGCTGTGCGGCACCTGTCCTTGCCCAGTGCACATGGCTTGCAAGATTCGGTTACTTTTCTTGCAATTCCGGAGGGGTTGATGGTCCAGTATTGGTCTTGGAATATCTTTAGCATTTTGTTCTGTCCTAGGTTGATGCCGTTTCTTTCGTGGATTGCAATCATGTACTCTTGAGCAACCGTTGGCTCGATGACGATGTGTCCAGAGTCGGTTGTCAATTGGTCGCCCCAGCGGGTCAATTTGGAGAAAATTGTGTTGAGGATCCATTTAGGTTTGGTTTTTCTTTGCCAGGATTGGAGTAGGGTAGGCGGTGGTGGGGTGGAGTCGGGGCGGATGGAGGTGTTGATGAGGTCGGTGTGTTGTAGGGCTGCGAGGTTGGTGGGGATGTCCTCGAGTACAGGTAGGCGGGAGAGTGCATCGGCGTTGGTGTGGAGTTTTCCGGGGCGGTAGTGGATGGCGAAGTCGTATTCTTCTAGGGTTTCCCTCCAACGTACTAATAGTGCTGAGTTTGTCTCCGATTTTCTGAGCCATTGTAAGCTTTGGTGGTCCGTAATGATATCTAACTTGGCGCCTAGGACAAAGGATCGGAAATGGTTTAAAGCCCAAATTACTCCGAGGCATTCACGCTTTGTGGCGGTGTAGTTTTGCTGGGCGGTGTTCAAGGTGGAGCACGTAAGCAATTACGTGTTCGGATCCATCCCGGATTTGGGCCAGGACAGCTTCGATGGCGTACAGGGACACGTCCGTGTACAGGCGGAAGGGTCGGGAATAATCTGGGAAGGCGACGGTGGGTGATTTTACCAGCTTGTCTTTCAGAGTCTCGAAGGCTAAGTGTCTTTCGGGGGTCCAGATGAATTCCGTACCTTTGTGGGTGAGTTGGTGGAGGGGTCTGGCGATGTCGGCAAAATGATGGACGAAACGTCTGTAGTAGGTGGCTAGCCCTAGAAAGGAGCGTACCCCTTTTACTGTAGCGGGAGGCTGTTGGTCTTTAATGGCGGAGAGTTTCTTGGGGTCTGGAGAGATGCCTGCGGTGGAGATTACGTGGCCTAAGAACCCTATGGTATTCCAGGCCATTTCGCATTTGGAGGGCTTAAGTTTTAACCCGGCGTCCTTGATGCGTTGCAGTACTTGTCGTAGCCGATGAAAGTGTTCGGGCCAGGTTGCAGAGTAAACGATGATGTCGTCCAGGTAGGCTAGGCAGGTCTCCCAGGTTAGTCCCTTTAATACGGACTCCATGAGGCGGGAGAAGGTGGCTGGGCCGTTTCACAGGCCAAATGGTAAGACATTAAACTCGTACAGATGTCCGCCACTTGTGGAGAAGGCTGTTTTTTGTTGATGTTCGGGCTTGATGGGGATTTGCCAATATCCGGCTTGTAGATCTAAGGTGGTGAACCATTTGGATCCGTGGAGGGAGTCGAGGGAGTCGTCGATCCTGGGTAGTGGAGTGGCATCTTTGATGGTGGCGTCGTTTAGCCGACGGTAGTCGACACAGAACCTGGTGGAGCCATCTTTTTTTTTCACGAGCACTACGGGTGATGACCAAGGGCTGACTGAAGGCGTGGCAATGCCGGCGTCCAACATCTCTTGAACCTGTTGGTCTTCCTCTTGGCGTTGGAGGGGGTTCTTCCGGCGGGAGGGTTGTCGTAGTGGGGATCCGGTGGTATGAATGGCGTGTTGTTCTAGGTTCGTCCGTCCAATTTCTGTGGGAGTCTGGGCGAACACGTCACGAAAGTCATACAGTACTTGTTGCAGGGGGGTTAAGGAGTCGGGGATGGTGGGTAATGTAGGAGTTTCGGTGGGGGTTGTGGGTGGAGTGATAACCTCGTCAAAGGTTTCGAGGTCGCCGACGATTAAA
The DNA here is from genome assembly GCA_032716605.1 of Paralithodes platypus. Taxonomy (NCBI): domain Eukaryota; kingdom Metazoa; phylum Arthropoda; class Malacostraca; order Decapoda; family Lithodidae; genus Paralithodes; species Paralithodes platypus. The sequence goes on along the minus strand of CM064579.1, from coordinate 48,571,701 downwards.
CCTTGGGGAAGAGTTAGTACATCGTCTGAAATATTTGCAATGAGAATGGTATTTTGCTGGGAAGATAATATGGCAGGTTGAATGATACACCGGTTTTGGGTTATGGATGGGTTAGAGGGGGTCAAAATCATGGTGTTGTGGGGTATGGGTCTTAGGGGCACCCATCGTTGATGGTTAGGGGGGATGGTGATTTTGTTTTGGATCATAGCAGGACTTATGATGGTCAGAGAAGGAGGTGGTTGGTCAGAGTTACGTAATGGAGAAGGTGTGTGGTTTGGATTTTTTTTTTTTCGTTTTGAGGTTTAGTTTGGAGTTTTGCCTTTGTTTGGGAGTGGTGTTGGCAGTTGGGTTGGTCATGCAGGGTTGAGGGGTTAGGTTGTTTCTTTGGTTTGGTGGAATGGTGTGTGGGTGTTGGGTGATTAGGCTTCACTTTGCTCTGACTTTGTTTGGGGGTCGGGCAGGTTAGGGGTGGTTGTTTATGGGGGTGTTTTTTTTTTTTTGAACGTGATTAGGCGTTGGCCACAGTCGACGTGGGCCTGCAATTTGTGAAGTAGATCGAGTCCCAGGTACCCGTCATAATGTTGGCAGTCTGAATGAAAGGTCACGAAGGAGTGATGGCACTTAGCGTAAGGGGCGGGGGTGGTCACGTATAAAGGACGAGTTTCTCCCCTGACACATAGGGGGGCGTCCCCGGCACTGATCAATTTGGACTTGGTTGTGTGAATGTCTCTGAACATTCTATGGTGTTTGTCGTAGAAGGAACTGAATATGCAAGATCGGGAAGCTCCGGTGTCTATGATCAAGCGTACAGGAATTCCCTGAAGTTGAGCAAGGTGGCAAATAGGGGGTGCTCGGTCATTTATAGTGTCCCCCGCCGAAGCCATGGTTGGCGGGGTTAAAAATCCTGGGGGTCGGCTTCCGCTTCTCCCAGGACCTCCTCCGTCCCTTGATCTGTTTCGGGGTGAGCGACGCCCTCGTCATCGAGGTCTTGGACCTCGTCGCCCCCGATCAACTCTTCCTCATTGGCAGAGATGCGAGGTTGGGCGGGGCGATATTTGGCGGAGTCCCGGATGTCATGAAGGGCACATTTATGGTTACAGGCGGGGAAGTCATAAGGGTTGATAATAACAAGAGTGGGGTTCTTACTTTTGTTGTTGTTGTTGTTGTAGGCCTGGTTTTTGTTGTAGACTCGGCGGATGGGGTTGGGGTTGAACCGGGGTCTGTTAGGTTGGGGTTTGGCCGAGTGGTAGGTGGGTGTGGTGGCCGATGGTCAGGTTGTGGTCAGGGGGTGGTTTGGTGAACCTCTTAATGGCGGCGATGGTGCTAGTCTTCTGGGGGTGTACCGCCAGGATTCTCCTGATGGTGATGATGTCGCGTTGGAACCCGACCGGGTCGTGCACTGCAAAGTATTCGCGAACTGCTGAGGGCAAAGCTTGAACAAGATTGACCAGGATGTGTTGGTCTTGTTGCACTTTAGGGAGAGTGGGGAAAGTGGATTTGATTTGTTGTGAGACAGAAGTTAATGTGGCGTCTAGGTCTCCTTCGTACTTTATGTCTTTAATGCGAGCATGTGCAACGAAGATGCCTAGTGAGGGCTTAATAGCCTCGATAACTATGGGCCGGAACTGGTCCCAAGTGAGCGTGGGGTTAACCTCTGATGCAGCAAGGGAAACGACTTTTCCCAGGTGCGTTAGTAGTACGGCGATTTTCTCTCGGTCCGTATTATATGCCAAGTCTAATACTGGTTTTACAATGTCCATGTATGTTTCGATTTCGTAAGTGTCCCCATCGTATATCGGGATGGGGATGTGTGAACGAGGTGCGGCCATATTGGGAATTATTCTGTATAGTGATGTGAATGCAATGAAATCTTCTATCCGAATCAAGAACCACCGCTGCTGTCAATGTTATGCCCTGGTTTTATTCAGGATTAACTATTGCGTAAGTGAGTTCTGCAAGACTGGGACGGCTCGTTTCACATACATACACACCAGGGATCAATAGAACACGTTAGGTAGAATCACAGGATGATATTTGTAATACAGCTTTATTTATCGAACCCACTCACGGTATAGAAAAAGAATTAATTCACTTTAGAGAACATGAGTAGGAGTAATAAGTTCAGTAGTAAGAGCTTGGTCTTTCAATTCTCCGAGCACAATCGTGGATCTGGATTAGAGTATGCACTGCCACTTCCGAATCTCTGGTATTATTCTTCCGATACGGACATGATATGAAGTGATAAGAAAGTCACTCGAGGGGGGAGGCACTGATTCCTTTTACACAGTATCTGATACAGTTTGTTGCTTTAGGCCTAGGGTTTTAGTTCTCCGATTAAGTGGGGGCTAACGTTGAGTTTCGACTTTACACAATCTAGCAGAGTCAAGTAGGCAATTATTTACATATACTTTTAACCGTTAATGCGCGGATGGGAATTCGTCACTGAGATTAAATCACGTTTTACGACCTATCCCTTAATTTGCGGGATCACAGAATATCTATACCACAACATCCAATTTAGGAATAACTCGTGTTGCGGCTGCGGGTAAATACTGTCGCGGTAATTATCTCGTAATACACTTACTAGAACGAAATCTCTGGCAAAAACAGGGGACTCTAGGATCAAACTCGAAACACTCTTCACGGTTAGCGAATAACTCAAGGGTGAACATAGGCAAACACAACGGGTTGGTAATACGGTCTCTACACTGATGCTATAATACGGAATCATGCCCAGTCAGGTTATCTTCTTTCTCCTCTGGAATCTGGTGTCGTCGGGGGGCTTCTCGGCTGCTCCAGGGGGCCGTCCAGGGTGTCCAGTTGTGTGAAGAAGTTACAGATGGGTCGGTTGACCGGTGATGAAGTTGAGTTAAGGTTCTCTCCTACGGATCTTAAATGGTCTGCTTCCTGGCAGGGCCAGAGGAGCATCTCATCGAACGAACGTAAGCAGCGTCTATGCACGGACTTTGCTTAACTGTCTCTGATCCATGACGAGAGGTTCACTCAACCCAAGAACACAGTAGATCTTTCTACCCTAGATCTCTGTGTATGTGTGGAGATATATATATTGCTCGTAGGTCTCTATGGTAACCGGCGGGTTGCCGCGATTAATACAGATCCAGGTATATAATACATCAAGTCCTGGTGTTCAGCTTGCGGGGTGCAGGTCATCTGTCAGCAGGCGAGTAAAACAGTCTTCAAGCAGAGCGAGGTGCCGCTCGGCAAAAAGCTATATTTGTACTTCTACTCGCTCTCCTCCTCTCGGGGTTTATATATGGCAGGGTGACTCGGTGTTGCCGGGGCCGGGGGCTGGTGATTGTTTGTCATTGCTGGTGTGTTGGTTTCCGGGCAGGGCAATCTTGGCCTGCCAGGGGTAGCCCCACAGGGGGCTCATTTCAAGGGGGAGAGAAGAGGAGGTTGATGCATAACCTCCAGGGCTGGAGCTAACAGGCTCCTCAAGTTGGCAAGATGGTGGAGGAGTGGGGGATGCTGGAGGCGGGTGTTGCCGGGGCTGAGTGGCCCCTTCCATAGTCGGTGCCAGGGCGGCTGTGCAGGGGCTGTGGAGTCCGCATCTGGCAATCTGGCCCTTCGTTCCCAATGCTCTGAATTAGATAACAGCGTTAGTTCACACATCTAATCGCAGGCGTTACGGTAAGCGTGTTGTTGTTCACGGAGATTGGGGCGGAGCACCTCGGCCAGAAGGGTCAGCTGGCTAATTGCCCGACTTTTATAAGTAAGTTGCTTTTTAAGGTAAGGAAGGAAAGGGGGGGGGGAAAGGGTGAACAGTCCTCTCGTACCCATAGGCCTTTGTGAGGTTGAAGAACAAGTCCTGCCATACTTCATAGGTGCTGGCACGTGCATACAGGTGGTGGTTAACGCGGGTGCCCTAGTGGTCCCGTATGCCGGGGTCGAGGAGGGCGGCGCAGGTAGGAGTCCCTCCAGGATTGGACACGGCTCGATGGCCGAGTTAATTTGTTGTTGTCGGGCCCACCTGGGTTAGGTGGAAATGCCCACGTAGACTACGTGTGGATAAGGGGAGAGGAATCCAGAGAGAGAGAGAAAAATACAGACAAATAGTTGATCAATAAGGTAGGGCATGCATAACCAGGTGGCAGTATTGTTGTCATGATTATGGTGACAGATTGGTTCGGTTACGTACCTGAGGCAACCACGATGCAAGGCATTGGCTCTTCCGTTGTGTGGTTGGGTCATTATATATGCATGCACAGTTGGCACACCGCTTGGTTGCAAACGAAAAAAAAAAGAAAAAAGGATAGGCCGTGTGAATTGTAGCCCGAGAAGGTAGCGTTTGACGAGGCGTGTAGAAGACGTGTGGAAGGAAGAACTAGAAAGGAAAAAAACATGTTAGATTATGTAACACAAAAGTTATGGGAAGAATACTGTGTGAGGTTTATGGTTCGTTCACTAGTCTAAAGTTAGGAGGTTAGTCAGCATGCGGGGTTAGCAGGTAATTAAGAGAACTTACACTAGGTAGTGGTATAAATCAACATAAGAACTGGCCTGGTTTATATACTGATATCCTTGCATCTCAGGCGGCAGTGCAATTATCATTATCATGGTGATGGGCGGTTTTGGTCACGTACCTGAGGCAAACACGCGGCGCGAGGCATTGGCGCTCCCGTGGCGTGGTCAGGTCGTTGTCTACTAATGCACGGCTGGCACTGCCTGGTTGCAACGGAAAAGGATAGGATCATGTGAACTGTAGTCCTAGAATGAAGTGTCTTGACGAGGCGTGTAGAAGGCGTGTGGAGGGAGGCTAGTAAAGAAAAGCAGGCTGGATTATGTAATGCAAGGGTTAGGGAAAAATAGATCGTGCGAGGTGACGGTTTCTTTATTATTCTACGGTTAGTAGGTCCGTCATCATGCGGGGTTAGTATGTTAATAAGTAACAAGTAAAATGGTAATGACATAATCAATATCTAATTGGCACAGTTATATATCTATACCCCCTCATAATACAGAGAGTTAAGAGGTGTCTTTCCGCTTACTTTTCCGGCAGGGGTTGTCATAGCTAAAGATAAACATATTCATTAACCCTTAAAGAGCGGCACGCAACATAAGTCGAGTTAAAAAAACTGGCAAAAAACGGGTGAAAAAAGGGTGGAAATCGAGTGAAAATGGGTGGGATAGTAATGATCCATACGTCCGACATCTGTGGCCTCCCGGCCCACACTAACTCCAGTTCCCCCACCGCGCGGGAGGATGACAGTGTAACCAATAGTTCGCTAAAAGTGAGCAATGTAGCAAAATCAGCTAAACTTCCATCTTCGAGGTAACACTGTCAGTGCTCCACGAGTGCTACGTAGCTGTATGTGGCGTCATTGTGTAGCGATTTCCACCTAGTTTTCGGCGCAATACAGTTCCTTTCATACTGATGGTTGATATAGCAGTCAGAATGGCCTGAAAAGGCCCAAAACGGCCGCAGAGCACCCGCTAGACAAGGGTTAATCATATTATATACCTGGTCTGCAGTCATGTTGCCTGTGGCGGCTGTATTTGGATTTAGCTGTAGCTAAACTCACATGAAATTAATACAACGGTAATTACAATAGTCACAGGGACATGCACACGCGGGCACTACAGCTTACGTCATCAAAAAGGTATTGGGTGTACATCATCTAATACATACTTAGTGTCTTCCCTGTCTTTCTCTCTTGAGATGATCAGATTGATCAGAATTAAACATAGCATTTAGCAGGGGTACATCAAGATAATAAATAGTATGGGGTGCATACTTATACCGTCGTAAGGTAGAGATAAGGGGTGTCTTCCCTCCTTGTCTTCTTCTTAGAGGCCTGTCATAGTTAAACATATATACAGTATATATCATTAATACAATAATACATGGTTTGCAGTTATGGCCGTCTGCAGGTTGATCAGAATTAAACATACCGTAAAACCGTAAAACCGGGTCTCTTCGGACTTGGGTCGTAACTTTGGACATCGGCGATAATAAGTAATTAGCCATTGTCATTATATAATGGAAACGTTTTTTTTTTTTTTTTTTGTGGGGTCCGTTTTGAGAAATGGCAAAGGAAGAGCATATAAAAGCCCTAGGGAAGACATGAGTATATGTACACGAAACAAATATTATATATATGACGAAAATTTGTACATTTTTCGCTACCCTGCTAGACTTCTATCACCCTGAAGAAATGTGTTTGTATGAATGATGTTGTGAATGATATAATTTTGTAGTAAAATTACCAGAGACAACATTCACCAAAGGAAATTTGTTACACTTGTATAAAGCTCTAGCTAGAACACTTATCATTTAACCTATTGTGTTTTCCACAAACAAAAAATGGTAACTTCGGATATGGAACAAACAAATCGTTTGTTATTATTTGCCCTATGAAAATAATTCATAATACTTGTCCATCATTAAAATGGTGGTTAAAGATCAAATAATAATTCTCTGAGTCCAAAAACCCATAAAAATATGATAATATGCTAGCCGATTTATGTATTTAGGATAATTCTGGATATATAATATATATATAAATTCGGAGAGGCATATATCTTGTCCAAAACAATTATTATCTGCCGTAAGAAACACCAACACATACGTTATACCTATAAAAATGCTCAAATTCATAAAAATGTATATGCAGTGATAAGAGTATACTGTATATACCTATATGTTTTCACTAGGCCTAGTTAATTTTCGAGTTATTGATTTGACAGCATTGGTTATTTTTCCTGCTCAATATTTTCTAAGAGTAAGTTCAATGCCTAACGAGAACAGATCCAAAAAGAACATTTGTTAAACATCCTATATAACCCCCTCCTATACTAATTATACAGGCCTAAAAGTATTGACTGCGCATTTTCCAGTAAGATATCGGACAGGAATAAGCAGCAATAATAAAATATTCATATAAAATAGTAGGAGCCGAAAAATGAATGAAATAAAACCACGAACGTACGTCCGAAGTTCCCCTCCGCTTGTCCGAAGCCATCCCAGCTTTCTTGGCAATCATTTTCCATAAGAAATCACTGTATGTCCGAGGTTATCCATACATGTCCGAAGTCAGCCACTTTCAAGATGACTTCGGACACCATTTAGGATGAGGATAGCTCTCTTATTATGGGGGATAATTTTAGGAGGCTTCCTGGATTACCGCGCACTATCACCACACATCACTTGACCTAGTTATATCTATAATGTGTTTACAGTCATGAGATATCGTTAAAAAACCTCGAAAAATTTCCGAAGTTACACGGTTTTACGGTATATAAATCAGCAGAGGTACTTCAAGAATGTCAGGGGTTAAGGAAATGTGGTTTGTATACTAGAAGGCTGGAAGTTAGATGACGTGTACCTGTTGAGTGTTGTGGAGGGGTTGGGTCTAGAAGGTTTGAGGACGCACAGTCCTCCGGGAGATTGGAGGACGTGGCTTGGAGTTGGCCATTTTGGGGTGGGTTGTCCCGGTGGTTAATTTGGGGTGAAAACCTCTTGGCCTGGCATAGTAACTCAGGTTCGTGTTGGGTCGGGTTGGTGCGGGGCCGTGCGCTCTCTCGCCATCCTGGGTGAATGTTTGTGTGTCTGTCTTGGTGGTTTCGTGGTCGGCCATTTTGGGGCGCGTTGTCCGGGCTAGTTGCTGGGGTAGTGACTGCCGGTTTTGCAGGTGGCGACCTTGGTTTGGGGATGATCCTGACGGGGAGGAGCTCTTCGTTTCTGTCCCGTCTTGGTTGGGTGCTGGTGTGTCTCCTCTGGTCTGTTGTTGGTGTCTTGGTTGTATGTTGTTTCTCGAGGCGGCCTGTCGCTTTCTCGTCCACCTTGTATTTCAGATACAATTGTGGTTTATAGTTCTAATGATGTCTTTGGAAGTGATAAAATCGCCAATACGATGCTATTTCACGTTAATTTTCTTGTATTCCTTCTTATGTTCATTCAAATCTTCAAACAAAATTGCTCCGGTTTGACACCCTGAGCAAAATATAGGCACCCAGGGAGTGATGTGACCCTACATGTGTTATAAGGAGCCATTAGGAGGAAGAGATTATGGCTCTTTGATGACCCCTCCTGAACGTGGTGGCTCTACAAATGGGGGAATGTTTAGGAGGAGGTACCATAGTTGATTTTTCTGGACCCCCTTTTCCATCATGTTTAGCCCCATTAATTTGACGATTTTAAGACCTTTTTTTTTTGCAATTTAGGGGTCGATTTTGTCCTGGCGAGCGATAGCGAGCCTGTAATTAAGGAGGTAACGGCCTTCGGCCGGGAAATTTTTCTACCGAAAAATGTACAAATTGATCTTAAAAAGGGATAATGAGAATAATTTATTAAACTTGATAGAGGTCTTGGGAGGAAACTAAAAACATAATTAATACATATATTAATAAACTAATAAATATATATAGGTCAATATTTTGTTTGATTCTAGTATTATTATGTTATTTTTTAATCTATTAATTAAGAGTCAACTCAATCTACATCCCTACCTCCAATGCGTCCAGTAAGCTACGGGAACCCAGGGAGTGATGTGACCCTACATGTGTTATAAGGAGCCATTATGGGTGATGGATTATTGCTCTTTGATTACCCCTCCTCAACGTGGTGGCTCGACGAAGGGGGGAGTTTTAAGAGGGTAGGGTTTGTTATGTTATTTATATACTTATTTATTATTGTTTTAGATTCATCCTTAGACCTCCATCAAGCTTAATAATTTATCCTAGAGTTCCCCCCTTCCAGATATATTGGTAAATTTTTTGGTAGAAAAATGTCCCGGCTGAAGGCTGGTTCCTCCAAAATAACAGGCTCGCTATCGCTCGCCAGGATGAAATTGACACGAAATGTGTCACGAAAATTCTTAATATTGACAAAGAAATGGGGCGAAAGGTCTTCATATCGTCAAATTAATGGAGCGAACATCAACTATTTGGACTAAACACGCTCCTATCTAAATACCCTCCTACCTCCGAGTCGTCCAGTAAGCTATGGGAACCTAGGGAGTGATGTGACCCTACATGTGTTATAAGGAGCCATTAAGGGAGGGATGGATTATGGCTCTTTGATGACCACTCCTCAACGTGAAGCTCGACGAATGGGAGAATTTTAACCCTAGGTGTTTATCCTTCTTGTCCTTACTTTATTTCTCCCCATCACTTTCTTGCCTTGAATATAAACACCATATGAGGAGGATGCTTTCTTTTATTTCTCTCCGTCACTCTCTGATCTTTTCTCTGTCCTTGAATTTAAACACCAAATGAGGAGGAACACTTTATTGACAACGTTTCGCATATCAGTAGCTTCCAAATACTCAGCATCTTACTCGTCAGTGCGAGCACATATATGACGTCCCGAAACCCTTAGCATTTGTTTCTTGCCACTCTAAATGTCTCTGTCAAAGAAGAGCATCATTACCCTCTCTAAATATGTCCCACCACAGTGAGAACATCTGGCCAATCTGATAATGTTTAGCATGTAGCTTCATAAGGCCAATCTGACAACGTTTCGCATGCAGCTTCATAAGGCCAATCAGACAACGTTTCGCATATAGCTTTATCAGGCGAAGCTATATGCGGAACGTCGTCAATACATTGCTCCTCCTCATATGGTGTTTATGTTCATTCGGTCAACTTTGAGTATATTTGTTATTATTCTGTGGTCTTCCTTCCTTTCTTTTTTCACATAATTCTCTCCACCTTTCTATCAGGTTTTGTATAGCCAATAAACAACTAAGAGCGTCAACTGTTCTATAGGATCTACTTTGAGGGATGTTTACTTTGTCATTTTATCCAGAGCTATGGCAACACGGTGGCTACAGGTTCCTCCAATAGACTTATAGCATCATTCTCTCTCTCTCTCTCTCAGACACACACACACACACACTCTCTCTCTCTCTCTCTCTCTCTCTCTCTCTCTCTCTCTCTCTCTCTCTCTCTCTCTCTCTCCCACTTGCCTGCATAAAGGGGGGCGGTCAGAAGAAGGGGAGGCCTCACTTACTACATACAAAACCCGTGACGTGAATAGACTGCTGAGAGAGAGAGAGAGAGAGAGAGAGAGAGAGAGAGAAGAGAGAAGAGATATAGAGAGGAGGAGAGAGGAGAGAGAGAGAGATATAGAGAGAGAGAGCGAGAGAGAGAAAAAGAAAGACAGAGAGAGAGAGAGAGAGAGAGAGAGAGAGAGAGAGAGAGAGAGAGAGAGAGAGAGAGAGAGAGAGAGAGAGAGAGGACTAAACTCATACTCCTCTTTACTTAGTTTTCTTCTGTTGTTCTGCTACCGGTACACAAACCAAATTCATCAGAAACCTACCGTGCACTGTTATTGCTTTGGGTACTCCATTTAATGGGGTTAAATTCAGTAGTATATGGACAGGCCGCCTTGTTTGGCCATAAGTAAGGTCTGTGCAGTCGATGTATGTACTTGACTGACCTTTTCTCTGCAATTTAATATATTACTAAAGGCCGGAAAACAAATATAGTGGAGAGTTTCTTACCTACTCACTTTCTCTCACACTCCCTAACTCTCACCTCTCTCTCTACCTACCTTTGTCCACCTTTGTTGAGTTCGCCACTGCTAGTGGCACCGAGGAGCGCGCCGCCCCTCGTTCTGGGTGGTGATTTGGTGCAGCAGACTATTAGAAGGGGCAGCACGCTCCCCTGCGAAGATGGGCTCGTCTGGCACTATTTGCAGTTCGACATAGAGGGCTCTCTTGAAGTTATCTAACGATACGCCCCTCATGTCTCTTACTCGGCACGGGAGTTTGTTGAAGAGACGTGGGCCTCTATGTGATAACCAGCCCTCTCGCAGAGAGCCCATAGCACCCCTGTTATTCAACCGGGGGATATCGCATTCCCAGCCTCTCCTGTCACTGAATTTCATGACTATTGGTGTATGTACTGTAGGTTTGGTACTAAACCCTCTGCGATTTTCTACGTGTATATTATTAGGTAACGTTCTCTTCTACGCTCCAAAGAGTACAGTTTCAGTGTTTTTAAACGCTCCCAATAGTGCAGCTGTTTTACCGAACTTATATGCAAAGTTTAATTCCTTTGTACACTCTCTAAATAATTTATTTCACATGCTTTGTATGGGTATGTTAATACGCTACAGTATTCAAGCCGCGGTAGCACTAGATATTTCTATCTATCTATCTATTGCCGGACGCCTTACTCCCCTAAATGAGGGTGGCCATACACAGAAGGCCCCCAAGCGGACCTATCCCCAGTAAGAGGGACAACCCCTGCCAGTTTACTGAAGGACTTACAGGATTGACCACTCAATTAAGGGTCCGTATAACCCTGAGGCCTTCTATGTATCTTTTCAGCACTATTTTTCTACAGCGGTGCGCGGCTAGTCCATCCACTAACCTGCCTTACCCTTAGGTAAGCAGTACGGATTTGTATCAGGTTTACTCCCCTAGACAGGTTGCCGACCAAGGCTGACGAGTCCCATCCACCCGGATTTTTATAAGGTTGTCTGCCCTAGATGGGTTGCCGACCAATGCTAACGAGTCCCATCTACCCTGCACTAGATATTTGAAGAGCGATATCATAGGCAAATTCACCGCGTATTTTAAATATACGCAGAATCCAACCCGTTAGACGTTTCGCAGCCGCAACTTTGACCTGGTTATGTTCTTTGAAACCCATATTTTCAGACATTAACACCCCAAGGTCTTTCACACTGTCTTTCCTTTCTATTATGTGGTTAGCTTCTGTTACGTAGTTCGTATTCTCTTTAATGACATTATTATCTCCGTATCGTATTAATTGGATTTTGTTTTCTCTAACTCCCACCTCTCCCTCTCTCTCTCTCTCTCTCTCTCTCTCTCCCCCTCCCTCCCTCCCTCCCTCCTCTCTCTCTTTCTCTCTCTCTCTCTCAACCTACGGACGGCAACCTACAAAGGAATTAAATACTAATCCGTCAAGAACCGCGAATTTGGATAAAGCTCCACCAACACGACCCAAATTCAAAACCGCCAGGGATAACGACCGACCGAGGACCGAGGACAGCCATGAATGTAAATGTAGATCCGACCAGAACCAAAAATTCGATGAAAGAACGTTCTGGGAGTTCTAAAACCGCAACTTTAAAGGTTTTCTATGCAAACGCTCGTAGCATACGCAATAAATTTTCAGATTTAGAGGAACTAGTGTTTTCAGAAAATTATGATGTGATTGGCATAACAGAATCTTGGCTCAATACAGAAGATAGAGACTTTTTAGCAGAGTATTCACTTCCCGGTTATGTAATGTTTGAGAACAGCCGAATAAATAAAAATGGAGGTGGCGTTTTTTATTTATATCAAAGAAAGTCTTAACCCGACCCTCGTGTCAAAACCTCAAATTGTGAACGTCGACACATCTTTTGTGCTAATAAAGAATAATAAAGGTACAAAAATAATACTTGCGTTAATATACAGACCTCCAGCTCAATCAGTGCAAACTGACCGAGAAATTTACGAACAAATTGCAGATGTAAGTAACTCACAAGATACCGTAATTTTTGGCGACTTTAATTTACCTGTGACCAAGTGGGGCGATACTCTTACTTCACACTCCGGACATGACTTGTATACGAACTTGCAAGAGAGTTCGCTTTATCAATTTGTTCGAACGCCGACCCGTGGTAATAACGTTCTTGACATTGTACTTGCAACAAAAGAAGAATTGATAGAGAATTTGAATGTTGGTGATGAATTCAGTAACAGCGACCATCGTACGATAACAATTAACTTTAAAGTTTACTAGTAACGAACCAAATAGTAGCATCGAAAAAGTCCCTAATTTCAAGAAAGTAAACTTCCATAAACTTAGAGCTATGTTTAAAGAAACTGACTGGAGCTTTTTAATTAACAATGACGACATAAATACATCTTGGAAGTTATTCGAAACCACTTACCTAAAAGCAGTGCAAGACTGCATACCATCGAAAATACGGCGTCCAGGCCATAATAATAAGCCCAATTGGTGGAATAAAGATATTTCAAACTGCCTGCTTGCTAAAAAATTTGCTAATGATAGATTAAAATCCTCACAAAATGACGAAGAACGGGTGAAATTTGTAGAGCTACGACGCAAAGCCAAAAAGTTAATTAAGCAAAGTAAAAAGACCTTAGAGTTACATACTGCGAATCAAAGTAAAACAAACCCGAAAGAATTCTATAGTTATATCAGAAAGAAAAAAGTAGTTACTTCAACTGTTGGACCGTTAGTCGATGAAAATGGAGAATACACCAAAGACGAAGTACAAATGAGTAATGCCCTCAATACCTTCTTTGCATCAGTTTTTACAACAGAAGACCTCAGTGATATCCCTACACCATTGCCGATTCAGATTGAAAATTCAGATGTTCTAAGCAATATCACCGTTACAGAGAGAGAAGTATTGAATTGTTTAGATAAACTCAAGGTAAATAAAACGCCAGGACCTGATACAATCTCGCCTAGAGTTCTAAAGGAAGCTAAGGATGAGCTCTCCAAACCACTGACATTACTATTCAATAAATCCTTGCAGTCTGGAACTATGCCTGATCAGTGGAAGCTAGCCAACGTAACACCGATATTCAAAAAAGGCAGCAAATCCCTACACAGTAACTATCGTCCAATTAGCTTAACCTCAGTTGTATGTAAAATGCTAGAAACGGTCATACGAGACAGACTCGTAAATCACTTAGAGGAAAATAACATACTTAAAGATACTCAACACGGCTTTCGTAAAAAACGTTCCTGTTTAACAAACCTCTTAGACTTCTTCCACGATATCCTCAACCTCTACGATGAGAGTAAAGCTGTAGATATTATATACCTTGATTTTCAAAAGGCCTTTGACAAAGTTCCCCACAAACGTTTACTGCTAAAACTAAAAGCGCATGGAATACAAGACGGTGTGTTGAAATGGATAGAAAATTGGCTCAGCGACAGAAAGCAAAGAGTAGTCATAAACGGGAAGGCATCTAAATGGACCAATGTAAGTAGTGGGGTACCCCAGGGATCGGTACTAGGACCAATTCTCTTTCTAATTTACATCAACGACATAGATGAGGGTCTCACCTGTACAATCTCAAAATTTGCTGACGATACAAAAATTGCAAATAGCGTACTCTCAAAAGAACAAGTTGACGATATGCAACACAATCTAGATAAATTGTCATGTTGGGCCCAAATTTGGCAAATGAGTTTCAATGCGGATAAATGTAAAGTACTACATGTCGGATACCTAAATGAGAAAGCAAACTATTCGATGAATGGCACTCAGCTTAAGAATGTAAACAGAGAAACCGATCTGGGAGTAACAATATCGAGTAACCTAAAACCGAGTCAACAATGTTCAGAAGTTGTTAAGAAGGCAAACAAAATAATTGGCTTTATAGGCAGGTCATTTGAGCATAAATCCAAAGAAGTTATCCTAACCCTTTACAATTCCTTAGTCCGCCCTCTTCTGGAATACTGCGTTCAATCCGGGTGCCCTTATTGCCAAAAAGATATAAACAAGCTAGAACGAGTTCAACGTAGAGTTACCAAAATGATACCTAGCCTAAAGAACAAACCATACGAAGAGCGTCTTAGAGAATTAAATCTATTTACTTTAACCCAGCGCAGATTAAGAGGTGACTTAATTCAAGTGTTCAAAATCATCAAAGGCATCGACAATATGAACTGTAGTAAGTACTTCACTATCGACCAATCTAATTACACCCGGGGAACCGGTTGCAAAATTATTGATAAATCTTTTAACTCGCACGAATCTAAGAATGTCTTCTTCAATCGAGTTGTCAACTTGTGGAATGGGCTTCCCCGAAACGTTATAGACTGCATCACCGTTGATTCATTTAAACTCCGCCTTGACAAATATCTCTCATCAAACCCGCGACTGACTGCGTTTGTAAATGAATAACTTTATTTTATCCCCCCCTCAGTTACTAACCCATCTGTCCTCTACTAACTTCCTAATCCTGCCACGGACATTAGTTCCAGGGCAGTAGTTCCCTTTCCAATGTTCCCTTACCCACTCTAAACCACTGTTTGGACACTTGAACCTCAGTGTTTTGGAGGACAAGCAACCTAGAAGGGTCACTAGATCTGTTGTTGCTTGATTTACTTTGTACTCCTTTGTACTCTCCCTCCCTCCCCCCCCCTCTCTCTCTCTCTCTCATATATTTTAGTTGGAAGGAAAGAAAGGGGAGGAGGATAAAAAAAATAAAATAAAAAAATAACCCTGAACGCCACCTTAACTCCAGAATATATAACCATGCACCTTGGAATCTGTGTTTGTTTACGTCGTTCGGTATGTTATTATTGATGGGGTAGAAGGTGGGGGTGTATTGGTTTATGCGGGGGTGTATGTGTTTGTGTGTGTGTTTGTTTTATGCGGGGGTGTAATGTTACAACCCAAAGTTTGGAGAGACTAGTGGAACTAGCTTAGTTAAAGATTTGGCCCCGAAGGAGTCTAGAGGGTGACCTTTAGGTTGAACACAAGGACTGAACTTTAGTTTTAAGGGTGTTCAGTATGGATAAGTACTTTTATTAATTTAGTACTTGTATTAAGGTAAAGTCTCTTTAAGAGTAGTTCTCATATTTTAATATTTATTACTAAGATGATATTTTAATTTAAGAGTTGTTCTCGTATTTTAATCAGACTTCAAAATAGTCTTCTGGATATTATATAGGGTTAATCTTCCTCACTTCATTTAATCATTAGGGTATAAATATATATGGATAAGAAAAGAATACACTATTTTTGTTAATATAATAAAATCAAATTTAAGTAATATAACAAAACCATTAGGTATTATATAATTATAATTTAAAGTTATAAAACAAAATAAAACAAATACAATGGTAATTAATATTAATGCAAATATTTAATTTATACAAAATGAAAACAAAAAAGAAAATGAAAATGAAAATATAAGTTATAGTCACGATATCTCCCGTAGTCAAACCGAAGGGGGGTAGTTCCTGGAGTTTTAAAACAACGCTTTCTGGAAGCGATATTCCCGAGAACGTTGCACCGAGAAAGTCTAAGATAACACTGACCCCACTCATTATTCCCGCCCCGTCATTGACTACGGTAGTTTTAATGTGACCAGAAAAGAAACTTCCACCCCCTGGTGTTCATGAGCAGAGATATCATTGAACTTTAATTTGAATTACATATTTATTGAGTGAGACTTCGAAACTCTGCTCGATCAAAATGAGAGGGATAGAAGTAAGAAGGATATTGGGATGCGAAGTTTCGGGCCTCTGTTGGTTTGGTTGCTTGAAGCCCCGATCTCAGACTGGTTGATGCGTTTGAAGGGTGGAAGTGAACCCGTACAGTCGGAGCCTATAGGTCCGTGACACCTCCCCCCTTAAAGTCCTCGAAGGGGAGCGAAGAGGACTAGGTAGCGAGAGGAAGAGGCTCCGCTGTAGGTGGAAGATCTCTTGACAAGGCATCTGCAATCCGATTGTCTACCCCACGAATATGGCGAACAATGAGATGGTACTCCTGTAACTTTAGAGCCCACCGGAGAAGTCGTTGGTTGTTGTTCTTCATCTTGTGCAGAAAAGTAAGAGGGTTGTGGTCAGTATGGATGATGATTGGTGGATAGTGCTGAGGGAGATAACATTCGAACTTCTTCACCGCTGATACCATCGCCAAGCACTCCTTCTCCACTGTGGAATAACTCCTCTGGTGTCTCTTCAGTTTGGCGGAGAAGTACGAGACAGGATGTAGGACGCCAGTTGTCTTATCTGGTTGCAGAAGTACTGCCCCGACTCCTCTATCACTCGCATCAACCTGAAGATGGTAAGGCAATGCGGAATCAGGAGCATGAAGTACCGGGTAGGATGAAAGGAGGCACTTCAGTTGGTCAAAGGCAGCAGTACAGGTGGGAGTCCAGACAAACTTAATTTTTGGGCTTGTAAGATCTGAGAGGGGCGCTGATATGGCTGCAAAGTTCGGACAGAATCTGCGGTAGAATCCGCACATCCCTAAGAACCGCATGATGGATTTGCGGTCTGTTGGCTGGGGAAAGGCGGTGATGGTCTCCCACGTTAGCTTCCTTGGGACGTGCAGTACCCTGACCCACCACATGGCCAAGGTAGGTCACCGATCCACGTCCAAAGCAGGACTTGGCTAGGTTGATGGTGAATCCAGCAGCAGCCAAGCGCTCCATCAGCCCGTCCAGTCTGGAAAGATGATCCTCCCAAGTATCTGAAATAATCACGATGTCATCTAAGTAAGTGTCTACACCTTCTAAATCCTGAATTGTATATGACATGACCCTTTGAAATGTGGCAGGAGCATTCATCATGCCAAAAGGCATGACTCTATATTGGAAGAGCCCAAAAGGAGTGGTGAAAGCCGAGATGATTTTAGCTCTATCGGTCATCCCAATTTGGTAATACCCCTTCTGCAAGTCTATGGTTGATACTACCTTAGCAGCCCCTACTTTATCTATTAGGTCATCAATTCTAGGTAGTGGATATGCATCAGGGACTGTCACCGCATTTACTTTCCTGTAATCAGTACACAGCCTACTACTACCGTCTGGTTTTGGGACTAATAAAGAGGGTGACGCCCAAGGGGAATGACTTGGTTCCACTAAGGACTTCTCCAACATAAAGTCAATTTCCTTTCTCATGATCTCTTGCTTCTGAGGGTTAAGTCTGTATGGTGATTGTTTGATAGGTCTTACTTCTGGTGAGGTCAAGATAACATCGTGATGATGGTCCTTGCAAAAGCCAGGGACATCCAATGTGACTGAAGGGTAACTTACAAGCAATTTCCTAAGATCATCTCTACGTGATGGCGACATGTCCGACAAATATTGATCTAAGGTACATAATAGTTCGCTGTTCTTTGGGCTTCCACAAGGCGAAGGAAGATCACCAAACTCAATCACATCAGAGTCTCCTACCTTTTGCAATTCCCACGAGTCTGGTACAGAATGTGGTACAGTATTTACAGCTAGTATTGGGGTATTCTCCTCAAGCGGCCTTTCTATGTACGCCTTCATCTGGTTTAAGTGAACAATCCTTTGATCCTTCCTTCGATCAGGAGTGCGAACAACGTAGTTTAGCTTGGAAAGTTTCTGAGAGACTACATATGGGCCACAAAATTTGCTTTTTAATGGACTACCAGGAATGGGCAAGAAGAGAAGGACTTTGTCTCCAGGACTAAATGTTCTACTTTCAGACTTGCGATCGTAGTGGGTTTTCATTCTTGACCGACTCTTCTCAAGGTTGGCCAGTGCTAGCGCTCTTACATTTGACATCTGAAGTTTTAACTCATTTATGTACTCTGCAACTGTGCGAGAAGGATGATCAGATACTTCCACAAACCAAGAATCTTTCAAGACCTTTAGAGGGCCTCTGATCTGACGCCCATATAGCAACTCAAAAGGGGAGTATCCTAGTGACTCTTGAGGGCACTCTCTAACGGCAAAAAGAAGCCAGTCAATGTTGGCATCCCACTCTTTCTCAGTCTCAAAACAAAACTTTTTTATCATGGATTTCAGAGATTGATGATGGCGTTCTAGGCAACCCTGGGTCTGAGGTCTGTACGCAGTGGCTATCTTCTTATCTACCTCTAACTCCCTCAGTACTGCTTTCATTAGGTTACTTGTAAAATTTGACCCCTGATCACTCTGAATTTCTTTAGGAATGCCTACTTTTGTGAAAAGATGCAACAGATGGGACACAATAGTCTTAGCCTTGATATCTTTTAAAGGGAAAGCCTCAGGATACCTAGTTGCAGCACACATTACGGTAAGAAGATACTGATTCCCTTTCTTAGTTTTGGGAAGAGGCCCTACACAATCAATTACTATTTTCTCAAAGGGCTCTGTAGTGACAGGGATAGGAGCAAGTGGAGCTTTAGGGATGGTCTCATTTGGCTTTCCTACTATCTGGCAAGTGTGACAAGACTTTACAAATTTGGTTACATCTTTTTTCATGTTAGGCCAGAAGAAATGAGCTAGGATCTTTCTGTATGTATTTCTCTGTCCCAAATGACCAGAGTTTCCGTCATGAGCTAATCCCATTACAGCAGATCTGATGGAGGTAGGGATGATTACCTGATGTACTATAGACCAAGTATCTGAGTCAGGCCTATCAGGCGGGTGAAAACTACGCATAAGGACCCCTTTGTGATAGTAGATGTTAGGGTTTTTCCCATTTATGGGTTTGTCATCAGCAATGTGCCTGAGCTTAGCAAGTGAAGTGTCTGCCTCTTGAGCTTGTATGAGGTTTTCCCTAGACATGATCTGGGTGAACAAGGTATCCTGACCTGAGGGTGAGAGAGAGTCATTAAACACAGCAGCAGTTTGTGAACGGGTGACAGCGCAAACCGGGAAAATATGTGGTTTCTCCTGATCTAGCTTTGCAGTAGGACTGTGTAACATGGGTTTGTCTCTCACTATCATGTCAGGAATCATCCCATGTCCAGCCAAGTCATTTCCTAAAAGGAAAGTTACCCCCGGAATAGGAAGATCTGTATCCAAGACGGCTACTCTAACTGACCCCTGGATCAGGTCACTGCCTATCTGTATATCAGCCATGTCTGCAGTATGACCAGAGCTTAAAGATTTAAGTGTAACTTTTCCCCCAGTGTAGTGGTTCTCAACTGAAGGCAAGGCAGTCTTACACAACAAGCTTTGGGCTGATCCAGTGTCTCTTAAGATGGTAACTGGGTAAGTCTGTGAGTCATCTGGAAGAGAGACCGTTCCAGGTACCTTAAAGGCAGAAAAAGGATCAGAAGAGGTATTCTGGGTATGTATACATGTTATAGGTGCCCCAGAAAGTTTTGTTTGTTTTTGAAGTCTTTGAGAAGTGGCAAGTGTGAGTTTGTATGCAGCAGAGGTCTTACACTTAGAATGTGTACACTGCATGATGTTATGCCCTGTCTGTTTACAATATGAGCAGAAATCTTCAGACTTTCCTTGACTTTGAGATGGGCTTTTGGGAGCATTTGTTTGCGACATGACTTTAGACACAGGGTTATAGCTTGAGGAGAATCTCACATTTGGGGTTTTTGTCCTATCATAGCTTGGTACAACCCTATGGATTAAAGCATAGCTGTCAGCTAATTGAGCAGCCTTGGTAAGGTCATTCACTCCCTTCTCCTCTATATATACTAGCATACTGGGCGGTAACCTACGCTTCCACTCCTCTAGAACAACAAGGTTAACTAACTCTGTGAAGGTGGTGACTTTTTTAGCAGCTAACCATTTTTTAAGCATCCGTAGTTTATCCATGGCAAACTCCAAAAATGTATGTTTTTCTGGCTTGATGTAGTTCCGAAAAGTTCTACGGTAATGATCAGCGGTGATAGCATAAGCATCTAATATAGCGCTCTTTACAAAGTCAGTCATTAACGTCCTCCAGGTGATTGAAAGTTTTCTGAGCTCTTCCTACGAGTTTGGGTTGGAGAAGCCATGGCCATTCCTCTTTTGGCCATTTAAGGTGTTCAGCAGTTTTCTCAAACGTGGAGAAAGATTTCTCTGGGTCACTCTCGTCAAAGGGTGGTACTAGGGAGATGTTTTTAGATAGTTGGAATCTTGGCTTCTGGGCTTCCATTTCGGTCTTCTGCAACTGTAATTTCTCTTCTTTGAGGCGTTTTGTTTCTTCCAAGTTTTGAATTTTAGCAATTTCTAGTTCTCGGTCTTTCTCCTTCTCCCGTTGTTGTGTCTCAAGTTTCAAGAGTTCTAGTTGGCGATCTTTCTCTTTCTCCTGTCTGTCTTTCTCTTTCTCCTGAACCTCGTGCAGAAGCTGCTTCTCTTTCTCCTGAACCTCGTGCAGAAGCTGCTGCCGAAACTTCTCCCTTTCAAAATCTAGTCTGTCTTCTGACCACGGCTCAGGAGATGGAGAGTGTTTCCCCTGGGAGTTTTCCTGTATGGTACTCTGGGAATCTTCATCATTATCAGCCATTATCATTGAACTACTCATGGGAGTAAGTGAATCTACAGCTTCAGCAGGTAAGATTTCTCTATTTGTCAGTTCTTCTATGACTGTGTTTTTCAGGATTTCCTTCGTGTGTGAACTCTCATAGCTTATGTCAAAGGAATAAGCTATAAACTTCCAATCATCCTTGGAGATCACCTGACCTTTAAGTTTGTCTATAGAGGGCTCTCGACAAAATTGTTTAACATTAAACTTGCCATTTGATTTTAATTAGGACTAGATGAGGTAGAGAAGATTACCGCTCAATTTATACTAGACTGACAGCTAATGTATAGAGGATGGGGTTACTATAGCTTCACTGGTTGTATAATATAAAGACTGGAATGAACGGCAATATTGACTAATATGGACTTGCTTTATAGTTACCGGTAATGGTCTATTACTAACCCTGGATAACCATTAACAAGTGCATACTATATGGACTAGGGATATTCCTAGTAGAGACGGGTTACCTAATAGTCAGGTTGACACTAATATCCCAAATCAATATGATTAGTGTGAGTAACTCCCACCTGTTGAGCGAACTATGGTCGACAACAACAGGAGGGTTGATAAGTAAGGACGACAGACAAGAACCTGACCATTAGTGAACCTCGTGAGACACGATCCCTTGATATCGAAACTAAAGGAAGAAGGCATGAGATTTATGTGCGTTAGGAGATCCTACTTCTAGTTACAGATATATGTTAGGTGATCGTGGATGGTCTCCTATAGTTTTGATTTGCTATAAAGACGAGTTTAACTGGTCATTCCTATTCTGAAGAGATTCTACTTAAAGAGGGGTGACTCAGATAGGTGACCGATGTGCGAAAACGCTAATTTCGTCACATGAAAGATTAAGAGATGGATACACAATGTCCACCACCGTCTGCCTAGTGTTAATGAACATGGATGAATATGAGGATTTGAGATGACGAGTGATCCTGACTATCTCGTAAACCACAGAACTTCCCCAACTTATGACCAACCTGAGCTATTACCTCTAAAATGCGCAAACCGACTACAGGGAAAGGAATGTATTTAAGCATCAGGAGTAATATAATACTTAAGGCTAAAGATATCGTGACTTAAAGATAAATAATTAAATTTATGAATTTACTACGAACATTAGAAAACCCAATTCATATAATGAAGTGCAGAGATTAATCAGAAAAGATCCCGGTCAGGCCCCCAATATGTTACAACCCAAAGTTTGGAGAGACTAGTGGAACTAGCTTAGTTAAAGATTTGGCCCCGAAGGAGTCTAGAGGGTGGACCTTTAGGTTGAACACACAAGGACTGAACTTTAGTTTAAGGGTGTTCAGTATGGATAAGTACTTTTATTAATTTAGTACTTGTATTAAGGTAAAGTCTCTTTAAGAGTAGTTCTCATATTTTAATATTTATTACTAAGATGATATTTTAATTTAAGAGTTGTTCTCGTATTTTAATCAGACTTCAAAATAGTCTTCTGGATATTATATAGGGTTAATCTTCCTCACTTCATTTAATCATTAGGGTATAAATATATGGATAAGAAAAGAATACACTATTTTTGTTAATATAATAAAATCAAATTTAAGTAATATAACAAAACCATTAGGTATTATATAATTATAATTTAAAGTTATAAAACAAAATAAAACAAATACAATGGTAATTAATATTAATGCAAATATTTAATTTATACAAAATGAAAACAAAAAAGAAAATGAAAATGAAAATATAAGTTATAGTCACGATATCTCCCGTAGTCAAACCGAAGGGGGGTAGTTCCTGGAGTTTTAAAACAACGCTTTCTGGAAGCGATATTCCCGAGAACGTTGCACCGAGAAAGTCTAAGATAACACTGACCCCACTCATTATTCCCGCCCCGTCATTGACTACGGTAGTTTTAATGTGACCAGAAAAGAAACTTCCACCCCCTGGTGTTCATGAGCAGAGATATCATTGAACTTTAATTTGAATTACATATTTATTGAGTGAGACTTCGAAACTCTGCTCGATCAAAATGAGAGGGATAGAAGTAAGAAGGATATTGGGATGCGAAGTTTCGGGCCTCTGTTGGTTTGGTTGCTTGAAGCCCCGACCCCGATCTCAGACTGGTTGATGCGTTTGAAGGGTGGAAGTGAACCCGTACAGTCGGAGCCTATAGGTCCGTGACAGTATGTGTTTGTGTGTGTGTGTTTGTTTGTGTTTACCTTTACCTGGAGTTTACCTACCTGGAGTTGTTTCGGCCATCCTCATTGGCCGTGTTGTCCTGAGTTGTGGAGCCCGTTTTCTTCCATGTATTCCGAGACTTTTCCTCGTAGTACTCTTTCAAAGATTTTGATGATGTGAGATGTTAGTGCTACTGGGTGGTAGTTTTTTTGGCAGAGCTTTACTTCCTCATTTGTGTAGTGGTGCAATTGTTGTGTTGTTCAGGCTTTCTGGGAATTCTCCTGTATCTAGGCTCTTTCTCCACATTTTGGCTAGAGGTCTTGCTAGTGATGTTTTGCAGTTCTTGAGCAGGACTGAGCTCCATGAATCTGGTCCTGGTGCTGAGTGGAGTGGCATGCTGTTTATTGCCCTTTTTATATCTATTGGCTCAAATTCTATATCTGATATATGGAGGGGGACTGTTCTCGCCCATAAAGAAACTGTTTGGATTGTCAATAGTTTTAGAAAGAATCGGCCTTCGGTCGGGATTTTTTTTTTTTTTTTTTTTTTTTTTTTTTTTTTTTAAGAGACAATGAACGGAGGAAGGAAAAACACAGATAAAACAAAAAGGTCCATGTGCCTAAAGGCATCCTCCATTCATAAAATGTTTGTAACAACTGGATTTAAACATTTGTAGATTGTAAGTTTGTGGAAAGCAATTCGAGGGAAGTGAATTCCAAAGAGTAGTAGCTCTGGGGATAAATGAATTCTGATAAGCAGAAGTTCTGCATTGTGGAGGAGAAAGTGTAAATTCATGGGCGCTCTCAGCTGCCCTAGTTCTACGGGGAAAGATGTGAAGAGGCGGCACAATTGAAGCAAGTTCCTCGGAACAATTGCTGTGAAAATATCTGTAGAATAATGCAAGGGATGCAACGTTTCTTCGTATGGATAATGTAGGAAGGTCCTGTGTGATTGCAGGGTTATTGATTAATCTAATAGCTTATTTTGAATTTTGTCCAACTGCCTCAATGCAACCACTCCACTTCCACCCCACAGAGGTGAACAGTAATCCATCTGAGAACGCACATGACTTTTATATATCACGGCCAACTTCTCGTCAGTGAAGAATTCTCGAACTCTGTACAGGAGTCCTAGTTTTTTAGAGGCATTCTTAGCAATGCTTCTAACATAATGTGTCCAGCTCAAGTTAGTAGTTAATGTTACACCGAGAATGTCAATACTAGGGGAAGTGGGAATATTTACATCATTAAAAAATATATGGGAGTCAGTGAGATTCTTTCGGTTAGAAAATTGAATGTACTTGGTTTTCTGTGCATTAAAGGAAACTAGATTCTTTTGTCCCCATCCATTAATTCTAGAAAGGTCCTGGTTCAGAGAAATTGCAGTGTTTATTTTTGAATTTATAAGATCGGGTTGGGTGAAAGAATTGGTAAATGTGAAGGAACTGTGGAGTGTTGAGTCATCTGCGTAGGAATGTATTGGATTATGAGTGGTAGATATGAGATCATTGATATGAATGAGGAACAGAATTGGGGCCAAAACTGATCCCTGGGGAACACCAGCATTTATTGAGTGAAATTGAGAATAAAGGCCATCTACCATTACACGTATTTTTCTGTTATGAAGATAAGAAGAAATTAGTGGAACTAATGATGCAAGGCCGTAGTGTGACATCTTCGACAATAAGGATTGATGCCAGACTCTATCAAATGCCTTTGATATATCCAGTGCTATTGTATGTGTTTCACCATGTTGGTCTGTAGCTTGGTTGATTTGATGCGTAAGAAGGCAAAGCATGTCTGCAGTTGATCGACATCGTCTAAAACCATATTGCCTATCACTGATTAATTTATTATTCTCAAGATGCTTAATTATGTGATTATTTAATATAATTTCAAAGACTTTACCAAGAGTGGAAGTTATAGCTATTGGTCTGTAGTTTGATGGATCTGAAGAGGCACCTTTTTTAGGAAGTGGATGGATGTTTGCTTCTTTCCAGGGTACTGGGAAGCATGAGGTATGAGTACACAGACGGAAAAATTTTGCCAATACAGGAGCGAGCACCAAGGAGCAATTCTTAAGTACTATTGGAGGTATTTCATCTGGACCAGGAGCCTTATCTACTGAGAGATTCTGCAAAATAGTTTTGACATGTCTGGTGTGGATCTTAAGTGAAGGAATTTCAGGCGAAAAATGTAAAAATTTATCTTGAAAGGAGGTGTACGGGGTGTTTTTTTAAGCTTGATGGAGGTCTAGCGAGTAAACTCAAAAAAATATTTGAAAATAAAATATACAGTAGACCAAAAAACAAACACTACTCCCTTCATTGAGGGGGGTCACTGTTTTTTTTTATCTTTCTCTCATTTTCTCTCTTTCCCTGGCTTGTATCCATTCGGCCCCATTCAGCCAACTGTTTTAAGACGTTTATCCCCATCCAGGTGTCGATTTCTTCCTGGCGAGCGATAGCGTGCCAGCATTGTATGGAGAAATCCGGCTTTGCCGGAGAAATTTTTCTATCGAAAAATGTACAAATTTAGCTTGCTGTCAAAACAAAAATATACTGTATATGCTGGCTCGCTACCGCTCGCCAGGAAAATATTGACACCTGGATGGGGGTAAACTTCTTAAAACAGTAGGCTGAATGGGGCCGAATGGATACAAGCCAAAGAGAGAGGGAGAGAAAGAGAAAAAAAAAGCGAGGTGGGCTCCCTTAAGCCAGCCTGTGTGTGTTATGAGGCGAGAGAGGAAGACAGGGGGGTCATGGAGTAGTGTGAACGCTTATAAAACATGTACCGTGTATATATATAATTGTTTACCCCAGCTTCCCCCAAGAGGTGGTTACGTGTTAGGCAAAGCGGCCGGCACCTCTTTTTATGAAACAGCTGGGCACGTAAGGCTTGCTTGACCCGGGTCCTCAGCTATTAAGGCTTGTTTTTTGGTCGATTTTTTGTTTTCAATTATTAATTATTTTTCTAGTTTCCCCTCTAGACTCCATCACACTTTTGTACATTTTTTGGAACTAAAATGTCTTGGCCGAAGGCTGGTTCTTCCAAATGTACAGGTTCACTATCGTTCGCCAGCAAAACATATATAGCACGAAATGTCTTAATATTAACAAAGGAAATGGGGCGAAAGATCTCAACATCGACAAACTAATGGGGCTAAACATGAGGGAAAAGGGGGTCCACAACTCAACCCATCTCCCCTCTAGCTACTTCGCTAGGACACCGCATGTGTGGCCTTTTCCGCTGTTGGTCGTGTACATAAGTCATGATCAGCTGCTGTGAATCTGTACTGAGACCTTTGAGGATATCGGCTTACAACTCGTATGCTTGAAGCTCATAATGGTGTTTGGTAGACGAGGCGAAAGGTTTGTTGTTTTGAATGTACTTTTTTGCGTGAAATGTTTGTTGTTTTAATGTATTTTTTGCGGGGTAGAACGAATCCGCACACGCGTATGAGCGGCGGTGGCGCGAGTTGAACGGCTGGCAACCTCCGGCAACCCCTTCCGTTGCCTGGACGCTGCATTCCAGCCTGGAATATTGGCAACGTGGAGAGCGCGTGTGTCAGTGCGTCTGTGGCCTTGTGAGAGAGAGGGTAACGTCCGATTCCCGTTCCAGCCATTCCCACTGCCTCCGCCTGCCTTCCCCCGCCCTGTGGAAGCCGCCCCTGGGGTTTTATCGGGGGGAGGATGGGCGTGAGGGTGGACTAGCCCCAGGGATGGTTCTCCGGGGGGGTTCCAGCAGTGTCTCGGGGGGGGCTTTTTAGTGATCCCGCACCTTCAGTATAGAAGTCTCACCACCCGCCCGTCACCTGCTAAGAAAATACACAAGGGGAAAGAAGGAAAATAGTGACGCAATATTTAATCTGGTTTGCCAAAATTACCGCTACGGGATGTGTACGAAATTGTATATTCCTGTGTTTGTTTAATTTCGAGCGGTGTGTTGTTTGTTTGACTGCGATGTGTCTACGGAGCATATATGTATTTATTATAGGCCTATTCGTGTTTATGCTTACTCCCCAGCGATATGTTGTTTGTTTGGCTGCGATGTGTCTACGGAGTATATATATATATACTGTATATGTGTATTTATTATATATTTGTGTTTGTGTTTGTGTTTGTTTGACTGCGAGGTGTGTACGGACTATATATATTTTTTGTTTACTACCCACCGATGTGTTGCTTTCTGACTGCGATGTGTCGACGGACTATGTGTCGACGGACTATGTGTCGACGGACTATGTATATCTTTTTTGTTTATTCCCGTAACTCGTGGCTTGCATGCTAACAATGGGTTTACAGTGGCAGTGATTTTGGTGTTTGTTTATATAAAATAGAAAGGTATATCAAAGGTAGCGGTATATACAATAATTGGGTACGGTATATTGATAGTGGTACAGTATAACTGTCTATCCTTGTATTAAACAGGTTTATTGATAGTGATATAGGCCTACCTTTATATTTAACGGGTATGTTAATAGTGTTATACCTGTCTATCCTTGTATTAAATGGTTTTATTGATAGTGATATACCTTCATATTTAACGGGTATGTTGATAGTGGTATACCTATCTATCCGTATATTAAACGGGCATATTGATCGTGGTATATCTGTCTATCCTTATATTAAGGGAGCCCAACTCGCTTTTTTTTTCTTTCTCTCTCTCTCTCTCTCTTTGGCTTGTATCCATTCGGCCCCATTCAGCCTATTGTTTTAAGACGTTTACCCCCATCCAGGTGTCAATATTTTCCTGGTGAGCGGTAGTGAGCCAGCATATATATATATTTTTGTTTTGAGAGCAAGCTAAATTTGTTAATTTTCGATAGAAAAATGTCTCCGGCGAAGCCGGATTTCTCCATACAATGTTGGCTCGCTATCGCTCGCCAGGAAGATATCGACACCTGGATGGGGATAAAAGTCTTAAAACAGTTGGCTGAATGGGGCCGAATGGAGACAAGCCAGAGAAAGAGAGAAGCGGAGAGAAAGATTAAAAAAAGCCGGTGACCCCCTTAAACGGGTACATCACTGCCCGTATACCTCACTGATAAGGATATATTATTATGGACACTATAAATACCCTTTTCATACCCATTGCTTTTAACCCCTTCTGTACCGGCGACGTAGTTTCAAATTTATTCTAGCTATATTTAGACGATTTTCTGCAGTTTAACCTCTTTAGTACCGAGTTGTCCTTGTCGTTATAATCTGGATATTATTAGACGTTTTAGACAGCTTAGGGAGGACGTGTAGCCATTTAAAAGGCTTCAAACTATCTCGATTATCCATATTAAGTGCCGCAGTTTCCTCTTAAGCTTCATAAAATCGTCTAAATATAGCTGGAATAACACAAAATACATCCTCGGTAAGGAAGGGGTTAAGAAGGATCTGCGGTAGAATAAAGGGTTAAGTGAGATAGTTCGAAGCCTGATAATTTTCCGGAGGCCCTTTTTAAACTGAATACAATCATCTAAGAGGAGTCAGACTTAAGTTAAAAGGACGGCACCGGTACTGAAAGGGTTATGAGGGGGGGGGGGGGGATACCAAGTGTCCGTCATAATCTACCCCTGTAACCCCTTCAGCACCATGACGCCTATTAACCCCTTCAGCACCATGACACCTATTAACCCCTTCAGCACCATGACGCCTATTAACCCCTTCAGCACCATGACGCCTATTAACCCCTTCAGCACCATGACACCTATTAACCCCTTCAGCACCATGACGCCTATTAACCCCTTCAGCACCATGACACCTATTAACCCCTTCAGCACCATGACGCCTATTAACCCCTTCAGCACCATGACGCCTATTAACCCCTTCAGCACCATGACGCCTATTAACCCCTTCAGCACCATGACGCCTATTAACCCCTTCAGCACCATGACGCCTATTAACCCCTTCAGCACCATGACGCCTATTAACCCCTTCAGCACCATGACACCTATTAACCCCTTCAGCACCATGACGCCTATTAACCCCTTCAGCACCATGACACCTATTAACCCCTTCAGCACCATGACGCCTATTAACCCCTTCAGCACCATGACGCCTATTAACCCCTTCAGCACCATGACGCCTATTAACCCCTTCAGCACCATGACGCCTATTAACCCCTTCAGCACCATGACACCTATTAACCCCTTCAGCACCATGACGCCTATTAACCCCTTCAGCACCATGACACCTATTAACCCCTTCAGCACCATGACGCCTATTAACCCCTTCAGCACCATGACGCCTATTAACCCCTTCAGCACCATGACGCCTATTAACCCCTTCAGCACCATGACGCCTATTAACCCCTTCTTTACCGGCGACGTCTTTTTAATTTTCTTCTAGCTATATTTAGACGATTTTATGCAGTTCAAGGTGGCTCTGTGGTAGTAAAAATGGTTAAGTGAGATAGTTCAAAGCATCTTAACTGCTGGAGGCCTCTTTTGAACTGAATAAAATCATCTAATAGTAGCCAGGGTAAAGTTAAAAGCACGTCGGCGGTATAAAAAGGGGTTAACCATTGATACTGGCTATAGTATTAGATGACTTTATGCAGTTTGAGAAGGACCTACTGTATGTTATTGAAGAGGGTTTATTGAGATCATATTAACCCATTTGCGTCGTAGAGGTTGACTACAAACTATAGTAAATCGTCTAGTGGTAACCAGAATATGATGACATTTACGTAATGGTGGTGAAGGGGTTAATGGTGCCGGTATGTTGGCGGTAATAAACCCGTCTTGTACCAGTTAACCCGTTCAGTACCGGTGACGTCCTATTGTTATAGTCTTGCAGTGATTAGACGATTTTATTCACTATTTGGGCGAGTTTTGCATGTATTCATTATTATTCTAGTTTCCTCCATCAAATTTTAAACAAAACATCCATTAGATCTGCCTTCTATATTAATTTGTACATTTTTCGGTAGAAAAATGCACCAGCCGAAGGCCGGTTCTTCCAACATTACAGGCTCACTATCGTTCGCCAGGGAAAACATCGGCACCTAAATAGCACGAAACGTCTAAATATTGATGAAGAAATGGGGTGAAAGGTCCTAAAATCGACTAACTAATGGGGCAAACATCTTAACATCTGAAAACTAATGGGGTTAAACATGAGTGTAGGATTGTAGGGGGTTTTGGTGGTGTACAGTCGGCAAAATGTCCATCTGGCCCCAAGCTACTTGTATTTATGCTATTTAAGGGGAGATGGGCCGTTTTCTTGGTCCCCTTTCT
>CM064579.1:48516413-48536413 GCA_032716605.1 Paralithodes platypus | reverse complement strand
CATAGCACCCCTGTTATTCATCCGGGGGATTTCGCATTCCCAGCCTCTCCTATCACTGAATTTCATGACTATCGGAGTATGTAGGTTTGGTACTAAACCCTCTGCGATTTTCCACGTGTATATTATTAGGTAACGTTCTCTTCTACGTTCCAGTGAGTACAGATTCAGTGCTCTTAAACGCTCCCAATAGTGTAGATGTTTTATCGAACTTATATACGAAGTGAAATTTCTTTGTACACTCTCTACGTCATTTATTTCACTGTAAAAGTATCCGCAAAATTGACGGTAAAAGGCTATGAATTGCGACTTTCGATAAATTCAAAATTACTATTTCGTAATTAACTATCTGTGTTATACCTGTAAATTACGGTAATAAGAATAATAAAAATAAAAATAGTAATATTGATAATTAGGTATGCTTTAACCGTTATAAGTACGTTATTATGTAGGCAATACTAATTGTCAATAATAATTGTAAGGACAAATATTATTGTAAATGTGAGGACAATTATATTTGTACGAATATTAACTTTCACGTTTGACAGTGTTGAAGTTATGGTGCTCGTTGTAGTACCGGTAGTTAAAGTTCCCAAATGTACCGTACTTGTGTGTAATGGCGCTTGTTAACAACAAAAATAATAATAACAAGTGGTAATGGTTAAAGTGGTGTGTGTGTGTGTGTGTGTGTGTGTGTGTGTGTGTGTGTGTGTGTGTGTGTGTGTGTGTGTGTGTGTGTGTGTGTGTGTGTGTGTGTGTGTGTGTGTGTTGACCACTTGCAAGTTGCAGGCTATAAGGAAGTTGTAGCCGGAAACATCGATATTTAAATACAATACTATTATACCGGTAGGTTTCTGATGGATGAAAACGTATGTCGAATTGGGTTTTATGTATGTATAAATGTGATACAACTGTAATTATCTGGTAATTCTGCTAAATATCAATGTGTACAGCTCCAACTTCCTTATAGCCTGAAACTCGCTTGTGGTCAATCCTGGTAGCGGTGATTATTTTAGTAATTAATGGTTTGGTGACTGTATGGTTGTAATGGAATGGAGCAGATGAGGTAATGGTATAATTTGATTGGAAGTTTTTTATTGTAATAGAAAAATAAGTTGTGATGGTGGTATTGGTGATTGTAGTGATGGTGGTGGTAGTGGTAGTGTTGGTGATTGTAGTGATGGTGGTGGTAGTGGTAGTGTTGGTGATTGTAGTGATGGTGGTGGTAGTGGTAGTGTTGGTGATTGTGGTGGTGGTAGTGGTAGTGTTGGTGATTGTAGTGGTAGTGTTGGTAGTGGTAGTGTTGGTGATTGTAGTGGTGGTGGTGGTAGTACGGTAGTAGGTGAAATGGTTTTAGTAGTGATATAGTTCATTCATTATAATCAGGCCAACAAATCTTAACCACTAACCTCTCTCTCTCTCTCTCTCTCTCTCTCTCTCTATATATATATATATATATATATATATATATATATATATATATATATATATATATATATATATATATATATATATATATATAACTAAGAAACGACGAGAGTAATCGATCAAATATCCTGCCATTTGCTCTAGCCCTTTTTGAGATATAGAGGTTAGACGATACGGTTTCTGACGTACTTATAATGAATGGACTATAGTAGAGCCTCCTTTATTATGGGAATTGTGGTGGTGAGAGAAAACAAAAAATATAAATAAAAAAAGGTACTTGTGGTAGTGATTGTAGTGTGTATGGCGGTGGTGGTTGTAGTGGTAGATTTTGCTTGGTTGGGTGGGTGAGGAGTGGTTACAGAATCCGTGGGGATTGTGGTTGTGGTAGTGGGGATTGTAAATGGTAGTTGTAGTAGTTGTGATGGGTCTGAGGGTTGTAGTTGATATATGCTACCCTGTTCCAAATAAGTGGGCCACAATTGACCTCTATAACTATTAACCTCTATAACTCACAAACGACTAGAGTAATTGAGTTAATATTTCTACCATTTGGGAAGGGCCAGCCAGGAAATAGGTGTGGGAATTTACAGTCCAATCGCTCCGACCCTTCTTGAGTTACAGAGGTTAGGGGGTAACGTTTTCTGGCCTACCTATTTGGAACAGGGTATAGTGATTTATTTTGTTGTACTTGTGGTAGTTGGAGTGGGTGATGTATGGTTGCGGACTGGGGGGGGGGGGGATTGTGGTAATGGTAGTGTTGATTGTAGTGGTGACAGTAAGCGCTATGGTGGGTGTGGTAATGGTGATGTAGTGGGCAGTGTGATGGTAGTGATTGTTATGATTGTGGTAGTAGTGGTGGGTGTGGTAGTGCTGATTGTACTGGTAGATGTTGTAGTGGTAGTTGTGACAGTAGTTATTGGTTATTGTGGTAGTGTAGTGGATTATAATGGTTTGTTTAGTGGTAGTGTGTATGGTAGTGATGATTAAGGTAACTGTGGTAGTAGTGTAGTGGGTGAGGATAGGTTGGGATTATGGTATTGGTATTGGTGATAAAGAGTGGGTATGGACATATGGTAGTGGATATGATGATAGTTGTGGTCGTAACGATTGTAGTGGTAGTTATGGTAGTGTTAGGAATGGTTGGGGTTGGGGTAGTGGTGATAATGGTAGTTAAGGTACTGAATATTATGATAGTTGTGGTCTTAACGATTGTAGTGGTAGTTATGGTAGTTTAGGAATGGTTGGGGTTGGGGTAGTGGTGATAATGGTAGTTAAGGTACTGAATATTATGATAGTTGTGGTCTTAACGATTGTAGTGGTAGTTATGGTAGTATTAGGAATGGTTGGGGTTGGTGTAGTGGTGATAATGGTAGTTAAGGTACTGAATATTATGATAGTTGTGGTCTTAACGATTGTAGTGGTAGTTATGGTAGTATTAGGAATGGTTGGGGTTGGAGTAGTGGTGATAATGAGAGTTATGGTACTGAATATTATGATAGTTGTGGTCTTAACGATTGTAGTGGTAGTTATGGTAGTATTAGGAATGGTTGGGGATGTGGTAGTGGTAATGGTGATAATGATAGTTATGGTACTGAATATTATGATAGTTGTGGTCTTAACGATTGTAGTGGTAGTTATGGTAGTATTAGGAATGGTTGAGGTTGGGGTAGTGGTGATAATGATAGTTAAGGTACTGAATATTATGATAGTTGTGGTCTTAACGATTGTAGTGGTAGTTATGGTAGTATTAGGAATGGTTGGGGTTGGGGTAGTGGTGATAATGGTAGTTAAGGTACTGAATATTATGATAGTTGTGGTCTTAACGATTGTAGTGGTAGTTATGGTAGTATTAGGAATGGTTGGGGTTGGGGTAGTGGTGATAATGGTAGTTAAGGTACTGAATATTATGATAGTTGTGGTCTTAACGATTGTTGTAGTAGTTATGGTAGTATTAGGAATGGTTGGGGTTGCGGTAGTGGTAATGGTGATAATGGTAGTTAAGGTACTGAATATTATGATAGTTGTGGTCTTAATGATTGTAGTGGTAGTTATGGTAGTATTAGGAATGGTTGGGGTAGTGGTAATGGTGATAATGGTAGGTATGGTACTGAATATTATGATAGTTGTGGTCTTAACGATTGTAGTGGTAGTTATGGTAGTATTAGGAATGGTTGGGGTTGCGGTAGTGGTAGTGGTGATAATGATAGTTAAGGTACTGAATATTATGATAGTTGTGGTCTTAACGATTGTAGTGGTAGTTATGGTAGTATTAGGAATGGTTGGGGTAGTGGTAATGGTGATAATGGTAGTTATGGTACTGAATATTATGATAGTTGTGGTCTTAACGATTGTAGTGGTAGTTATGGTAGTATTAGGAATGGTTGGGGTTGCGGTAGTGGTAATGGTGATAATGATAGTTATGGTACTGAATATTATGATAGTTGTGGTCTTAACGATTGTAGTGGTAGTTATGGTAGTAATAGGAATGGTTGGGGTTGCGGTAGTGGTAGTGGTGATAATGATAGTTATGGTACTGAATATTATGATAGTTGTGGTCGTAACGATTGTAGTGGTAATTATGGTAGTATTAGGAATGGTTGGGGTTGGGGTAGTGGTGATAATGGTAGTTAAGGTACTGAATATTAAGATAGTTGTGGTCTTAACGATTGTAGTGGTAGTTATGGTAGTATTAGGAATGGTTGGGGTTGGGGTAGTGGTGATAATGATAGTTAAGGTACTGAATATTATGATAGTTGTGGTCTTAAACGATTGTAGTTGTGGTTATGGTAGTGTTAGGAATGGTTGGGGTTGGGGTAGTGGTGATAATGGTAGTTAAGGTACTGAATATTATGATAGTTGTGGTCTTAACGATTGTAGTGGTAGTTATGGTAGTATTAGGAATGGTTGGGGTTGCGGTAGTGGTAATGGTAGTTATGGTACTGAATATTATGATAGTTGTGGTCTTAACGATTGTTGTGGTAGTTATGGTAGTGTTAGGAATGGTTGGGGTTGCGGTAGTGGTAATGGTGATAATGGTAGTTAAGGTACTGAATATTATGATAGTTGTGGTCTTAACGATTGTAGTGGTAGTTATGGTAGTATTAGGAATGGTTGGGGTTGCGGTAGTGGTAATGGTGATAATGATAGTTATGGTACTGAATATTATGATAGTTGTGGTCTTAACGATTGTAGTGGTAGTTATGGTAGTAATAGGAATGGTTGGGGTTGCGGTAGTGGTAGTGGTGATAATGATAGTTATGGTACTGAATATTATGATAGTTGTGGTCGTAACGATTGTAGTGGTAATTATGGTAGTATTAGGAATGGTTGGGGTTGGGGTAGTGGTGATAATGGTAGTTAAGGTACTGAATATTAAGATAGTTGTGGTCTTAACGATTGTAGTGGTAGTTATGGTAGTATTAGGAATGGTTGGGGTTGGGGTAGTGGTGATAATGATAGTTAAGGTACTGAATATTATGATAGTTGTGGTCTTAACGATTGTAGTTGTAGTTATGGTAGTGTTAGGAATGGTTGGGGTTGGGGTAGTGGTGATAATGGTAGTTAAGGTACTGAATATTATGATAGTTGTGGTCTTAACGATTGTAGTGGTAGTTATGGTAGTATTAGGAATGGTTGGGGTTGCGGTAGTGGTAATGGTAGTTATGGTACTGAATATTATGATAGTTGTGGTCTTAACGATTGTTGTGGTAGTTATGGTAGTGTTAGGAATGGTTGGGGTTGCGGTAGTGGTAATGGTGATAATGGTAGTTAAGGTACTGAATATTATGATAGTTGTGGTCTTAACGATTGTAGTGGTAGTTATGGTAGTATTAGGAATGGTTGGGGTTGCGGTAGTGGTAATGGTGATAATGGTAGTTAAGGTACTGAATATTATGATAGTTGTGGTCTTAACGATTGTAGTGGTAGTTATGGTAGTATTAGGAATGGTTGGGGTTGCGGTAGTGGTAATGGTGATAATGGTAGTTAAGGTACTGAATATTATGATAGTTGTGGTCTTAACGATTGTAGTGGTAGTTATGGTAGTATTAGGAATGGTTGGGGTTGCGGTAGTGGTAATGGTGATAATGGTGATAATGGTAGTTAAGGTACTGAATATTATGATAGTTGTGGTCTTAACGATTGTAGTGGTAGTTATGGTAGTATTAGGAATGGTTGGGGTTGCGGTAGTGGTGATAATGATAGTTATGGTACTGAATATTATGATAGTTGTGGTCTTAACGATTGTAGTGGTAGTTATGGTAGTATTAGGAATGGTTGGGGTTGCGGTAGTGGTAATGGTGATAATGATAGTTATGGTACTGAATATTATGATAGTTGTGCTCTTAACGATTGTAGTGGTAGTTATGGTAGTATTAGGAATGGTTGGGGTTGGGGTAGTGGTGATAATGGTAGTTAAGGTACTGAATATTATGATAGTTGTGGTCTTAGCGATTGTAGTGGTAGTTATGGTAGTATTAGGAATGGTTGGGGTTGCGGTAGTGGTAGTGGTGATAATGATAGTTATGGTACTGAATATTATGATAGTTGTGGTCTTAACGATTGTAGTGGTAGTTATGGTAGTATTAGGAATGGTTGGGGTAGTGGTAGTGGTGATAATGATAGTTAAGGTACTGAATATTATGATAGTTGTGGTCTTAGCGATTGTAGTGGTAGTTATGGTAGTATTAGGAAGGTTGGGGTAGTGGTAGTGGTGATAATGATAGTTAAGGTACTGAATATTATGATAGTTGTTGTCTTAACGATTGTAGTGGTAGTTATGGTAGTATTAGGAATGGTTGGGGTTGCGGTAGTGGTAATGGTGATGATGGTAGTTAAGGTACTGAATATTATGATAGTTTTGGTCTTAACGATTGTAGTGGTAGTTATGGTAGTATTAGGAATGGTTGGGGTTGCGGTAGTGGTGATAATGATAGTTATGGTACTGAATATTATGATAGTTGTGGTCTTAACGATTGTAGTGGTAGTTATGGTAGTATTAGGAATGGTTGGGGATGTGGTAGTGGTAATGGTGATAATGATTGTTATGGTACTGAATATTATGATAGTTGTGGTCTTAACGATTGTAGTGGTAGTTATGGTAGTATTAGGAATGGTTGGGGTTGGGGTAGTGGTGATAATGGTAGTTAAGGTACTGAATATTATGATAGTTGTGGTCTTTACGATTGTAGTGGTAGTTATGGTAGTATTAGGAATGGTTGGGGTAGTGGCAGTGGTAGTGGTGATAATGATAGTTAAGGTAATGAATATTATGATAGTTGTGGTCTTAACGATTGTAGTGGTAGTTATGGTAGTATTAGGAATGGTTGGGGTTGCGGTAGTGGTAATGGTGATAATGGTAGTTAAGGTACTGAATATTATGATAGTTGTGGTCTTAACGATTGTAGTGGTAGTTATGGTAGTATTAGGAATGGTTGGGGTTGCGGTAGTGGTAATGGTGATAATGGTAGTTAAGGTACTGAATATTATGATAGTTGTGGTCTTAACGATTGTAGTGGTAGTTATGGTAGTATTAGGAATGGTTGGGGTTGCGGTAGTGGTAATGGTGATAATGGTAGTTAAGGTACTGAATATTGTGATAGTTGTGGTCTTAACGATTGTAGTGGTAGTTATGGTAGTATTAGGAATGGTTGGGGTTGCGGTAGTGGTAATGGTGATAATGGTAGTTAAGGTACTGAATATTATGATAGTTGTGGTCTTAACGATTGTAGTGGTAGTTATGGTAGTATTAAGAATGGTTGGGGATGCGGTAGTGGTAATGGTGATAATGATAGTTATGGTACTGAATATTATGATAGTTATGGTCCTAACGATTGTAGTGGTAGTTATATTAAGGTGAGAAATGGTTGGGGATGTGGTAGTGGTAATGGTGTTAATGGTAGGTATGGTAGTGTTGGGTATGGTAGCAGAGGGTGTGGGGATTATGTCAGCAATGGAAAGTGTGCCAGGGACCGAGGGAATTGTGTGTGGTAATTTGTGTTTTAACTTTTTAGGAACAGGCACTATGAACTCTTTTCTGTGTCTCTCTTTAACTCTAACTCTAACTCGTCTCTCTCATCTCTCATCTCTCTCTCTCTCTCTCTCTCTCTCTCTCTCTCTCTCTCTCTCTCTCTCTCTCTCTCTCTCTCTCTCTCTCTCTCTCTCTCTCTCGGTGGTGTTTTTTTTGTTTTACTTTTTGGAACAGACACTACTGTAGGCACACACACTCACTCTTACTCTCTCTCTCTCTCTCTCTCCCACATACAGAAGTTAGCCAAGTATCTCCCACTTCCCCCCCCCCCCTTTCTATGTCTCCAAGCGATCGTCTGGGGGTAGAGACCTTTTAGTAGTAACAGAGATCGGCCAACCTCCGCCATCTTGGTACCACAGGGGATATATTTTCCTTCTTAAACTCGCCAATATAACCATACCCATAATACATATTCTGTGATACTGGTCAACTGGTACAGGATGCATAGTTTTGGCCTTGGGTCTAAGTTAATTAGGTTTATTTGTAAGTTAATTGGTGGGTCGGTGATAATAATTATTAATTCTATATGATAAATAAATATAATTATAAATAAATACACAAGAACATAAAGCAAGGACAAAAATATAATTATAAATAAATAAACAAGAACATAAAGCAAGGACAAAAATATAATTATAAATAAATACACAAGAACATAAAGCAAGAATAGAATGAACGAACGAAAATAAACTAACTAAATAAGTAAATGAATAAAATAAAATACAACTCGTCCTTTTGATAATTGAGGCTCCGAACACTCTCTCTTAGTCCAGGTTCTCTACTGGGAATATAAGAACAACACAAGCTGTAAACAATGGTTATATTTAAGTGAAAGAGCACGACACAACTAAACTAACTAAACCCTTCAACCCCTCCCCACCCCCCTTCACACACAGATCCTTCCTAAACTACCAACATCGTCTACTGTTAGCTATAATATATAGAGGCTAGAGGAGACTCATACCAGCCAGCAACTTTGTATTATGCCGTACTGTACCGTAGGATACAGTAATAAAAGTCCACAGCAGTCCCAAGCAATGTGGCCAAAATGACAGGAGAGACCACCTTGTCACCTCAAGAGATGAGGCAAGAATGGATCTATATTTAAAAAAAAAAGAAAAAAAAAAAAAAAAAATGTACAGGCAGTTACAAGATAAGTACATTACTGACGGCTATAACCGTCGCTGGGACTGGGGAGTTACTTATCTACTGACGGCTATAGCGGTCGCTGGGATTGGACGGGTTATCGACAACTCCGGTATGACAAGTTCCGAAGGCAAACCTTTTTATTCATTAGGTACCCTTGGAATATCATTATAGTACATGTATTGGACCTTTAATAACCTTATTTGGTTCGAGGTACGTCTTTTTGGATCTCCCCTGTTTCGCTCCTTTAGCTTGGAGAATTTAAGACATTTCACCCCATCAGTTAGGCGATAATATGACGGTTCACCCCATTCAAGTGTAATTTTCTTGAAAGAGGGGTGGGGTGGGGGGGGGGGGCAAGCGATAGCGAGTTACAGGGGCGAGCGATAATGAACTTGTAAATTTGAACAAATCGGCCATCGGCCTGGACCTTTTTCTTGTCGAAAACTGTACATATTTATCTTAAAGGGGGTCTGAGCGTCTGGGTGGGCATTTTATTAGTTTGAAGGAAGTCTGGGAAGGTGGTTTCATTAGACTAGGAGACGATCTAATATACATTGCTCGAAATTTGTTGTTGTTGTTGTTGCTGTTCCCCAGGCTGTCTGGCCGAGCAGCCCCAAGGTCCCGAGCAAGGCCAAGGCCATAATCAAGCGGCCCCACGAAACCCTCCATGCTTACCACTAATAAAGCCCAGGTGACCGAAGCCACTCAAAGCGGGGAGCTGAGGAGGGTGCGGAAACGCCCTGTAAACCAAAGCCCCACCCAAGGCCCTGTGGGCGGCTGTGCCCCTCAGCAATTATGAAGGGAAAGTTGAGGGGCAATGGAAAAATGTGATGCTTTGGCACCCAATCTGCCAACTTCTAGGTTGCTAGTAGGGAGGTCAATCCACGGAAGAGACGCCGTCACTTGAGATTTAGAAAATGTATAAGTAAAAGGAACAGTCAGAGTAAGCTATGGGTATGGCAGAGATCGCTCAGCTCTCACTCTGATAGACCAGCCCATCACCACATGACTAGAACCCAATCCTCTCAGCATCAGCTAGGAAAGGCCCTAGAAAGCCGCCTTTGGCGGGGGGATAGCTCCCCTATTTCAACTCCTTTCGGGATTGGGTACCCGCCCAAATTGTAATTAACACTTAAAGAGCGGGGCCCGACTTAAGTCTGTATCTAAAAAGCAGCAAGTTAGGAGCATTATTAAGGCTTTTAAAGGGTTAAAATCGAGTGCAAATGGCCGGGAGTGCAGCAGGCCACACGGCCGACACGCCGGCAGTGTAGCCAGTAGTGAGCGTAGCAGGAAAAAATATGCCGCTATATGCTAAACTCCCATGTTGGTGGTACCACTGCATCAAAACGACGAGTGCTACGTAGCTCGTTCTGGTCTCATTTTGAAGCTTGTAGCGCCTATTTTTTTGCTGAATGCATTTCTTTTCATGCAGATACTTGATTGATCATTCAGGAGGGCCTGAATATGCCCAAAATAGCCCCCCCCCCCCCCCCCGCTATATGAGGGTTGTTGTTGTTGCTCTTCCCCAGGCTGCCTGGCCGAACAGCCCCAAGGCCCCGAGCAAGACCAAGGCCATAACCGAGTGCCCCCACAGAACCCTACCTGCCTACCACAATAAAGCCTGGGTGACCGAAGCCACTCCATGGCGGGGAGCTGAGGAGGGTGCGGAAACGCCCGGGAAACCAAATCCCCACCCAGGGCCCTGTGCCTCTCAGCAATTATGAAGAGAATGTTGAGGGGCAAAGGACAAATGTGACGCTTTGGCTTCCAATCTTGGTAGATTAGGAGGTCAATCCACGGAAGAGACGCTGTCACTTGAGATTTAGAAAATATATAAGTAAAAGGAACAGTCAGATTAAGCTATGGGTATGGCAGAGATCGCTCAGTTCTCACTCTGATAGACCAGCCCATCACCACATGACTAGAACCCAATCCTCTCAGCATCAGCTAGGAAAGGCCCAAGAAAGCCGCCTTTGGCGGGGGGATAGCTCCCCTATTTCAACCCCTTTCGGGGTTGGGCACCCGCCCACCCTGAGGGTTAAACAAAGTATCATAATATCATCTATATAATGAAGACTTAGTTAATTCATATAAAATGTATCGAGTAAGCTGTAACATTATCTTTTTAATGTACTGGATTGTATTTTTCTTTGTATTCTTTGTTTTAATTTCTTTCTTTTTGTGTGGGTGTTACTCTCGATGTACTGAAGAATCGGTTAATTCCTAAATAAATGTATCGAGTACTTTCACGTTTGCAATAACGCTATAGTATTTTTTCTTTAAGTTTTTACGTTCAGTGTGGTTATTTTTTCTCGATGTTTTGAAGATATATTTAGCACGATTGTCTATTTTTCTTTCGATTT
Organism: Paralithodes platypus; assembly: GCA_032716605.1. NCBI lineage: Eukaryota > Metazoa > Arthropoda > Malacostraca > Decapoda > Lithodidae > Paralithodes > Paralithodes platypus. The sequence goes on along the minus strand of CM064579.1, from coordinate 48,525,448 downwards.
TTTCTCTATTTTTTTTTATTTTTATTGTGGGCGTTATTCTTGATTTATTGAATATGACACGATTTTAATTATATTATTTTGATTCTTTCTTTGTTTGTTTTGCTTCAGAGTGGAGGCATATTGTTTTCACACTCCTTGTAGTAGTTATTGTCTTCAGGGTAGGATAGATTCACACTGGCGTACCTACAGTATGTTGTGTGTGACTTTCATAATATATACAGTATATATATATATATATATATATATATATATATATATATATATATATATATATATATATATATATCCGGTATATATTTAACTCGAAAGTACGGCATACACATGCTAAATTATATTCCATAGGTTTGAGAGATGGGATTTGGTTATTAAAATCGGCAACATATATCCGTAGAGTTTAATGCTGGTTTTATTAAATTTAATATCGATGCTATGAAATAATGTTCTACTTGCAGTTATGTTGGTAATTTAATTGTATGTGTACTATTTAATCATGCGTAATATCATAATTAAAACTCTGCACGTGATTTTGCCGTTTAAATGCAATACCTTTATGCCCTGATATTAATGTTAGCATTAAAAATATTGTTTGCTGAAATTGCAATGCTACAAATAGGAAAGCAGCGTCTATTTTAACTGGAAATTAGTTTGTGTTTCATGGTACCTGCGTTTATGTTGGTGAACACGCTTTAAGGGCGCCCACCTCGCTTTTGTTTCTCTTTCTCCCTCTCTCTTTGGCTTGTATCTATTCGGCCCCATTCAGCCTACTGTTTTAAGACGTTTACCCGTATCCAGGTGTCAATATTTTCCTGGCGAGCGGTAGCGAGCCAGCATATATATTTTGTTTTGTTTTGACAGCAAGCTAAATTTTTACATTTTTCGATAGAAAAATGTTTCCGGCGAAGCCGGATTTCTCCATACAATGTTGGCTCGCTATCGCTCGCCAGGAAGAAATCGACACCTGGATGGGGATGAACGTCTTAAAACAGTTGGCTGAATGGGGCCGAATGGATACAAGCTAGAGAAAGAGAGAAAAGCCGGTGACCCCCCTTAAGCACTCCGATGTTTTGTTTACTTTGGAAACTAAACGCAAACAACGACGATTATTATTATTTCTTTGAAGAGCTGGCCGAAGATTGTATCATTGTTGTTTATGTGTGTGTACTTTTATTGTGTGTTTTAGATCAGTAGACATCAGGAATCTAAACACTGAACATAAATTATATACGTTAAGCAAATATTGGTATACATAACATTGTTAATTAACACTACATGCAGACTATTGCTGACCTCTCTCTCTCTCTCTCACTCACTCACTCTCACTCTCTCTCTCTCTCTCTCTCTCTCTCTCTCTCTCTCTCTCTCTCTCTCTCTCTCACAGTAAACTTGGTAGGTGTCCCAAGTGACCTATACAGAGAGACCCTGATCACGTGTATATCCTGATAATACACGACTACCACTCTCTCTCTCTCACTCTCCCTCTCTCTCTCTCTCCTTTCTTGTTTATACAGTTCCCATGGCCTTCATCCCCAATTAATCCCAAACCCTGACCCCTGCCGCCCCTTCTCCCGTATGAATAATGGATCACATAACAATACGTTGGGGCTGGCAAACAAGGGGACTGGTGTTCTCGCCATTACATAAGGGGTGGGAAAGAATTACACGGATTTAATTAACTCCTTCAGCACCATGAGGCCTTTTTACCTTCGAGTCTGGCTAACATTAGACAATTTTACGCAGTTTCACCCCTACTGTACCGTAGACAACTTTTTCCTCATTTTCTAGCATTATTTAGACGATTGTATGCATCTTAAGAAGGATCTGTGGTAGTAAAAAGGGTTGAGAGAGATAGTTCGAAGCCTGTTAACTACGCCAGGATCAAATCGACGCCTAAATGTCACGAAAGGTCTTAAATTTGACAGAATGGGGCGGAAATTTATAAAATCATCAAACTAAAGGGGCAAATGTCTTAAAATCTCAAAAGCAATGGGGCTAGACATGAGGGAGAAAGGGGTCCAGAAAAAAGTCCCTCAAGTGGAAATCTCCCCTTAAAGGTGGGGGTTCATGGGTTGAGATAAACATGGAATGTTAATCGCCAAGCTGTACATAATTATCTTGCAAAATGCAATGGCACTGAAATAATTATTAACAATGGTATACACGATTTTGTGGATTGTCTATACCGGGCCTGTGACGTCACAAGAGTGTAAGTCCACCATCCAGTCTAGGCTAAGGATACTGGTGTGAGTGAGTGTCACTATGACGTTACAGGCCCGGTATAGACGATCCGCAAAATCCTTTATACCATTGTTAATAATTATTTCAGTGACATTGCATTTTACAAGATAATTATATGCAGGTTGGCGATTATTTTTCCATGTTTACCTCAACCCATTAGCCCCCACCTTTAAGAAAGACCAACGTTATGCCGAGGTTTTATTGAGCTCGTATTTACCTCTTGAGTCCTGGAGGTAGATTACAAGCTAAACAATCTCTCTCTCTCTCTCTCTCTCTCTCTCTCTCTCTCTCTCTCTCTCTCTCTCTCTCTCTCTCTCTCTCTCTCTCTCTTTCTCTCTCTCTCTCTCTCTCTCTCTCTCTCTCTCTCTCTCTCTCTCTCTCTCTCTCTCTCTCTCTCTCTCTCTCTCTCTCTCTCTCTCTCTCTCTCTCTCTCTCTCTCTCTCTCACTAACTCTAAACTCTCTGTCTCTCTCTAATGGTAGCCAGTATATGTTGGACATTACGTCATGGTGCTGAAGGGGTTAATGCCTATTATTGTAATATTTAACCCCTAGAGGATTATGCTGCGTTTTGGTGGTATATTCTGGCCATTATTGGACGATTTTATACAGTTTAGGAAGGATCTATGGGAATTTAAAATAAGCTTTGTTAGACACTTTCTTAAAACAAAATAAAATCGCTCGGTGTCGCTCACCTATAAACAAAATGGAACGACTAATGTGGGCGAACGGATAAGAACAGATAGATAGAGAGACAGACAGAGATAGAGACAGAGAGTTTAGAGTTAGTGAGAGAGAGAGAGGTAGCCGTGTATTATCAGGCTATACACGTGATCAGGGTCTGTGTATAGGTCACTTGGGACACCCACCAAGTTTACTGTGTGAGAGAGAGAGAGAGTGTGTGTGTGAGAGAGAGAGAGAGAGAGAGAGTGAGTGAGTAGTTACCCCTTCAAGTTAAATGTCTACATTTTTCCGACCAAGTCTTAAGCCGCTGTCAGACAGGCACTTTTTGCAGGCAATTTTCGATGAACAAGTTTTTTCTTGTAATATTTTGAGACTTTTTCCCATTGGAATCATAAACTAGACTGAAGGTAGATTATAAGGTTGCTGATTTCTGGTATAACTGAGATTTTAAGCTTCCAGACTATAATTGCTCGTAACAAATAACGGCTTATATAATCGCAATATTAATGGTCCAAAGTCTTACACTCGCCAAATTACTGAGGCGAATCGTCTTGATGCAAAGTTCTGTGAACTATCTCTTGTGTTTCCCCCGTGGATATAAATTATAGTGGTCAATTATTCATGTAAGGGAAGGGGTGCAGGGTGTAAGTTGGATCAGTGGGACTTCTACTTTGTTTTATTATTATTATTATTATTATTATTATTATTATTATTATTATTATTATTATTATTATTATTAAAAGACTAGTACTTAGCTGCTAGTGTGTGTATGTATGTGTGTGTGTGTGTGTGTGTGTGTGTGTGTGTGTGTGAGGTGTATGTGTGTGTGTGTGTGTGTGTGTGTGTGTGTGTGTGTGTGTGTGTGTGGTGTATGTGTGTATGGGATCAAACTACATGACCACGAGTCGGAGCGGGTGGTGGTGGATGGAATTTGATTCCAAATGAAGCCACTTTTACGCTCCTCGGTGGCCTAGTGGTTTAGGTGTTGGAGTACTGCACTACTGGCCTGGATTCGAGCCCTGGCTGGGTCATATAACACAAATATTAAATATTCTTGGTAGCTTGATCCTTAGACCACTATTAAGCTTTAAAAAACACCCTCAAGACCTCTCTTCGAGATAAATTTGTACATACTAGGCCGAAGGCCTTTTTCTACTAGATTACAGGCTCGCTTTCGCTCGCTAGGAAAAAATCGACACCTAAATGGCATGAAAAAAACATAAGTTTTATCAGACTTCTCCCGGTTCAGTGGGAAGAAGGTAAATTGACTTGTGATTATACCTTTTCAACTGGTATAATATGGGGTTATTACCTTACCATCAATATATCCTTAATACCTACACTCTATAATATTTAACGGGTATAAAATGAGTATGGAAAAGGTATATTGACATTATTTACTTTTCTAACTGGTATAAGATTGAGTTATTACCATCGATATACCTTTAAATGGGTAGATTACCACCTTCATTCTATAATATATAACGGGTTTATACCGGTAATGGGTATGAATAATGTATATTACCATTGCTTTACCTTTCTAGTTTCTAACTGGTATAATATGTGGTTATTTACCATCAATATACCTTTAAATGGGTAGATGAACACGTACCCTCAATAATTACCCCTATTATGATTATCTTTATGCAATTATAACTATCCGGATTGGTTTTTGGATAGAATGTTAATTTCAATAAATATATAGTGTAGTTGACGTATATAAAATGTTATTCATGAATTAGTTTCCAGATATGTACTTGCATAATTAGAAATAGGCGAAGTTCACGGATATTTATGAGTGGGCTAGAGACTATGGTATCCGAGTGTACGTACATCTATATTGTACTGTTCTTTCTGTAAGCATCTTAAGTACTTTGTTATTTACGATGTACTTAACTATGCAGCTGCCAGTTTGAGTACACAGTAGCGTAACGACTAAACCCCAAAAGTTTTATCCTGAATTGTTTAAAGCCCTTCTGTATTCGCGTTACTTCCTTTTATTTTTTATTTTATTTTATTCTGGACCTCCTCCTCCCTCACGTTTAGCCCCATTAATTTTGACATTTTAAAACGTTCGCCCCATTAGTTCGGTTATTTTTAAACAGGTTGTCCCTTTAACATCGTTACCTTCCCACAATCACAAGCCCCACCCCCACACACACACACAATCACAACTCCCCACAATCATCCAAGTGCAGGTTGTCCCTTTAACATTGCCCCTCTCCAACAATCACAACCCCACACAACCATACCCCCACACAATCACAACTCCCCACAATTATCCAAGTGCAGGTTGTCCCTTTAACATCGCCCCTCTCCCGCAATCACAATTAATCACAATCCTTCACAATGACACAACACAAACTCACTCCCACACCCCAAAAACAATCACATACCAACACAACCTACAATCACAAACCTTCCACAACTCCTCACAACCACAAACCCCGGCTGCCCCTTTAACATCACAACCCTATAACAATCACTACTCTACATCACCATACCCCCAAACAATCACAACACTCCAAAATCCACAATCACAACACCCCACAATCATCAAAGTGCAGGTTGTCCCATTAACATTACAATCATCCAACAAACAATATTCCACCCCACACAATCACAGCTTCACAATCTTAACCTCCCACAATAATCAAAGTGCAAACCTGCAACAATCAGCACTCCACCCAATCATACCCCACTCAATCACAACCCCACAATCCACAATCACAACCCCCCACAATCCACAATCACAACCCCCCACAATCATCAAAGAGCAGGCTGTCCCTTTAACATTACAACCCCAACAATCACTGCATCCACACAACTACCCACTCACAATCACAACCCCCCCCCCCCACTCCACAAATCCCCCCTCCCCCCCAATCAAAGACCAGGCTGTCCCTTTAACATCGCCAGCCTTTAAAATAGCGAGGCGAGGCAAATCTTTGGGTGTGAACATGGAGAGGGAGGCTGGTGAATTCTAAAACGGGAATACATTAGGATTCCCGGCACGCTTACCAAACAAATTACAAATACAAATAATAACGAAAAGGTGGACATTCAGGGACAACATGCACCTTAAGGGGGAGGAAGCCGCTTTTTCTAGACCCTCTTCTCCCTCATGTTTAGCCCCATTAGGTTTGAGATTTTTAGACTTTCGCCCCATGACTTTGGTGTTTTTTTTCTGTCAATTTTAAGACCTATCGTGCCATTTAGGTGTCGATTTTTTTCTGGCGAGCGATAGCGAGCCTGTAATTTAAGAGGAACCAGCCTTCAGCCACGACATTTTTCTACCGAAAAGTGTACAGATTAATCTTGAAAGGGGCTAAAGCGGTTGTAATTTTAAGCTTGATGGAGGTCTAGGGAACAAACTAAAAACCTGCCCTTAAGAATCCCTGCACGCCAACCAACAAATTAGAAAACGAAAATGGATAAAATAACGAAAAGGGTAATTCAGGGACAACACGCGCCTTGAGGGGGGATGGGCCGGTTTTCTGGACCACTTTCTCCCTCATGTTTAGCCCCATTAATTTTCAGATGTTAAGATGTTTGCCCCATTAGTTAGTCGATTTTAAGACCTTTCGCCCCATTTCTTCGTCAATATTTAGACCTTTCGTGCTATTTATCGTTCCCTGGCGAACGATAGATAGCTTGTAATGTTGGAAGAATTGGCCTTCGGCCGGGACATTTTTCTACCGAAAAATTTACAAATTAACCTAGAAGGGGGATCTAATGGATTTTTTTTTTTTTTTTTTTTTTTTTTTTTTTTTTTTTTTTTTTTATGGAGGTCTAGGGAGGAAACTAGACAAATAATGAATACATGCAAAAATCGTCCAAAAAGTGAAACATCTCCCCCTTAATAAGAGTCTATGTTGTAAAGAAATACAAACAATCAGATAACAAACAATTGTTCATATCTATTATAGACTACAAATATATCAACATAGTAATGAAACAATACCACCATGATTAACAAAAATAGGGCGACAGTTTATTCAGTCTCTCATTATACGATTTTATTCAGTTTTGGAAGGCCCTGTAGCAGTCAAAAGGGTCAAAACTATTACATTCATCCCTCTGACTCCCACAATTCCGTTATAAACTGAATACAATCGTCTAATGATAACCAGAATAAACTGCCAGAACGCGTTCTCAAAGGCTTAAAGAACTCACAATTCGGAAGATAAGCTAAACTCAATTAATCCTATCACTACACTGACGCATTTCCTATTTTATTATTGGTATTATTAATTATCATCGTTCTTAACACCAATTACCCAACAATATATATATATATATATATATATATATATATATATATATATATATATATATACCGGTATATATATATATATATATATATATATATATACAGTATATATATATATATATATATATATATATATATATATATATATATATATATAGTATATATACTGTATATATATATATACCGGTATATATATATATTTTTTTTTTTTTTTTTTTTAGTATATATCACAAATACACGTGAGCCACTAAATGTTTCTAATCTCTCAGTGGGGTTCGAACCGCCGACCGTCAGGACGATAGCCGACGCTTTAATCAACTACATATTATCTGTCTGTGTGTAGGTGAAAGACGACCTGTAAATCCAGTCGGATAATATATAAATAATTGATTTAAAGCACTCGGCTTTTCTATCATATGAATATAATGAACATAATGAACATAATGAACTTATCATAATTCTCATATATACTGGATTTGTCTGCAATATTAGATCTCTGCATCACCCTGGCGGCCTGGCCTAATTGGCTACCCCAGCAGTTGTTAGGGAATTTTTGATAGACTGAATCTCTCTCTGAATCAATCTCTCTCCCCCCCCCCCACCTCTCTCTCTCTCTCTCTCTCTCTCTCTCTCTCTCTCTCTCTCTCTCTCTCTCTCTCTCTCTCTCTCTCTCTCTCTCTCTCTCTCTCTCTCTCTCTCTCTCTCTCTCTCTCTCTCTCTCACACATTTGCCAAACACCAATTATCATAGCGGATACGCAGAATAATTATAATTGACAACCGTACCCTGTGATCTCGTCGTTGTGATGCGAATAATTCCATGTAGAATTCCTAGCCATTGATAAATGCATGTTATAATTGCATTGGGAAATTGCAATGCACGTGATTCGTACTATCAGAGCTAATTAATATGTAAAATTGGCAAAGAAAACAAAAAATAGGAACAATATATTTACTACCACTACTACTACTACTACTACTACTACTACTACTACTACTACTATTAATACTACTACTACTACTACTACAACTATATTACTACTACAATAGTTCATTCATTATGTAGGCCAAAAATCTTGACCTCTAATCTCTATAACTGAAATTATGACTAGAGTAATCAAGATAATATATTTACCATTTAGTAAGAGTCAGCCAGGGAATAGGTGTGGCAATTTACATCCCATTTGCTCTAGCCCCTTATTGAGTTAGAGAGGTTAGGGTTAGGTATTTCTAGCCTGCCTACCATGAACAGTGTATAGTAATAGTAGTAGTATTGATATAAATAATAATACTGTATACCCCTTCTGTAACGGTGACGTCCTTTTCCTTATATTCCGGCAACTATTAGATGGTGTTATTCTGCTTAGGGAGGGCCTCTAGCCATTATAAGGCTACAGACTATCTCATTTAAACCTTTGAGCTACCACAGATCCTTCCTAAGCTGAATAAAATAATCTACTAGTTGCCAGAACATGATGAAAAGGACGTGACCGGTACTGAAAGGGTTACTAGCACTACTCCCGGTACCAAAGCTCTATTCTATATACTGGACCGGTGCAGGTTGTGAACTGGGCCAAGGATAATTGGGCGACATTTTTAGCTCCCGAACCTGTCTGAACCCGGTGCCAAACTAATGGGAGGAAGGGGGGGGTTCTCTCTCTCTCTCTCTCTCTCTCTCTCTCTCTCTCTCTCTCTCTCTTTCTGTTCTTTGCTATCCTTTCCTTCCACTTTCCCTTATTCTTGTGGTTGCCATCTCTACTAGGATTAAGTCCTGGCCACCTCGTAGGGATCGTAAGATCCGTCTGTGTGGCTAGTGTATCTATGTAAATCACTCTTTCTGTCTTTG
>CM064579.1:48511413-48513913 GCA_032716605.1 Paralithodes platypus | reverse complement strand
TGCTAGAAACACTCATAAGAGACAGACTCGTAAATCACTCAGAGGAAAATAACATACTTAACACCTTACGAGCGGCCTAGGCGGTAATTTATATGTACCGCCCAGCAGGGTGTTTTTACCCTAAATAGGGTTGTTTACGTGATTAATTTGTCATGCCTAAATAAGACCAGAAGCGTAAAAACAAAGTATCTTATCCCTGAAAGGGCATAAACAGAGCTTTCCAATGACCACCCCAACCATCCTTGTAACGACCGCTTGGTTCTCCTTGCACACGATTCGCGGCAACACGAGTGCAAAAAAAAACCACCTGTAATTAGGTAGGTTTCCCTACATAATTCCCACAGACAAACCGTCTCGTAGCTGAGTCGGCGTGAGGGTGGAGGAGGGTGCGGATTCATGTCAGTAGGTCCGCCACGGTGGTCTGGAGGCAGTCATACGCCTTGCTACGCTCCTCCCACCACTCATCTCTCTCTCTCTCAGCAACATTGAATGGTGAAAATGGCACACGACATAAGTTGTGAACCGCCACTTAGTCCATATTTATTTCCCACGACATAAGTTGCGCGCCGCCAAAGAAGGGCTAAAGATACTCAACACAGCTTTCGTAAAAACACGACATTCCTGTGTTAACAAAACCTCTTAGACTTTCTTCCACGCTATCCTTCAACCTCTACGATGAGAGGTAAAGCTGTAGATATAGTATATCCCTTGATTTTCAAAAGGCGCTTTGACAACCCCCCAACCCGTTCCCCACAAACCGTGTTTACTGCTAACACTAAAAGAGCATGGAATACAAGACGGTGTGTTGAAATGGATAGAAAATTGGAGCAAAAAAGAACAAAATAACAACGTTGCGTGACTGTAGATGTCGTGTGTAAATAATCTAAACGCATAACAAACACCTCTCAGCGAACAGAAAGCAAAGAGTAGTCATAAACGGTAAGGCATCTAAATGGACCAATGTATGTAGCGGGGGTTACCCAGGGATCGGTACTAGGAACAATTATCTTTCAGTCAAATACTACAGTAATTTACATCAAGATAACCATAGAATGAGACCGGGCTCACCCTGTACAATCTCACCAAAAATTTGCTGACGATACAAAAAATTGCAAATAGCGTACTCTCAAAAAGACAAGTTGACGATATGCAACACAATCTAGATAAGTTGTCATGTTGGGCCCAAATTTGGCAAATGAGTTTCAATGCAGACAAATGTAAAGTACCGTACTACATATCGGATACCAAAATGAGAAAGCAAACTATTCGATGGATGGCACTCAGCTTAAGAGTGTAAACAGAGAAACCGATCTGGGAGTAACACTACCGAGTAACCTAAAACTGAGTCAACAATGTTCAGAAGTTGTTAAGAAGGCAAAACAAATAATTGGCTTTATAGGCAGGTTATTTGAGCATTAACCCAAAGACGCTATCCTAACCCTTTACAATTCCTTAGTCCACCCTCTTCTGGAATACTGCGTTCAATCCTGGTGCCCTTATTACCAAAAAGATATAGACAAGCTAGAACGAGTTCAACGTAGAGTTACCAAAATTATACCTAGCCTAAAGAACAAACCATACGAGGAGTGTCTTAGAGAATTAACTCTATTTCCTTTAACCCAGCACAGATTAAGAGGCGACTTAATTCAAGTGTTCAAAATCATCAAAGGCATCGACAATATGAACTGTAGTAAGTACTTCACTATCGACCAATCTAATTTCACGCGGGGAAACGGTTGCAAAATTATTGGTAAATCTTTTAAACCCCTCGAACCACGCAATCTAAGAATTTTCTTCTTCAATTCGAGTTGTCAACTTGTGGAATGCAGCCGCCTTCCCCGAGCCACAGTTACCCCCCCCCCTACCCCCCGACTGCAGCAAGCCCACCCGTGGATTCATTTAAACCTTTCGCCTAGACGCACCAAATATCTCGGATCAAACCCGCGACTGACTGCGTTTGCCCTCCAAATGACAAACTTTATTGTTACCTCAACCCCCCTACAGTTACTACGCTAAAAAATAAAAAAAACCATCTGTCCCCTCACTAACTTCCGTATCCTGCACACCAGAACATTACGTTCCCTTTGCCAATGCTCACCTTACCACTCTAAACCACTGTTTGGACACTTGATCCTCAGTGGTTTTTGGAGGACCAAATAGCAACCTAGAAGAGTCACTAGATCTGTTGTTGCTTGATTTCCTTTGTACTCCATTGTACTCTCTCTCTCTCTCTCTCTCTTGCGAATTCGTCTCACTCACTCCCAGATATATTTTTTCATTTCTTTCCTTTCCGTTCCCTCCGTGTTTTGGTGTGGAGTGGAGGCGAGCCGGATAAACCACCACCATCATTACGGTGTTTTGTATCCTTCACACACACACACACACACACACACACGCACACGCACACATATACACACACACACACACACACACACACACAGGCAGCCTCACCGTATCATGTAATGCAGAGGAATACAAAACTATACTGTTTTTTATCCTT
>CM064579.1:48457417-48511313 GCA_032716605.1 Paralithodes platypus | reverse complement strand
CGTTATGTTAATAGAGGATTGTGTTGAGGGTCGGGGGGATAGGGTCTGGAGACGACAAGCCACTAATATTATTAGCTTAGCTATATGAGGTTTCTTATGACCGGTATGGAGGTCACAGATATTGACATAGGGGGCAGTACAATGCTACCGGCTATTTAAGGTACTCGTTATCCTATCTAATCAGTGGGATTGTGTTGAAGGGTTGTCGAATAGGAGACTGGGCAGCCCTAGCCACAATATCTTTAGCTTCTTTTATATATGAGGCACGTATTCGGACCGGTATATGGAGGTCACAATATTGACATAGGGGTACACTGTACCGGCTATGGTACACCAGGTACACGTTTATCGTTATTATTAAATAGTGGATTGGTTGATTGTGAGGGAGTTGTTGGTGTGTGGGATAGGGTCTGGAGCCACAATATCATTAGTATGCTAATATGAGGTCTGACAGGTAAATTTTTTGGAAGGGTCCACAGATATTGACATAAAGGCCGGTCTACACGTGGTACCGGACTATGGTACGGACCAAGGTACTCGTAGATTAATAGTGCGATTTGTGTTGAGCGGTTTGGGGATAGGCGTCTGCCGAGCCACAATATCATTAGCCTTGCTATATGAGTGTCCTGAAACGCGTATGCGAGGTCACAATTTTGACATAGGTTTTGGTACACTCGGATACCGGCTATGGGTTTTTTTTTATGCTTACAACCAGGTACTCGTATTATATGTCATAGTGGAGATGTGTTTAGGGTTGTGGATAAGGATCTGCGAGCAGCCACAATACCATTAGCCCCCTTGCCTATATGAGGTCTGAACCGACCGTATGGATGGGGTCACAATATTGACATAAGGGGCTACACTGTACCGACCTAAATGGCATAACGGGCGCCTACTCGTTAGGTTATTGTTAATAGTGCGATTGTGTTGAGCGGTTGCGGGATATGGGTCTGGAGCCCCCAATATTAGTAGCTTTGCTTATATGAGGTCTGACCGGTATATGGCAGGAAGTCACAATATTGACATAGAGGGTACAATGTACCGGCTATGGTTACACCAGGTACTCATCTATATTAATAGTTAAAGTAGGATTGTTGTTGCAAGGGGTTGTGGATAGCACCGGTCTAGGAAGCACCACAAGTATCACTAGCCTTGCCTATATGATGGTCTGACGGGTATGGATGTCCACAATTATTGCACATATAGGGGTACACTGTACGACCGGCTCTGGTACACCACCGGCATATAGTATATAAATTAATAGTGGATTGTGTTTGCAGGCCAGTTGTGTCAGATAGGCGCTTGGACCCAACGCAATATAATTAGCTTGCCGCTATATGACGATCTGACCGGAATTATGGAGCTGTCCAAATATTGACATACGGGGTACACTTGTACCGACCCGCTATGAGTACACCCAGACAGTACTCGGATATATTAATAGGGTGGATTTGGTGTTGAGGGTCTGGGGATTGGGTCTGCGAGCACACAATATCGATTAGCTTTGCCTATATGCAGGTGTACTGAAACGGATATGGGATTGGTCCACAATATTGACATAGGGGTACACTGTACAGGCTATGCGTACATAGGCGTAACCCTAGTTATATTAATAGTGCGATTGGGCTTCTTGAGGGTTGTGGATAGGGTCTGGAAGCCAGAATAATCATTAGCATGGGATTGATCCTATATGAAAGGGTTCTGACCCGGTCTATGCGACGATCAGATTACGAGGTCACAATATTGAACATAGGAGGCGTAAACGTGTACCGGCTATGGTACACCAGGAACTCGTTATATTAATAGTGCGATTGATGTTCTGATGGGTTGCTGGATTAGCGGGACTAAGGAACCAACAAGATCATTAGCTTGCCTATATGAGGGTATACTGACCGGTACTGGAGGTCACAGTATTGACATAGGGGTACACTGTACCGGTCTATTGCCGTACACCAGGTCATCGTTATTAGTAATAGTCGATTGCATGTTGAGGGTTGGGGGATAGGGTCGGGAGTCCAAAAATATCATTAGTATGCTATATGAGGTCCCCTGATCCGCAGTATGGAGGGGTAACAGCTACCACCCCCCCCCCCCTCCCCCATATTGCCATAGCCCGGGTACAACTGATACCGGCCTTATGCGTACAGCCAGCGGACTCGTTAGTATTAAATAGTGGATTGTGTTGAGGGTTGTGGATAGGGCTCCTGCGAGCCACAATATCATTAGCCTTGCTACTATGAGGTCTCTGACCGGTATGGATTTGGATCACAATATTGCACATGCAGGGCGTACACTCGCTAACGGCTTATGGTACAAGCCATGGCATACTATATATATTAATAGTGCGATTGTGTTGAGGGTTGCCTGGATAGGGTCTCGGTAGCCCGCAATAACATTAAGCTTGCTATATGAGGTGTTCTGACCGGTATAGGAGGGGTGACAAATATGACATTAGGGCAGTACACTGTACCGGCTATGAGTACACCACGGGTATACTCGTTATATTAATAGTGGATTGTGTTGAGGGATCGTGGATTTAGCGGTATGGAGCCATCCCCATATAGCATTAGACGTGCCTATTTATAATGGTCTGAACCCGGTATGGATGGTCACCAATATTGACAATAGGGGGTACAATGTACTACGGCCTATGCCACGTACACTAGGTACTCGTTATATTAAATAGTGGATTGATGTTGATGGGTTGTGGATTTAGGCGTAGGGACCCACAAAATCATTCAGCGTGACATATGAGGTTTTTTGTTGACCGTAATGGAGGTTCACCTAGGGATATTAGGGGTACACTGTACCGGCTAGGGTACACCAGGCACTAGTTATATTAATAGTGGATTGTGTTGAGGGTTGTGGTTTAGGGCGCTGTGGGCCACAATATCATTATCTTACTATATGATGTTTGACCGGTTATGCGAGCGTCACAATATGGACCATAGGGTACACTGTACCGGCTATGGTACACCAGGTACTCATTATATTAATAGTGGATTGTGTTTAGGGTTGGGGATTGGGTTTGGAGCCAAAATATCAATAGCTTGCTATATGAGGTCTGACCGGTATGGAGGTCACAAAATTGACATAGGGGTACACTGTACCGGCTATGGTACACCAGGTACTCGTTATGTTAATAGAGGATTGTATTGAGGGTTGTGGATAGGGTCTGGAGCCATAATATCATTAGCTTGCTATATGAGGTCTGACCGGTATGGAGGTCACAATATTGACATAGGGGTACACTGTACCGGCTATGGTACACCAGGTACTCGTAATATTAATAGTGGATTGTGTTGAGGGTTGTGGATAGGGTCAGGAACCACAATATTTTTAGCTTGCTATATGAAGTATGACCGGTATGTAGGTCACAATATTGCCATAGGGGTACACTGTACCGGCTATGGTACACCAGTTTCTCGTTATATTAATAGTTGATGGTGTTGAGGGTGGATAGGGTCTGAGCCACAATATCATTAGCTTGCTATATGATGTCTGACCGGTATGGAGGTCACAGTATTAACATAGGGGTACACTGTACCGGCTATGGTACACCAGGTACTCGTTATATTAATAGTGGATTGTGTTGAGGGGTGGGGATAGGGTCTGGAGCCACAATATCATTAGCTTGCTATATGAGGTCTGACCGGTATGGAGGTCACAATATTGACATAGGGGTACACTGTACCGGCTATGGTACACCAGGTACTCGTTAGATTAATAGTGGATTGTGTTGAGGGTTGTGGATAGGGTCTGGAACCACAATATCATTAGCATGCTATATGAGGTCTGACCGGAATGGAGGTCACAATATTGACATAGGGGTACACTGTACCGGCTATGGTACACCAGGTACTCGTTATATTAATAGTGGATTGTGTTGAAGGTTGTGGATAGGGACTGGAGCCACAATATCTTTAGCTTGATATATGAGGCCTGACCGGTATGGAGGTCATAATATTGACATAGGGGTACACTGTACCGGCTATGGTACACCAGGTACACGTTATATTAATAGTGGATTGTGTTGAGGGTTGTGGATAGGGTCTGGAGCCACAATATCATTAGCATGCTATATTAGGTCTGACCGGTATGGAGGTCACAATATTGACATAGGGGTACACTGTACCGGCTATGGTACACCAGGTACACATTATATTAACAGTGGATTCTGTTGAGGGTTGGGGATAGGGTCTTGAGCCACAATATCATTAGCTTGCTATATGAGGTCTGACCGGTATGGAGGTCACAGTATTGACATAGGGGTACACTGTACCGGCTATGGTACACCAGGTACTCGTTATGATAATAGTGGATTCTGTTGAGGGTTGGGGATAGGGTCTGGAGCCACAATATCATTTTTTTTGCTATTCGAGTTCTGACCGGTATGGAGGTCACAATATTGAAATAGGGTTACACTGTACCGGCTATGGTACACCAGGTACTCGTTATATTAATAGTGATTTGTGTTGAGGGTTGTGGATAGGGTCTGGAACCACAATATCATTGGCTTGCTATATGAGGTATGGCCGGTATGTAGATCACAATATTGCCATAGGGGTACACTGTACCGGCTGTGGTACGCCAGCTACTCGTTATATTAATAGTGGATTGTGTTGAGGGTTGGGGATTGGGTCTGGAACCACAATATCATTAGCTTGCTATATGAGGTCTGACTGGTATGGAGGTCACAATATTGACATAGGGTTACACTGTACCGGCTATGGTACACCCGGTACTCGTTATGTTAATAGAGGATTGTGTTGAGGGTTGGGGATAGGGTCTGGAGCCACAATATTATTGGCTTGCTATATGAGGTCTGACCGGTATGGAGGTCACAATATTGACATAGGGGTACACTGTACCGGCTATGGTACACCAGGTACTCGTTATATTAATAGTGGATTGTGTTGAGGGTTGGGGATAGGGTCCTGAGCCACAATATCATTAGCTTGCTATATGAGGTCTGACCGGTATGGAGGTCACAGTATTGACATAGGGGTACACTGTACCGGCTATGGTACACCAGGTACTCGTTATATTAATAGTGGATTGTGTTGAGGGTTGTGGATAGGGTCTGGAGCCAAAATATCATTAGCTTGCTATATGAGGTCTGACCAGTATGGAGGTCACAATATTGATATAGGGGTACGCTGTACCGGCTATGGTACACCAGGTACTCGTTATATGAATAATGGATTCTGTTGAATGTTGGGGATAGGGTCGGGAGCCAAAATATCATTAGCTTGTTATATGAGGTCTGACCGGTATGGAGGTCACAGTATTGACATAGGGGTACACTGTACCGGCTATGGTACACCAGCACTCGTTACAATAATAGTGGATTGTGTTGAGGGTTGTGGATAGGGTCAGGAGCCACAAAATCATTAGCTTGCTATATGAGGTTTGACCGGTATGGAGATCACAATATTGATATAGGGTACACTGTACCGGCTATGGTACACCAGGCACTCGTTCTATTAATAGTGGATTGTGTTGAGGGTTGTGGTTAGGGCTTGGACCCACAATATCATTAGCTGGCTATATGAGGTTTGACCGGTATGGAGGTCACATTATTGACATAGGGGTACACTGTACCGGCTATGGTACACCAGGTACTCGTTATATTAATAGTGGATTGTGTTGAGGGTTGGGGATTGGGTCTGGAGCCACAATATCATTAGCTTGCTATATGAGGTCTGACCGGTATGGAGGTCACAATATTGACATAGGGGTACACTGTACCGGCGATGGTACACCCGGTTCTCGTTATGTTAATAGAGGATTGTGTTGAGGGTTGGGGATAGGGTCTGGAGCCACAATATTATTGGCTTGCTATATGAGGTCTGACCGGTATGGAGGTCACAATATTGACATAGGGGTACAATGTACCGGCTATGGTACACCAGGTACTCGTTATATTAATAGTGGATTGTGTTGAGGGTTGGGGATAGGGTCCTGAGCCACAATATCATTAGCTTGCTATATGAGGTCTGACCGTTATGGAGGTCACAGTATTGACATAGGGGTACACTGTACCGGCTATGGTACACCAGCACTCGTTATATTAATAGTGGATTGTGTTGAGGGTTGTGGATAGGGTCTGGAGCCAAAATATCATTAGCTTGCTATATGAGGTCTGACCGGTATGGAGGTCACAATATTGATATAGGGGTACGCTGTACCGGCTATGGTACACCAGGTACTCGTTATATGAATAATGGATTCTGTTGAATGTTGGGGATAGGGTCGGGAGCCAAAATATCATTAGCTTGTTATATGAGGTCTGACCGGTATGGAGGTCACAGTATTGACATAGGGGTACACTGTACCGGCTATGGTACACCAGCACTCGTTATATTAATAGTGGATTGTGTTGAGGGTTGTGGATACGGTCAGGAGCCACAAAATCACTAGCTTGCTATATGAGGTTTGACCGGTATGGAGGTCACAATATTGATATAGGGGTACACTGTACCGGCTATGGTACACCAGGCACTAGTTATATTAATAGTGGATTGTGTTGAGGGTTGTGGTTAGGGCTTGGAGCCACAATATCATTATCTGGCTATATGATGTTTGACCGGTATGGAGGTCACATTATTGACATAGGGGTACACTGTACCGGCTATGGTACACCAGGTACTCGTTATATTAATAGTGGATTGTGTTGAGGGTTGGGGATTGGGTCTGGAGCCACAATATCATTAGCTTGCTATATGAGGTCTGACCGGTATGGAGGTCACAATATTGACATAGGGGTACACTGTACCGGCTATGGTACACCAGGTACACGTTAGATTAATAGTGGATTGTGTTGAGGGTTGTGGATAGGGTCTGGAGCCACAATATAATTAGCATGCTATATGAGGTCTGACCGGTATGGAAGTCACAATATTGACATAGGGGTACACTGTACCGGCTATGGTACACCAGGAACTTGTTATATTAATAGTGGATTGTGTTGAGGGTTGTGGATAGGGTCTGGAACCACAATATCATTGGCTTGCTATATGAGGTATGGCCGGTATGTAGGTCACAATATTGCCATAGGGGTACACTGTACCGGCTATGGTACACCAGGTACTCGTTATATTAATAGTGGATTGTGTTGAGGGTTGGGGATAGGGTCTGGAGCCACAATATCATTAGCTTGCTATATGAGGTCTGACCGGTATGGAGGTCACAGTATTGACATAGGGGTACACTGTACCGGCTAAGGTACACCAGGTACTCGTTATATTAATAGTGGATTGTGTTGAGGCTTGGGGATAGGGTCTGGAGCCACAATATTATTAGCTTGCTATTCGAGGTCTGACCGGTATGGAGGTCACAATATTGAAATAGGGGTACACTGTACCGGCTATGGTACACCAGGTACTCGTTATATTAATAGTGGATTGTGTTGAGGGTTGTGGATAAGGGCTGGAACCACAATACCATTAGCTTGCTATATGAGGTCTGACCGGAATGGAGGTCACAATATTGACATAGGGGTACACTGTACCGGCTATGGTACACCAAGTACTCGTTATATTAATAGTGGATTGTGTTGAAGGTTGTCGAAAGGGACTGGAGCCACAATATCTTTAGCTTGATATATGAGGCCTGACCGGTATGGAGGTCATAATATTGACATAGGGGTACACTGTACCGGCTATGGTACACCAGGTACACGTTATATTAATAGTGGATTGTGTTGAGGGTTGTGGATAGGGTTTGGAGCTACAATATCATTAGATATTATATACCTTGATTTTCAAAAGGCCTTTGACAAAGTTCCCCACAAACGTTTACTGCTACTGCTCAATGGTACATGGTATAATAGTGTTGTTTGTGTTGAAATGGATAGAAAATTGTCTCAGCAACAAAGCTATCAACGGTATGCATCTAAATGGACCATTGTAATTAGCGGGGTACCCTCGGTACTCGGTACATTCCCTTTTCTAATTTACATCAACGACATAGATGAGGGTCTCACCTGTGACGATACAAAAATTGCAAATAGCGTACTCTCAAAAGAACAAGTGAGCCATGCACACAATCTAGATAAATTGTCATGTTGGGCCCAATTTGGCATGAGCTTCAATGCGGATAAATGTAAAGTACTACATATCGGATACCTAAATGAGAAAGCAAACTATTCGATGAATGGCACTGTAAACAGAGAAACGATTTGGGAGTAACAATATCGAGTAACCTAAAACGAGCCAATGTTCAGAAGTTGTTAAGAAGGCAAACAAATAATTGGCTTTATAGGCCGGTCCATTTGATAATCCAAAAAGACGAAGTACCCTTTACAATTCCTTAGTCCGCCCTCTTAGGGTTCAATCCTTGTGCCAGATCACAAGCTAGTTCATAGAGTACCAAATGATACCTAGCCTAAAGAACAAACCATACGAAGACGTCTTAGAGAATTAAATCTATTTCCTTTAACCCAGAGCAGATTAAGAGGTGACTTTATTAAAGTGTCATCAAAGGCATTGCCAATATGAGTAAGTACTTCCCTATCGACCAATCTAATTACAATGGGGAACGGTTGCAAAATTATTGGTAAATCTGTTTACTCGCACGAATCTAGAATTTCTTCTTCAAGGAGGGTTGTTGGAATGGGTTCCCCGAAAACGTTTATAGCACCGTTGATTAATTTAATCTCCGCCTAGACACAATATTCAAACCCGCGACTGACTGCGTTTTAATGGTTTATTTTATCCCCCCCCATTATACCATCTGTCCTTACTAACTTCTAATGCCACGGACATTAGTTCCAGGTAATGGAATTCCCTTTCCATGTTCCCTTACACTCTAAACCACTGTTTGGACACTTGATCTCAGTGTTTTGGAGGTTTTGTTGCTTGATTTCCTTTGTACTACTTTGCATGCTATATAAGGTCTGACCGGTATGGAGGTCACAATATTGACATAGGGGTACACTGTACCGGCTATGGTACACCAGGTACACATTATATTAACAGTGGATTCTGTTGAGGGTTGGGGATAGGGTCTTGAGCCACAATATCATTAGCTTGCTATATGAGGTCTGACCGGTATGGAGGTCACAGTATTGACATAGGGGTACACTGTACCGGCTATGGTACACCAGGTACTCGTTATGATAATAGTGGATTCTGTTGAGGGTTGGGGATAGGGTCTGGTGCCACAATATAATTTTTTTGCTATTCGAGTTCTGACCGGTATGGAGGTCACAATATTGAAATAGGGGTACATGGTACCGGCTATGGTACACCAGGTACTCGTTTTATTAATAGTGGATTGTGTTTAGGGTTGTGGATAAGGACAGGAGCCACAATACCATTAGCTTGCTATATGAGGTCTGACCGGTATGGAGGTCTCAATATTGACATAGGGGTACACTGTACCGGCTATGGTACACCAGGAACTCGTTATATTAATAGTGGATTGTGTTGAGGGTTGTGGATAGGGTCTGGAACCACAATATCATTGGCTTGCTATATGAGGTATGGCCGGTATGTAGGTCACAATATTGCCATAGGGGTACACTGTACCGGCTATGGTACGCCAGCTACTCGTTATATTAATAGTGTATTGTGTTGAGGGTTGGGGATTGGGTCTGGAACCACAATATCATTAGCTTGCTATATGAGGTCTGACCGGTATGGAGGTCACAATATTGACATAGGGGTACACTGTACCGGCTATGGTACACCCGGTACTCGTTATGTTAATAGAGGATTGTGTTGAGGGTTGGGGATAGGGTCTGGAGCCACAATATTATTGGCTTGCTATATGAGGTCTGACCGGTATGGAGGTCACAATATTGACATAGGGGTACAATGTACCGGCTATGGTACACCAGGTACTCGTTATATTAATAGTGGATTGTGTTGAGGGTTGGGGATAGGGTCCTGAGCCACAATAGAATTAGCTTGCTATATGAGGTCTGACCGTTATGGAGGTCACAGTATTGACATAGGGGTACACTGTACCGGCTATGGTACACCAGCACTCGTTATATTAATAGTGGATTGTGTTGAGGGTTGTGGATAGGGTCTGGAGCCAAAATATCATTAGCTTGTTATATGAGGTCTGACCGGTATGGAGGTCACAATATTGATATAGGGGTACGCTGTACCGGCTATGGTACACCAGGTACTCGTTATATGAATAATGGATTCTGTTGAATGTTGGGGATAGGGTCGGGAGCCAAAATATCATTAGCTTGTTATATGAGGGCTGACCGGTATAGAGGTCACACTATTGACATAGGGGTATACTGTACCGGGTATGGTACACCAGGTACTCGTTATATTAATAGTGGATTGTGTTGAGGGTTGTGGATTGGGTTTGGAGCCTCAATATCATTAGCTTGCTATATGAGGTCTGACCGGTATGGAGGTTACAATATTGACATAGTGGTACACTGTATCGGCTATGTACACCAGGTACTCGTTACATTAATAGTGAATTGTGTTGAGGGTTGTGGATAGGATCTGGAGCCACAATATCATTAGCTTGCTAAGTGAGGTTTGCCCTGTATGGAGGTCACAATACTGACATAGTGGTACACAGTACCGGCTATGGTACGCCAGGTACTAGTAATATTAATAGTGGATTGTGTTGAGGGTTGTGGTTAGGGCCTGGAGCCACAATATCATTAGCTGGCTATATGAGCTATATGACCGGTATGGAGGTCACAATATTGAAATAGGGGTACACTGTACCGGCTATGGTACACCATGAACTCGTTATATTAATAGTGGATTGTGTTGAGGGTTGTGGATAGGGTCTGGAACCACAATATCATTGGCTTGCTATTTGAGTTCTGACCGGTATGGAGGTCACAATATTGAAATAGGGGTACACTGTACCGGCTAAGGTACACCAGGTACTCGTTATATTAATAGTGGATTGTCTTGAGGCTTGGGGATAGGGTCTGGAGCCACAATATTATTAGCTTGCTATTCGAGGTCTGACCGGTATGGAGGTCACAATATTGAAATAGGGGTACACTGTACCGGCTATGGTACACCAGGTACTCGTTATATTAATAGTGGATTGTGTTGAGGGTTGTGGATAAGGACTGGAGCCACAATACGATTACCTTGCTATATGAGGTCTGACCGGTATGGAGGTCACAATATTGACATAGGGGTACACTGTACCGGCTATGGTACACCAGGATATTTTCTCCACCAACTCAACCTTAGATGAAATGAATTTTAATTCGCCTGATATTCCCCTGAGATCCACACCTGTCAAAACTATTTTGCAGAATCTCTCAGTATAAGCTCCTGGTCCCGATGAAATTCCTCCAATAGTACTTAAGAATGCTCCTTGTGCTCGCTCTGTTGGCAAAAATTCCGTCTGTGTACTCATACCTCATGCTTCCCAGTACCCTGGAGAAGCAAACATCCATCCAGTTCCTAAAAAAGGTGCCTCTCAGATCCACAAACTACAGACAATAGCTATACTTCCACTCTTGGCAAAGTCTTTGAAATTAAATAATCACATAATTAGCATCTGGAGAAAATATTAATCAGTGATAGGCAATATGGTAGGCTATAGACATACTACAGACCAGGTACACATACAATAGAACTGGTATATCAAAGGCATTGATAGAGTCCTGGCATCAATCCTTTTGTCAAGATGTATCACTACGGCCTTGCATCATGATTCCACTAATTTTGTACGGTAATGGTAGATGGCCTTTATTCCTCATTTCCACTCAATAAATGCTGGTGTTTTAGGGTTGGCCCAACTAAATATCATGATCGCATCTACCACTATAATCCAATACATTCCCTACATAA
This sequence comes from Paralithodes platypus, assembly GCA_032716605.1. NCBI lineage: Eukaryota > Metazoa > Arthropoda > Malacostraca > Decapoda > Lithodidae > Paralithodes > Paralithodes platypus. Next base: position 48,499,512 of record CM064579.1, on the reverse strand, counting down.
ACACTGCACCCAACCCGTCTTATATAACACTGCAATTTCTAGAATTAAATGAATGGGGACAAGAGAATCTAGTTTCCTGCACGAAACCAAGTACATTCAATTTTCCTAACCGACAGAATCTCACTGACTCACATATAATATTCCACTTCCCCTAGTATTGACATTCTTGGTGTAACATTAACTATACTTGAGCTGGACACATATGTTAGAACATGCTAAGAATGCCTCTAAATGGGACTCCTGTACAGAGTCATTCTATGACGAGCAGTTGGCCGTAATATATAAAAGTCATGTGCGTTCTCAGATGGATTGTGGGTGTGGGGTGGAAAGTGGTATTGAGGCAGTTGGCAAAATTCAAATAAAGCTATTAGATTAATCTAACCTGCAATCACCAGGACCTTCACATTTATCATACGACGACACTTATTCTACAGTATTTTCACAGAATTGTTCCGAGTAACTTGCTTCACTTGTGAGCCTCTCCACATCTTTTTTCCCCGGAACTAGGGCATCTGAGAGCGCCCATGATTTACACTTTCCTCTCCACAATGCAGAACTTCTGCTTACAGAATTCTTTATCCCCAGGGCCACTACTCTTTGGAATTACTTCCCTCGAATTGCTTTCCACAAACTTACAATCTACAAATGTTAAAAGTGTTACCGTATGGAGGTCACATTGACATGGGGCAACACTGAACCTTTTGTGGTACACCAGGTACTCCTTATATTAATAGTGGATTGTGTTATAGGGTATGGATAGGGACTGGAGCCACAATATATTTAGCTTGATATATGAGGTCTGACCGGTATGGAGGTCATAATATTGACATAGGGGTACACTGTACCGGCTATGGTACACCAGGTACACGTTATATTAATAGTGGATTGTGTTGAGGGTTGTGGATAGGGTCTGGAGCCACAATATCATTAGCATGCTATATGAGGTCTAACCGGTATGGAGGTCACAATATTGACAAAGGGGTACACTGTACCGGCTATGGTACACCAGGTACACGATATATAAATAGTGGATTCTGTTGAGGGTTGGGGATAGGGTCTGGAGCCACAATATATTTAGCTTGCTATATGAGGTCTGACCGGTATGGAGGTCACAGTATTGACATAGGGGTACACTGTACCGGCTATGGTACACCAGGTACTCGTTATGATAATAGTGGATTATGTTGAGGGTTGTGGATAAGGACTGGAGCCACAATACCATTAGCTTGTTATATGAGGTCTGACCGGTATGGAAGTCACAATATTGACATAGGGTTACACTGTACCGGCTATGGTACACCAGGAACTCGTTATATTAATAGTGGATTGTGTTGAGGGTTGTGGATAGGTTCTGGAACCACAATATCATTGGCTTGCTATGAGAGGTATGGCCGGTATGTAGGTCACAATATTGCCATAGGGGTACACTGTACCGGCTATGGTACACCAGGTACTCGTTATATTAATAGTGGATTGTGTTGAGGGTTGGGGATAGGGTCTGGAGCCACAATATCATTAGCTTGCTATATGAGGTCTGACCGGTATGGAGGTCACAATATTGACATAGGGGTACACTGTACCGGCTATGGTACACCAGGTACTCATTATATTAATAGTGGATTGTGTTTAGGGTTGTGGATAAGGACTGGAGCCACAATACCATTAGCTTGCTATATGAGGTCTGACTGGTATGGAGGTCACAATATTGACATAGGGGTACACTGTACCGGCTATGGTACACCCGGTACTCGTTATGTTAATAGAGGATTGTGTTGAGGGTTGGGGATAGGGTCTGGAGCCACAATATTATTAGCTTGCTATATGAGGTCTGACCGGTATGGAGGTCACAATATTGACATAGGGGTACAATGTACCGGCTATGGTACACCAGCACTCGTTATATTAATAGTGGATTGTGTTGAGGGTTGTGGATAGGGTCTGGAGCCACAATATCATTAGCTTGCTATATGAGGTCTGACCGGTATGGAGGTCAAAATATTGATATAGGGGTACACTGTACCGGCTATGGTACACCAGGTACTCATTATATTAATAGTGGATTGTGTTGAGGGTTGTGGATAGGATATGGAGCCACAATATCATTAGCTTGCTATATGAGGTCTGACCGGTATGGAGGTCACAATATTGATATAGGGGTACACTGTACCGGCTATGGTACACCAGGTATACGTTATATTAATAGTGGATTGTGTTGAGGGTTGTGGATTGGGTCTGGAGCCACAATATCATTAGCTTGCTATATGAGGTCTGACCTGTATGGAGGTTACAATATTGACATAGTGGTACACTGTACCGGCTATGGTACACCAGGTACTCGTTACATTAATAGTGAATTGTGTTGAGGGTTGTGGATAGGGTCTGGAGCCACAATATCATTAGCTTGTTATATGAGGTCTGTCCGGCATGGAGGTCACAATATTGACATAGGGGTACACTGTACCGGCTATGGTACACCAGCACTCGTTATATTAATAGTGGATTGTGTTGAGGGTTGTGGATAGGGTCTGGAACCACAATATCATTGGCTTGCTATATGAGGTATGGCCGGTATGTAGGTCACAATATTGCCATAGGGGTACACTGTACCGGCTATGGTACACCAGGTACTCGTTATATTAATAGTGGATTGTGTTGAGGGTTGTGGATAGGGTCTGGAGCCACAATATCATTAGCTTGCTATATGAGGTTTGCCCGGTATGGAGGTCACAATATTGACATAGTGGTACACAGTACCGGCTATGGTACACCAGGCACTAGTTATATTAATAGTGGATTGTGTTGAGGGTTTTGGTTAGGGCCTGGAGCCACACTATCATTAGCTGGCTATATGATGTTTGACCGGTATGGAGGTCACAATATTGACATAGGGGTACACTGTACCGGCTATGGTACACCAGATACTCGTCATATTAATAGTGAATTGTGTTGAGGGTTGGGCATAGGGTCTGGAGCCACAACATTATTAGCTTGCTATATGAGGTCTGACCGGTATGGAGGTCACAATATTGACATAGGGGTAAGCTGTACCGGCTATGGTACACCAGGTACACGTTATATTAATAGTGGATTGTGTTGTGGGTTGTGGATAGGGTATGGAGCCACAATATCATTAGCATGCTATATGAGGTCTGACCGGTATGGAGGTCACAATATTGACATAGGGGTACACTGTACCGGGTATGGCACACCAGGTACTTGTTATATTAATAGTGGATTGTGTTGAGGGTTGGGGATAGGGTCTGGAGCCACAATATCATTAGCTTGCTATATGAGGTCTGACCGGTATGGAGGTCACAGTATTGACATAGGGGTACACTGTACTGGCTATTGTACACCAGGTACTCGTTATATTAATAGTGGATTGTGTTGAGGGTTGTGGATAGGGAGTGGAGCCACAATAGCATTAGCTTGCTATGTGAGGTCTGACCGGTATGGAGGTCACAATAATGACATAGGGGTACACTGTACCGGCTATGGTGCACCAGGTACTTGTTGTATTAATAGTGGAATCTGTTGAGAGTTGGGGATAGGGTCTTAAGCCACAATAGTATTAGCTTGCTATATGAGGTCTGACCGGTATGGAGGTCACAATATTGACATGGGGGACACGGTACCGGCTATGGTATACCAGGCACTCGTTGTATTAATAGTGGAATCTGTTGAGAGTTGGGGATAGGGTCTTGAGCCACAATAGCATTAGCTTGCTATATGAAGTCTGACTGGTATGGAGGTCACAATATTGACATAGGGGTACACTGTAGCGGCTATGGTACACCAGGTACTCGTTGTATTAATAGTTGAATCTGTTGAGAGTTGGGGATAGGGTCTTGAGCCACAATAGTATTAGCTTGCTATATGAGGTCTGACCGGTATGGAGGTCACAATATTGACATGGGGGGACACTGTACCGGCTATGGTACACAAGGCACTCGTTGTATTAATAGTGGAATCTGTTGAGAGTTGGGGATAGGGTTTGGAGCCACAATATCATTAACTTGCTATATGAGGTCTGACCAGTATGGAGGTCACAATATTGACATAGGGGTACACTGTACCTGCTATGGTACAGCAGGTACTCGTTATATTAATAGTGGATTGTGTTGAGGGTTGTGGATAGGGAGTGGAGCCATAATATCATTAGCTTGCATGTGAGGTCTGACCAGTATGGAGGTCACAATAATGACATACGGGTACACTGTACCGGCTATGGTACACCAGGTACTTGTTATATTAATAGTGGATTCTGTTGAAGGCTGGGAATAGGGTCTGGAGCCACAATATCATTAGCTTGCCATATGAGGTTTGACCGGTATGGTCACAATATTGACATAGGGGTACACTGTACCTGCTATGGTACACCAGGTACTCTTCATATTAATAGTGGATTGTGTTGAGGGTTTGGGATAGGGTCTGGAGCCACAATATCACTAGCTTGCTATATGAGGTCTGACCGATATGGAGGTCACAATATTGACATAGGGGTACACTGTTTTGGCTATGGTACAACAGGTACACCTGATATTAATAGTGATTTATGTTGAGGGTTGTGGATAGGGTCTGGAGTCACAATATCATTAGCTTGTAATATGAGGTCTGACTGGTATGGAGGTCACATTATTGACATAGGGATACACTGTACCGGCTATGGTACACCAGGTACTCGTTGTATTAATAGTGGATTGTGTTGAGGGTTGTGGATAGGGTGTGGAACCACAATATCATTAGCTTACTGTATGATGTTTTGACTGGTATGGAGGTCACAACATTGACATAGGGGTACACTGTACCGGCTATGGTACACCAGGTACTCATTATATTAATAGTGGATTGTGTTGAGGTTTGTGGATAGGGACTGTACCCACGATATCATTAGCTTGCTATATGACGTCTGACCGGCATGGAGGTCACAATATTGACATAGGGGTACACTGTACCGGCTATGGTACACCAGGTACTAGTTATATTAATAGTGGATTGTGTTGTTGTTGTTGTTGTTGTTGTTCCCTAAGCTGCCTGGCCGAACAGCCCCGAGTCCCTGAGAAAGGCCATGGCCACGATCGGGCTTTCCCACAGAGCTCTCATTGAGTGTATATTGTGTTCTTGGCATAAGTGGTTGTGTGAAATGCAGTCTTCTATGATGTGTTTAATGGTATGGGGTGCTGTATTACATCCCGGGCAGGCGTCGATAACGGAGTCATCCAGTCTCTTCTGATAGCTCAGGAGAGCTGGATGGTGTCCGCATCTCAGCCTGGCCAGGTGGACTCTGTCCTCGCGAGGAAGGGAGGATTCGGAAGGATGGATTTCGGGAGGTCGTGCAGCTGCGTGTTGTCTTTAGTGAGTGGTCCGTGAGAGATATGAGTATGGATGTGCTTCTGGAAGTTGGTTCGGGGTGGGCAGGGAGGGAGAGAGGACAATAATTGTGTGTGATACTGTGTGCTGGGTGTTGTTTTGATATTTCTTGGTGTCTCGTGTTGCCATGAGTTTAGTGGGTGGTCTTGGTTCGTGGAGGCTGCCAGGAATTGAGTGTCTCATGTCCAGATGGTCTTTGACTTTTGAGGATTTTGGTTTCTTGATGTAGGTGATCTGTGGTGCAGTAGCTGTGCAGCCTGTAATGATCTTCAGGGCTTTGTTTTGAATAGTCTGTAAGGTCTTATGATGTGTTCAGCTAGGTTAGAAGCCCAGGCTGGGCTTGCGTATCTCACTGATCTTATGTATTGTTATATACTGTGGTGGTAGTTTCTTTGTTGTGTCCAAATTTGTGTGAGCAAAGTGACCTGAGGGCGTTAAGTCTGGGTGTCAGTTTCTTTTTAATGTTTGTGGTGTGCTGTTTGAATGTCATATGAGTATCATATGTTACTCCTAGGTTTGGGTGTGTGTGTATGTGTTAGGGGTGTGTTGTTATGGTGAGTTGAGGGATGTATTCGTGTTCTGTCCTTGTGAGCAGGGTTGCGGTGGATTTGGCTGGGGCTAGATTAAGTCTGTTTGTAGTGCACCAGCCATGTAGTGTGTTGAGATAGGGTTGAAGGAGTTCTGTTGCTTTTTGGGTCATGGTGTGTGCATGTTAGTGTTATGTCATCTGCAGGAGGCTAAGTTTATTTGGGGCGTATTGGGTGTAGTTATATCGTGCATGTACAGATTGAAGAGTGCGGGCGATAGGACGGATCCTTGTGGGACTCCGTTTGGAAAGTTTCTGATTTAGATGACTGACCAGCAAAAGATACGTGTGCACATCTGCCTGCTAGGAAGTTGGCCAGCCACCTTTTTGTGTTGTTGTGCATGTTTGTGTTGTAGATTTTGTTTGTTAGGTTGTGCGGGGGATGGCATCGAAGGCTTTACTAATGTTGAGTGTGGCTAATAGTGATCTGTGTGGTGTGTCTAGCTGAGTTGATGCCGTCGAAAGCTCTTGTGTAAGGTCTGTGAGAAGAGTGTTTGTGGAGTGCAGTGGCCTAAAGCCATGTTGTGTTGGAGCTAGGGGTAGGGTGGTAATTAGTTTAATACTAGGCGTTCCATGACTTTGGAGGGGGAGCAAAGGAGTGTGATGGGGCGGTGCGAGGAGGGTAGCGTGAAGTCTTTGTTGGGTTTGGGGAATGTGATGATGATACCATGCTTCCAAATGTCTGGTATTGTGTTGTGTGAATAGCTGTAGTTTGATATGTTAGTGAGTGCTTGTATGACTTGTGGTCCCAGGTGTCTGAGGTGTATGTTGCTTATGTTGTCTAGGCCAGAGGCGGGTGAGTGCTTGAGATTGTTGATGATATGCTTTGTTTGGTGATTGGTGAAGGGTGTATAGTCAGGGTCTGTGGGGAATTGTCTCTTACGTCGGATGACACGTCGTCTTTGTGAGGTTTTAGGTGGCTGACATGTGAGAAGTGATTGATGAGAGTGTTTGCTTGCTGTTTACATGAAGGAGTAGAGTCTGTTGTTGTGATTGCAGCATGTGATTGTGTTGTGTTGCTGTTGGAAAGTGTGATGCTGTTTAGTGTTTTGTAGATTTTTTGGGGGTTTGATTTGTGATCAAGTGTTTGTACGAAGTTATTCCAATTTAGTTTTTTGTTGTTCTTGTATTTGTGGTTAGTTTGGGTGTTTGAGTGCTTGAATTTGTTGTGTGATGTCTTGTGTGTGGGGTGCTGGGGAGTGTTTCAGTATGTCGCGTGTCTGATGAGGTTTGAATTTCTGGTGTGAAGTTGGGGTTGTGTCTTTTCTGTTACTCTTGGAATGTGTATCTTGTCAGCGTTTTGGATAGTTTTATTGAGTATGTGTACAGCATTGTTGATGTTAGTGATGGGTGTACTGTTTAGAGTTGTGAAGTGTTGGTCTCATTTGTGAATGCTTCCCAGTTAGCTCTTTTATAATTGGTGTATGTGGTTTGTGGCTAGCTGGGGTGAGCTGGGTTTGGTGGTGATAATGATCGGGAGGTGGTCAGAGCCTAAGGTTCTGACCACCCTCCAGGATGTTGTGGGGGCGAGTTCTGGGGAGCAAAAGGTGATGTCTGGAGATGATGGTTAGAGGGCTTGGTGAGGAATATGGGTATGTTGATGGATGTAAGGATGATGAGGTTATCGTTTGGTTTTGAAGTACCAGCCTGTGTCGGGGTTGTCGACAAACCAGGCCGACGTCTTGGCGTTGAAGTCACCACCCAGGATGATGTGTGGGGTGTGTGGGGTGTTTGTGATGTGTTGTAAGTGTGGTCTGTATTCATTTGGTACTGTAGGGGATGTTTGGGGAGGGAGTATGTGTTTATGATGGTTATGTTGGAGTTGTTCCAGTGCGTATTTTAATTGACTGTATTTCTGTTTTGTTATCATTTGGGGGGAGGAGGGATTTGGTTTGTACACTGGTTACTATGTTATATATTTGTGTACCAGGGTGATGAGTCCACCGCCCCCGCCGACAGCCCGTCTTGTCTGATGGTGGTGAATTATGAAATGTGGGTGTTTTTGTGTTGTGCAGAGTTTTGTTTCTTGTAAGATGGCAATGTGTATGTTGTGTTGTTTGATGAAGTGTGAGAGTTCGTGTTCTTTGTGTGTACCATCTATGTTCAGTTGAAGAATGTTAATGTTATGTGCACGATGTATGTTGGGTGCTGCTGCACGAGGATTGGGGTGGGGGTAGTGGTGAGGGGGGGGGGTGATGGAGGGGCTGGGGGTTGGGAGGGGTGAGGTGGGGGTGGGGATTGGGGAGCAGGAGATGGGGGTTGGAATGGATTAGGATGGGGTGTGGTGTGTGTTGAGGATGTGGATGGTATGGGAAGGTTAGGTGGGTTAGGGAGGAGAGGTGGACGGGTTTTTAGGGGGGGGAGTGGATGATATGGGAAGGTTAGGTGGGTTGGGGAGGAGAGGTGGACGGGTTTAGGTGAGGGATTTGACTGGGAGAGGGAGGGGGAGGAACAGGTCCAGGTGTTAGTGTTTCTTTGAGGCAAGTGTTGTGCAGGTGAAGTGGGTCCAGTTCCCGCATGAATTGCAGAGAACTGAACCCTTAGTATGGCGACTCGAAGTGATGGGTTTTGAGCAAGTTGGACATATGTACGTGGGTCCTGGGTTGCTCAATGTCTCCGGCTAGAAGATCTTCGAGAATGACAGCCGAGAGAGTATGGGTGTAGGAAAAACTGTGTGTGTGTGTGGTGTGAGAGGTGTGGAAATTCCCGGCGCGACCGAAGCCGCTCCAAGGACCCGTGCCCCCAGGGAGGGGGCAGGGGATGGTTGTGACGGTTTGGCTCCCGAAACTGCTCCCCGCGGCCGGCATCCAGTTTTCCTCCACTGGTCGTTGATTTTGTCTTCGGCCGTGGAGGGTCGGCAGCCATCCGTGGTTGGCAGCCTCGGGAAGTGGCCCCACGGCGTAGACGCCGCCACATCAGGACCAGTGGATTGTGTTAAGGGTTGTTGATAGGGCCTGGAGCCACAATATCATTAGCTTGCTATTTGACGTCTGACCGGTATGGCGGTCACAATATTGACATAGGGGTACACTGTACCGGCTATGGTACACCAGGTACTCATTATAATAATAATGGATTGTGTTGAGGGTTGGCGATAGGGTTTGGAGCCACAATATCATTAGCTTGCTATATGAGGTCTGACCGGTATGGAGGTCACAATATTGACATAGGGGTACACTGTATCGGCTATGGTACACCAGGTACAAGTTATATTAATAGTGGATTGTGTTGAGGGTTGTGGATAGGGTCTGGTGCCACAATATCATTAGCATGCTATATGAGGTCTGACCGGTATGGAGGTCACAATATTGACATAGGGGTACACTGTACCGGCTATGGTACACCAGGTACTCGTTATATTAATAGTGGATTGTGTTGAGGAATGTGGATAGGGTCTGGAACCACAATATCATTGGCTTGCTATATAAGGTCTGACCGGTATGGAGGTTACAATATTGACATATAGTCCATGAGCCAGGCCAGATATCGGTACCACCTGGGGTGACTAAACACGAATGGTACTAAAATGTTTATAGAGTGACTGTAAGTACATTAAGATATGATAGCCTTCTCGCACTGGTAGCTTAGTCTAATTTTTTTGATGCAATAGGGGCGCTACCCAAAAATAAAGATTTTTAGCGTGACGCTCGGCGTTTTCCTCATTTTCTTTAAAATCCATCACACAATCATCGCGAAACTTTGAACACCTATGTAGAATTATATTCTCTACCAGAGTTGTTCCTAGGTATTTTTCAAATTTCCTCATATTTCGGAATATACTCTATATTTTGGTATTTTCCTCTAAATCTAGAATAAATCCTTAAATATGGGGAACATTGAAAAATATATTCTAACAGCTCTTGTAGCTTATTTGATTTCTCTACAAGAATTATTCCGATGTGTATTTCAAGTTTCTCCATATTTAGGGGTTTATTTCATATTTGGGATTTTTGTTATATTTTGGGGATAATTTATTATGGAAGGAGCAAACATATGTAGAGTGGTTTCCATGTAATGTGTTTGTTTGTTCATGGTTTAATGGTGATATTTTTTGCAGGTGTGTCGACTGTTTGACGGCAGGATGGAACCATCTGCGAGGAAGAGAGCACGGATCGACTGTATCATCCACTGCTCTGGTGATGACAGCGATGCTCTGGTGTCACCACAGGATTTGGACTCCTGGAACACATTGCTCAGGGCTGCAGAAATCAGGCAGCATGATCCAGTCCTGGAAGCAGCCAAGGGCCTTGAAGAAGGAGGAATACCACACATACATTATCACCGTAATGTCGTAGTCTCTTACAATGAAGAAGTCACTGGATTCTATCCTTGCCAAGAGTGTCAACATAGAATCACCAAGCGTCGACCCCAGCACGAGGTCATCAAGGGATGCCCCTAGTACTAGCAGGGTGTATGCCAAAGTATGTATCTTCTGCGAGAAGTCAAGCAAGTACATAAAAACAACAAAGACAAGGGAGCCACTCATACAGTGTCGTGAGCTACGAGCATATGAGAAGATTCGCAGAGCAGCAATAAGGAAACTCAACCAGAGAATCCTTGGTTTAGTTAGCAGAGACCTTGTTGCTGCAGAGGGTCACTACCACAAGTCGTGCTACAAACTCTTCACAAAAGATGATTTCCCAGCGGCCGCCAGGTCGGGTGCAGGTGAAAATCAGGAAGAAAGCGAGGAAGCACGCTACGAAGAGGTTGAGACAGAAGCCCTCGAGGAACTCTGCTTGTATATAAGGACCAAATTATTCCCCAACCCAGAGGTAGTGGCTATGACAAACCTCACATCTAGGCTTGAGAGATCCATGATGTCCCGTGGTATTATCCAACTGAAACCAGCGACAAAGAAACATGTTCGCCGAAAGATTGAAACCGAGTTTGGAGAATCACTACGCTTTGTCCCAATGAGAAAGGAAAGCTTCAAATCTATCCACGCAGCCTCTCAATGGACGACCTTGCCCGGCAAGCACACAAAATGGCAAAAGACCTGCAAGAAGCAAGAGCAGCTAACTGAAGATGTCTTAACCAAGCAGGAATGCAGCTGAGGAATGAGATCAATAAACAAGATGTGAGTCAGCCATGGCCTCCCGATACAGATCAGAATGTCATTCCTGCAGCAGTCACTCAATTCCTGCACACCCTGCTGACAGGAGAGTGTGAGTGTGAAACTCCCTCTGAAAGAGCTCAACGTCTTGCCACTTCCTTTGGCAGTGACTTGGTCTTTGCTGTTACCAGTGGCAAGACAAAACCACCCAAGCACGTACTGCTGACCAATGCTGTAAAGTCTTTGACAGGAAACACAGAACTGATCCGAACTCTGAATCGTCTTCGTCACTGTGTGTTACTCAATGTTTGAGGAGATCGATACAGCCCTTTGTATCCAGAAGCTGGAATGCTCAAAGGATGACATTCCACTGCCAGCCTACCCTGGTGTGTTCACAACCCTGGCCTGGGATAACATTGACCGACTTGAAGAGACCCTAAGTGGAGCAGGTACTTCTCATAGAGTCAATGGCATTGCTGTCCAGTCCAAGGTTGCAGGCTCTGTGCCAGAGAAAGTCCTGCCAGATTACCAAGTCCAAGATAAGAAGCATCACTCAGACATCATCAATGCTGCCAATATACAATGTTGGGCGGCGGGCAGGGCCACCTAGGATTGAGACTGCGTATGTCGACACTACCAAGGAAGTCCAGGATTCAAAGACAAAGAACCATATCTGGCTTCTTACTCGAATGTCAGACCATGAGGACCAGTCCATCAGCAGTTGGACTGGGTTCAACATCAAAATGCGCAGAGACATTGCAGTGGTTCAGGACACTGTAAGCTACCTGCCCACTATCAATGCTCCCGCAACAGAAATGTCCACCGTTAATGAAATCTTGGAACAAACGCATGCTATCATGCAGTCCTTACAGCTTAACAAGATTGTGTGCGTGTTTGATCAAGCACTCTATGCCAAAGCTGCCGAAGTTATCTGGAAACAAGAGAAGTTCAAGAACATTATCATCAGGATGGGCGTCTTCCACACAATCTGTAATCTCATCTCCACCATAGGAAAGAGGTTTCAAGATGCAGGTCTTAGAGATCTGTGTGTGGAATCAGGTATCATCGCAGAAGGATCAGTGTCAGGAGTGATGAACGGCAAGAGGTACAACAGAGCAGTGAGACTACACAAGCTCGTGTATGAAGCACTGATGAGGCTTGCATGGAAAGGCTTCCTTTCATGGCTAGAAGAAAACCATTCAAGGGACATACACCATCTAGATGAAACACTGAAGGACATCAACAGCTTTCACAGCAATGTGTCTCAGGGACTCTTTCAAGAGCTGATGGAGAGTGAATCATGCACACATATCATGAAGCTTTTCCAAGTTTATCTTGAGACCCTCAGAGATGAACACAACCTCTCAGCATTCTGGATGTCATACCTGGACATGGTTGAGATCATGCTGGACTTAATTCGAGCCTCCAACTGGATGCTCCACCTAGGAGCAATCCGACAGATGATACCGTGGTGTTTTGCCTATGACAAAGTGAACTATGCCCGGTTCCTACTACTATGCCTTGATGTCTCGACCCATTGAACACCCAGAGGTCCATGAACACTTCATGCAAGGTGGCTTTTCGGTCCAGATCGGTAGCAAGAATCCCTTTGGACGGATCCCTGTGGACCAGACAATCGAAGAGACGATCAACAAAGACACCCAGACACCAGGGGGCACAAAAGGCTTCAGCCTGAAAGGCGGAGCTGTCGCCAGGTACTACCTGACATCGGAGTATCGCAGCAGGTACTTAAGGCAGCTCAGGACTATGGTAGTAGGCCAAAAGTATACTGACTTCAGCCACCCAGACCTACAGATGCCCAGGATTAGAAGAGATGAGGCCGATGTCCAATCTTTAGTTCAACTGATGGAGACCAGCTGGTTGAACCCCTTCAACGCAGAGCAAGGAGATCTTGTCAGTTTGTCAACTGCGACTATGGCACCACCAGAAGTTGTCAAAGACCTTCTAGGGGCCTACAGAATAGGAGGGGATGCATATCAAGCCTTCAAGGAAGAGCGCCTGGAGATCGATACGCCAACTATACAGTTTCATGACACGATGACGAAGACGAAACTGAGAACGTCCACTAACATCAGAATGAAGCCACGCTCACAAGACCATGCCAAGGAGGTTATCTTAAAGGCTGACAGGAACCTATTTGGCCAGATGATCCTTGTTGCCGAGAACAGAAAGCTCAAAATGAGTGATGTCTTGGCTCATCCCCTGGGGCCTTTGCCTTGGGCACTTGCCAGCGGTGATGGGTCTCTCCGCAAGACCAAGGCTGCCCTCGCAAAGGAGTTAGTGAGGAATGTTTCTCCTGCAGAAGTGATACCCGAGCCCTCTGCTACCATAATTGCTGAGGAGCCTGGTCCACAAAATGAAGGGAAACGACAAAACTTTTTCACAGCTTGCAGGTACAGCACTGAGTCACGCTGTTCATGAAGGTGCTAAGAGCAGGCGCATTGATGTTGTGTTTGATATCTACAAGGAGACATCCATCAAGGATGCAGAACGAGCCAAAAGAAGTGCAGGCACAGGAATTCATTTCAAGAACATTCAACCTGGGCACAACATCCAGCAGTGGAGAAAGTTACTCGGTAGTTCCTCCAACAAGGCAAGTCTTATCAAGTTCTTGGTAGAAGAATGGAAGGCACCACAGCACAGGGAGAAGCTCAAGGACAAGGAGCTGTATCATGTGAGCAGCGCTGCTTCAAGATCACCAAAGAGCAGTGGGAAGAGGCTCCTGAGCTTAAGTCAACTCAAGAAGGAGCAGACACACGCCTTCTTCTCCATGCACTTCATGCAGCAGAATCTGGGAACAAGTCTGTCATCATCACTGCAGAAGATACAGACGTCATGGTGTTGTGTCTTGGCATGTGCCACAAGATCCCATCTGTTCCAGAAGTGCGGGACGAAGAACCGATCAAGATTCCTGGATATCACCACACTGAGCCGCACACTGGGAGGCAGCATGTGTGATTCATTGATTGGTATGCATGCCTTTACAGGCTGTGATACCGTCAGTGCATTCGCTGGCCGAGGGAAGATGACGACACTCAAGCAGGTGAAGATGGACAAGACATACCAGCATGCTTTTCACGAACTTGGACGCTCATGGGAAGTGTCTCCTGAACTCTTTGAGAAGCTACAGGAAATCACCTGCCACATGTACCTACCATCTACCCACACAACTAAGGTAAACAAGCTTCGGTATGAGCTGCTCTGTGCAAGACGTGGAGAGGTAGAGTCAAGTCAACTCCCTCCTTGTGAGGACTGCCTCTTCATGCATGCACTGCGTGCAAACTACCAGGCTGCGATCTAGAGGAGAAGTCTTCAGAGCCAGCCATTTGTTGCGAACCCAACAGACTGCGGTTGGATGACAGATGAGGACGGTAAGCTTGCCGTCAACTGGATGCGAGGCTCACCAGCACCAGATGCTGTTATGCAGCTACTGTCTTGCAAGTGTGTGCGGTCATGCGAACTCCCTAAGTGTACTTGCCTCAGCAATGGTCTAAAATGCACGGACATGTGCAGGTTACAGACATGTCAGAACAAGGCTATTGAAGAAGAGCCGGTGGCACAACAGTCAGATTCCGAGTCTGACGTAGATGATATTTAGGAGTAGTAATTTGCCATAATAGTACGTACAAGCCCATGGCATGCTTAGTGTGTATTTACAGGACTTGTATTAAATGTGACAATTACTATATGCATTTTGTTGACATTTAGGCATTCCTGTCCCCAAATTTGACATTTTAAAAAATTTCGGAATTTTCGGTAGGGTATGTCTATTCAAGAAGTGATAACGACCATTAAGCTACCAATGTGCAAGGGCTATCATATCAAAACATAAACTAGAGACATGTAGCAAGCTAAAAACACCTAAGAGAATTAGTCACCCCGGGTGGTACCGATATCCCAAAATTCGGGTCTTGGCTCATGGACTAATAGGGGTACACTGTACCGGCTATGGTACACCAGGTACACGCTGTATTAATAGTGGATTGTGTTGAGGGTTGGGGATAGGGTCTGGAGCCACAATATCATTAGCTTGCTATATGAGGTCTGACCGGTATGGAGGTCACAATATTGACATAGGGGTACACTGTACCGGCTATGGTACACCAGGTACTCGTTATATTAATAGTGGATTGTGTTGAGGGTTGTGGATAGGGACTGGAGCCACAATATCATTAGCTTGCTAAATGAGGTCTGGCCGGTATGGAGGTCACAATATTGACATAGGGGTACACTGTACCGGCTATGGTACACCAGGTACACATTATATTAATAGTGAATTGTGTTGAGGGTTGTGGATAGGGTCTGGAGCCACATTATTATTAGCTTGCTATATGAAGTCTGACTGGTATGTAGGTCACAATCTTGACATAGGGGTACACTGTACCGGCTATGGTACACCAGGTACTCGTATTAATAGTGGATTGTGTTGAGGGGTCTGGATAGGGTTTGGAGCCACAATATCATTAGCTTGACATATGAGGTCTGACCGGTATGGGGGTCACAATATTGACATAGGGGTATACTGTACCCCTATGTCAACTTTTGTGGTTGTTCACGCATTTACGTGAATACAACGTAGTTTTCGTAATGTTGTCAGGTTGTATAACTAGTGGTATTTGGAAGGTTTTGACAACATAGTAGAATAAGTTGTAGTAGTTAATGATATTTTGGTCTATATTCGTCATCCTACAACATTCTGTATTATAGTCCGGCGACCTTTATGGTTGTTTACGCATTTACGTGAATACAACGTATTCTAATTAATATTGTTAGGTTGTATATCTTGGCATTTGGAAGGTTATGACAACATAGAAAAATACACATTAGTAGTTGGTTAAATTATGGTCTATTTACGTTATTTTACAACATTATGTGTTATGGTCCTGCGACTTTTGTGGTTGTTCATGCATGTACGTGAATACGACGTTATTTTCGTATGTTGTCAAGTTGCGGCTACACTTATATATGACGTTGTGACAACGTAAATTTTTTTATTGGGAAACGTCCTTAAATTTCAAAACTAGTGGGGCTAAACACTAGGGAGAAAGGGGGTCCAGAAAAACGTTCTGTCTCCCCTTAATTATTAACACTCGGTTCCAATAGCTTCGTTCATTATGGGCTGGATGACAACCCCCCCCCCCCCCCCCCCCCACACACACACACACACGTCTAAGAATAAGGTTGTTAGATCTCGGGGGTCAGGTAATCCATCCCGTGCCAGTATTACCGAATGTTTATAACGGGTATGGCTATATTTCAGTGTAAAGGGAGAAGATAAAGACACCTGAGTGGCACCAAGATGGCGGAGGTTGGCCGATCTCTGTTACTATAGGGTCTCTAGTACTGACTTATGGGGACGTTATTTTATTGATAGATTATTTTTTTATTATTATCGGATAATAAATTTGTTTTAGTTTCTCTTTAGACCTCTATCAAGCTTTTAAAAAATTCCCAAAGACCCCCTTTCGAGATAAATTGGTACATTTTTCGGCAGAAAAATTGCCCGGCCAAAGGCCGGTTCCTCCCTAGTCAGGCTCGCTTTCGCTCGCCAGGAAAAAAATGACACATAAATGGCTGGAAAGGTTTTAATAAGTTAATATTGACAAAGAAATGGGCGAAACTCGTGAAATGTTAAATCTAATGAGGCTAAACATGAAGGAGAGGGGGGTTGAGAATAATACAAATACTTGCCCCAAACATCATTGCTACATTGCCACCAGATGCATGAGTCGTTGGTCGTGGCTTTTATTGCTGGTCACTGCAATAAATTAGGAGGGTGGTAACAAGATGATACAACAGGTGTTTATTGTTTGTTATGAGAGAGAGAGAGAGAGAGAGAGAGAGAGAGAGAGAGAGAGAGAGAGAGAGAGAGAGAGAGAGAGAGAGATAGATAGATAGATAGAGAGAGAGAGAGAGAGAGATTTACATAGATACACTGACCACATAGACCTTACGATACCAGTGAGGTGGTCAGGACTTAATTCTAGTATGGATAGCTAACCCGAGAGTAAGGTACAGTGCAAGGAAAGGATAGCAAAGAAGAAGAAGAAGAAGAAGAAAACGAGAGAGAGAGAGAGAGAGATAAAAAGAGAAAGAGAGAGAGAGAGAGAAAAAAAGAGAAAGAGAGAGAGAACAAAAGAGAGAGAGAGAGAGAGAGAGATTTGACGTCCACAAGCTGCATACAATCATCTAACCATAACAACAAAATAAAAGAGACCTCACCGGTACTGAACGGGGTTAAGAGGGAGGTACTCGCTTTTTATGGACCTCCTTCTCCCTCATGTTTAGACTCATTAGTTTTGCGATTTTAAGACGTTCGTACACTAGTTTGGCGATTTTAAGACCTTTCGCCCCATTACTTTGTCAATATTAAGACCTTTAGTACCGTTTAGGTGTCGATTTTTTCCTGGCGAGCGATAGCGAGCCTGTAATTTTTTAAGAAATCGGCCTACGGCCGGGACATTTTTCTACCGAAAAATGTACAAATATATTTTGAAAGGGGGTCTAGGAGGTGTTTCTTAAGCTTGGTGGAGTTCTAACGAGGAAACGCAAAAATAAATAAATAAAATAATAAGCACTAATAAAACCAGCACTAGCCCCTTAACCTATCAGTGGTTGAGTATACAAGGAGGAGGGTGACGTCTCCGGCCAGTGTACCAACAGCGGGCATTTTTGTGGAGGCGGTACAATAAAAGTGGGTCTTCCCAGCACACGAGTCTATTTCATGCAACCCAGTTCAGAACATTGGCTATGCTTATATTACTATCGCGGCTCTTCTGATTGACACCCTACATGCATATATTGCCACTCTGGTATTCTTTATCTTTATTGATGAAGTGTCCTGCACGTGTTCAAGCAATACACTGTAATCGGTTTATTTCCAGCTGATTGCAAATTGACTACTTAAGCAATTGATTTCTCGATACTTAATGAACAAATATGAAACTACTTTGTCTCTGCATCATATCATTGCCAAGTTTTTATAATCAGCAACATATTTCGCTACACAATCTTCATAGTAGCAAAGATATTAAGATGAAGATATGGCAATTTACCATCAACTGGAAAAATAGACTATAGTTGGGTACAGTCAAGACTGTAAATGGCTACACACCTATTTAAATCAGTATCAAACGCAAACTCGACAGTTCAATACATTATCATAGCCCAGATGCTTCAGTAGCCTACTTGGTTTTAAAGGTTTAAAGATTCGAACCGGTATAACTTTATATATGCTTAGAACTGTACATTGGTAAATAGGGTCTCGCAGATACTGGGCGAACAGTCTCACCACAAGTCCCCAAACAGGGCTCCCACAACAATCTGGAATCTCTTTGGCTGGGTTGATGTGGGTTCGAGAATCTTGGGGGTCCTGGGAGAAAATGGTGGTTGGAAGTCTGGTCAGCTGGTATTCATAGATGAGGTAGTAGGTGGTCGGGTTCTCAGTGTCTCCTCTAACAATCCTTTTGTGACATAGTCTATCTCTTCTTCTTCTATCAGTGGAAAGACTGGAGACTAGTCCAGGGTTACGATATCGGGCACTTAGTGAACCATTACTTTTCAAAAGCTTTCATGCACACTTTTTGTGACGCTCGGGTACTAGGTGCTTTATGCGATTCACTGCTACTCTTGCGCATTACATGTGAAGCTCAGCTGATGTGCAATTGGCGTGACACTATGCTATTGGTAACTTTATGTGAGCCAATGCTGTTCTCGCACACTTTGTGTGACACTCGGCTAGTGTTAGCATTGTAATAGACTTCATGTTTCACTAGAAAAGGCCTCATTTGTCTGTTGCTAGTTTGCATGGTTCTATTTGTTGTTATACCATTGGCAATTGGTGATACTGACCTACCAATGTTGGCAGAATGAGTGGTGGTCTTGGCTTTTGGGAAGACATTGACTGCGGCAGTGTTGGGTGTAAGAAGAGCGGGTCAGAATAGTGAGAGAGAAAGCCCTTCTCACACTGAGCGGGTTCCAGGGTGTGAGCGTGGGCATAGCTGCCTTCTGGTATCCCATTTTCAGCTAGTCTTGGGTTTTCTTTGATGTGGGGAGGTGGTGCCCTTGTGACCCGGAAGGTAAATCGTAAGCGCATACAAGTAAATTTACTACATTCGTATGCAATCAATATAATATAGGTTTAAGTAAATTAGACCAGATGAGTTAGATAACAAACAGGCTGAAGTAAATTAGACTAGGTAAGGGTATACTAGCTTAAACAATATGCCTGTTACCATAGAGTATATAAAACTACTAAGAACCAGGTTACAAGGAACAAATACGTTCCTCTGGTCTGTCAGTGGGCGTTCTTTACCTTGACAGTGCTTGGGCTGGTGATGGTGCAGGTTGTGGGTGTGTTTGACCAGAAGCCTGAGAGAGCCATGGCCCCATACCCTGCTATACCCTCGGGGGCTATTTCGCTAACTGTACTGTACTCTAGTGTATCATTGCCACGCAAGAGCCTACCCTTCAAGCTAAAAAATCGCCACTCCAGACCTCCCTTCAAGCTATTCCCCCCCCCCCCCCCGCCTCTCCAAACCTCCCTTCTGTAAATATAAAACGTCTCTCCAGACCTCCCTACAAGCTTATTAAAAAAAAAAAAAAAAAAAAAAACACACATACATAAAAAAAGATAGAAATCAATACAAAATATACCACCGAGGTAATTAACTAACTGTTAAGTACTGTATCATGACCACATAGGCATATGTTAGGGAGTTGCGGGAACTCCTGTTTAATTTGTCTGGCTTCCCCCACAATTTTTATTTGTGCCTCACCTACACAGAGTAATCCAACCAACTCTCACAAGCACTTCCTTCTCCTATTCATTTCACTACACTTAACAAACACACAAGAAATCTTTCGAAAAACATCTAAATTTCCAATAATGTATCTTGATTTTTGCTCTGTGCCACTCTTTCAATCTTTGAGGGAGACATTAATTTTGCCACAGGCAGCTTCGCCTTTTGTCTAAGAAAAAAAAAATAGAAAATCAAAAATAAAATAAAACGCTGGCCCCTGCCTGACCTACCAACACACATACCCTTATTATACACCGAGGTACTTAACTGTTTTGTATCATGACCGCACTGTAGCCTGGGAGTCTGGGAGAGCGGCCCTCCTACCCTACCCTAACCTAGATCCCTACATTAACTGTATCATGAGAACACTGGCCACTCATAACCCATGCCCCATACCCTTATTATACCCCGGGGTACTTCACTGATATACAGACCACCCCAGAGAGCGGGCCCCCATTCCTACCCTAACCCAGATCCCTACATTAACTGTATCATGAACAGGCTGGACACTGACAGACCGGCCCCATACCCTTACACTCTGCCCCTGGCTACCTAGATTTATCAGTTGCTTTGAACATTTTGTAGTGAAATAGGGTGCTAAAAATATAAACCTGGTCTTAATATGATGCAAAGACATAGTAGTTACATATTTTTCTATTAAGTATCGATAAATTAGCTGCTAAAGGATTCAATTTATCGTGAGCTAAAACATAAACCGAGTATAGATAACTGTAGTGTACTCCGCTGCACCGTATCATGACTGGAGGGCCTTCACTCACTCCACGTGTCCCTGCCACATGGAGTGTATCCCAAGGACCTTCATTATCCAGTTAACACACACACACACACACATACGGACGCTTGCACACACGCACGCTTATGCACTCACACATACATGCACGCTTACACACACACACGCGGACGCTTACACACACGCACACCCACTTACATACGCTTACACTCACATATACACACACACATACTCACGCTTATGCACTCACACATACATGCACGCTTACACACACACACGCGGACGCTTACGCACACGCACACCCACTTACATACGCTTACACTCACATATACACACACACATACTCACGCTTATGCACTCACACATACACGCACGCTTACACACACGCACACACGCTTACACACACGCACACACACTTACACTCACATAAACACACACACACGATTATGCACTCACACTTACGAAGGCCTTGCACATACACGCACGCTTACACATACACGCACACACACTTACTCTTGCTTACTCATACAGACACACACACACACACACACACACACACACACGTCTTTTATTAATAATTGTAAAGAGTGTTCATTGACTTTTAATGCACAAGTTTGAGCAACTACTGTAAATCAATTCATGGTGATTCACATCTTTAAAATACAATTATGTTATGCAATTGAACATATTTTTATCTCGGTTTATTACTTACTGTGTCGTCTGTAGTGATATTATAAAGGGTTGAGTAACGATAAATTAAAGCACACTTATTTTTCCCTTGGGGTTACTCACACTACAGGTCTTGTGGAGTATATTACATTTGCAGAATACTGTATATATATATATATATATATATATATATATATATATATATATATATATATATATATATATATATTTAAATATACTGTATATATATATATATATATATATATATATATATATATATATATATATATACTGTATATATATATATATATATATATATATATATATATATATATATATATATATATATATATATATATATATATATATATATATATATATATATATATATTAAATATAGGATCTCTACATTATTCATTCGAAATATGCACACAATTATCTCGAAGGGGGTGCTTGTGGGTATTTCTAAATAAAATTATGGAGGTCTAGGGAACAAACAAATAAAGATGCATAAAATACATTATAAATCAATCAATCATCCCTGTAAAATCACATACTATTAGCCAATTCTGCAAGTGTTAAAAAGACACCATAAGACAATAACAGGAAAATGTCTTAGCTTCCCCCACAAGACGTAGGTTTTCTGTGTCAAAGGGAACCCAGGATGCTGACGGTAAAATATCATAGTTACCCCTCCAGGCGTAGGTTTTCTGTAGTGGCAATGTGAACGACCGAGCTGCCTCAGTTGTCAATCCCACCTAGCCCTTTATAACTCTTCGAAAAGTAGATACGAGGAGTCGTTGTAAAGACTTAACTCTCAATAACTTTACCTTTTTTTTTTTTTTTTTTTTTAAGAGACAATGAATGGAGGAAGGAAAAACACAGATAAAACAAAAAGGTCCATGTGCCTAAAGGCATCCTCCATTCATGACCTAACCTGACGTCCCTTTCAGTAATGTAATGCCCTTTTCATTGTATTTTGGCTGACATTAAACGCTTTAATGCAGCTTAACCCCATGCAGAATATACCTTCGTTTTGACAGTATATTTATATCATTGGACGACTGTATACATCTTAGTAACGATCTGTGGGAATAATGAGGGTAAATACTAATCACAAGCAACCTTCCAACTTCCATATACCCTTCCTAATCTGAATAAAATCGTCTAATAAGAGCTAGAGAACCGAAAAGAAGTGCGCTATCGGATCTTTTAAGGGTTAATTGCTCCCATTCCGGTGTGTCATTACTCGCCCGTATCGTAACACTATCTGGTCCAACGTCTTGGGGGTTAGTATGGTATTTTTCTTCAATTATTATTAAGGATTTTGCTTGCTTTTGTCATTTTCGTGCATTGTATTTTAGTTTGTACCCTAGGCTAACAAAAACGCCTTTCCAGATTTCCTACAAACTAAAACAACAAAATATGCCCACCCAGACCCCCTTTAAACTAAATTTGTATATTTTTTCGAAGGAAAACTGTTTAGGCCATAGGCCGATTTCTTTTAAGTAACATGTTCGAGGGTTAACAAGGAGAGGACTGTTGAATACCAAATACTGTAGATCTGACAACCTAATGAAATTATTGCATGTTACCGTTGTGCAAATGTGGTGAAGGCAGTGGTTTGGTGGTACTTAATGATCCGCAAATTAATCCTTACATATTATATATATATATATATATATATATATATATATATATATATATATATATAGAGAGAGAGAGAGAGAGAGAGAGAGAGAAATTTGATTTTGATTTTGCCCCGAGGGGCGAGTTTATTGAGCAGCGCCCCCATCCTGTGAGGGGACAACCACTGGTAAAACGATACATACTGTTCAAAGAGCCATTATTCCACTGAAACAACAGCATCGCCGTCTGGTTACATTCATATTTGTGTTTATAAATAGGTTGGCATTATTCAGATGTGTTATTATAGTTTCCTCAATTAATTGGCACATTTGCTGTATATACGTAGCTCATGATTATTGGTCTGAAAAAAAAGAAGAAGCTTGTCGTGACTGAATTATTAATTGACAGGTAAATAATAGCACTACAAAACTAGTGCAATCATATGAGGAGACTGTTCATATTTTTCATTACATCAATGGTTATTGATGTCATAGTTAGCTGAATACAATTATTACCTACATGATGTGACTAATATTTCCAACTACATAAATTATTATGCAATAATAGTACCACAAATATATTACAATCACATGAGGGACACGAGAGAGAGAGAGAGAGAGAAGGGGGCGGGGGGGGGGGGGGGGGAGATGGAGAAAGCTAGTGATAGAGATCAAAAGAATGGCATAAGTTGAAATGGAGGGATCACTCTTGAGACTAAAACCAGTGATTCGGAAAGAAGACGACTCGGCGTATAATAAGGAGAGAGAGAGAGAGAGAGAGAGAGAGAGAGAGCATCGGCGGGTTCATGCGTACACATTTCATAGCACTTGTAGATTTAAGTGTACATTTAAATATCATTTACTAAAAAAAAAAAATTTGTAGGTTAGGTTATGTGAAGTAAGGTAGGCTCGGTTAAGTTTGACCTGCATATATACAGTACTTAGGCTTACAAACGAAAAATGTACTCGTTAGTATGCATAATTTTTAATAATTTGCATTTATACCAGTCAAAAAACCGTTGTTTAAATTAGTCTGTTTGTGTGTGTGTGTGTGTGTGTGCCGGCATCCACTGACGCATTTACCCTTATCGAACACCTATTAAAAATATGCAGGTATACGTTTATTGATATAAAGATTTTACCATCTAAACGAGGAAGCGTGAAATTGAACTATATTCCAACGACACACGGAAATTCTGAATGATATTATGTTCTGACTTTTATTTGAATATGTGATTACAGAAGAATACTTATTGCTCTTGAATTACATAATATATATATATATATATATATATATATATATATATATATATATATATATATACAGTATATATATATATATATATATATATATATATATATATATATACAATATATATATATATATATATATATATATATATATATATATATATATATATATATATATATATATATATATAGTATATACAGTATATTATATCAATTGACTTGACACAATTGCACCTGTAGTTTGTTTATATGAACCATAGTTAAGCTATTTCTAATAAATACCTTGTTTATTTGTATAATTTCTTGTTTGTTGGTATAGATTGGATATCCACTCTATAAAACAAAAAGAAGCAAAACAAAAAACACACACACAAGAAAAGACACAAATATTCAAGGTAGTTTACTAAAAAGAGCGTAACTGTATGGTGCATTTCAACAAAATACAATTGTGTCAATTCAACGAAATGGTAGAGGGGAGTTTTCCTTAGAATAGACTAAGCTCACTTCAGGGATCTGCCCTTAGGCTCTTTCAATGACATTAATGATTGATATCCCCCATAATGGACCGCAAAGTCTCTGAGATACAGCCTATTTGTTGTAACCCCACGTCGCTCTCTCAGCCCGTCATCCAGCAGCAGTATCACCCCCGGTAAAACAAACAGTGGCCAGTGTTTCAGTTCAACAGAGGGACCGCTGCGGGAAAATACAGGATGCCCTCCATGTCAAGGTCCACTGAACTTAGGAGGAGGCAAGGTTAAGCGATTTGGAGTATTACTTACGGTCATCTCCAGACATTATACTTGCAGTATTTCGCCTTCATTCGAAAACGTTTACTGTTATCGTAAACAAGGGACTGGAGGTATTGAAAAGGGGCTCCAGTTCTGAAGCTCCTCTTGACTTACAGTGTGTTGGCTTAATAATCCTGAAGCGTTGATAGCCTCTGAAGTCTCATTTTAACTAACTATATGGCATACATATTTTCACCGGTGACAGGTCAGTTGAACCAGTGCCACTTCAACCAGTGCCACTTTAACCAGTGCTAACTCAACCAGTGGCCACTTCAACCAGTGACCATTTCAACCAGTGACCATTTTAACCAGTAGGTTAGGTTAGGTTAGGTTAGGTTGGTTAGGTTAGGTTAGTTAGGTTAGGTTAGGTTAGGTTACTAGTTAAAATGGTCACTGGTTGAAATGGTCACTGGTTGAAGTGGCCACTGGTTGAGTTAGCACTGGTTAAAGTGGCACTGGTTCAACTGACATGGAACCATTTTCACCCAATAGTTGAGACATACTTACATATCACTACAACATACTAGGGTGAGGGCTGGTCCTATAAGAGTGAGGTTTGTCATCCTCTACCCAATCTTAGCCGTTTCTGTCTGTCTCTTTTCCTGTACTACTTTTCCTTCTAGGTGCTGGCGAGATCGCCCGATTGGGTGGCACTGCAAGGGAGCCTGCGGACGGTGGGGGCATTGGCCCAGGTGTGTAAGCCCGTTGGCTGATAACCCCCTCCCCCCGCTGCCCTTTCAAAAAACAGATCTCATTTCACCCTGGTACCTTCGGGGGCCCAAGCATATGGAGCGGACTCGGGACTGCTCGGCCAGACAGTCTGGGGAGCAACAACAACAACAACATACTTCCATTTTGGTTGACAAGGCACATATCTACTGACGGTCTATCATATTTTTTAACGTAGAAGAAAAGACGAGTGTTATAAACTAAGCTAATAAATAAATATTTAAAAAATTCCTTCCTCTGTTAAACTGTCTTGATAGCGTAATGCATAGTGTGCGGATACTCATTAGCATCCTGGGTTCGAGTCCTCGGAGTGCCACATGTATTTGTTGATTTCATTAATTGAGTTTAGATGTGAAGTTGGTTGGTGTAAAAGACATAATAATACTCTGTTAGCGAGACTTAATCGATATTAAAGTATATCATAATACTCTGTAACGGTGTCTCAACTGCAAGGGGAAATTAAACATACTGTACTACAGATGACAATAAATCCCTGCGGTTTAACCCTTTCAGTACCGGTCACGTTTTTTTTCTCGTTACAGCTGTATTTAGACGATCCTATGAAGCTTAGGCAAGATATATGCTAGCTAAAACGATTGATTGAGATAGTCTGTAGCCTTTAAATTGGCAGACGTCCTTCTTAAGCTGAATAAAATCCTCCAACAGTTGCCAGAATATAATGAAAAGGATGTCACTGTTACTGAATGGCTTAACAAGGTCTGAGTGGCCAGCATATCTAGGTAAATCTACGTATAACCGTGTTCACAAACCTAAATTCTCCAAGTAGGGAAAGAATGGGAAACAGATCGAGCTCTTCTATTAAAGAGAGATTTCCACTTGAGGGATTTTTTTCCAGGCCCCCTTTCTCCCTCACGTTTAGCACCATTGCTGTTGAGCTTTTAAGACGTTCGCTCTATTAGTTTGGCGATTTTAAGAACTTTCACCCCATTTCTGTCAATTTCAAGACCTTCCACGCCATTTAGGTGTCGATTTTTTTCCTGGCGAGCAACAGCAAGCCTGTAATTTAAGAGGAACCGGCCTTTGGCCGGGATGTTTTTCTATCGAAAAATTTACAAATTACTGTATATATATATTTTACGTGCGCGTTTATTCACGTTAGTTGAAGCGTGTATTAATGTGCGATGTGCGTGTGTGTGTGTGTGTGTGTGTGTGTGTGTGTGTGTGTGTGTGTGTACCTGCGATTGTGAATGTGTGCAGGTATGGGCGGGCTGTGAAGGGCGTAGATGGGCGTGTGGGTGGGTGAGGGTAACTGTGTCTATTATCTTGGCTCCTGACCTGGCACAAATGAGTCCCCCCGCTACACAAGGGCCCTGGAGGAAAAGAAACAAAAAACGGAAGAAGAAGAAGAAGAAGAAGAAGAAGAAAGAAGAAGAATTAAGAAGAAGAACAACAACAATAACAAACAGAAAAAGAAGAAGACAAAAGACAAAAGACAAAAGAAGAAGAAGAATAATAATAATAAGAAGAAGAAATAGAAGGAGAAGGAGAAGAAGAAGAAGAAGAAGAAGAAGAAGAAGAAATTGAAGAAAGAAGAAGATGGTAAATGAAAGGGATGAAGAACATAGATGAAGAAGGGACAAAAATATAGAACAAAAAGAGGACCAAAGAACAAATTGAAGAATACGAAGAAGTTCTTAAATGAGCCCACCTCGCTTTTTTTCTCTCTCTCTCCTTCTCTCTTTGTTTTGTATCCATTCGGCCCCATTCAGCCTACTGTTTTAAGACGTTCACCCTCATTCAGGTGTCAATATTTTCCTGGCGAGCGGTAGCGAGCCAGCATATATATATTTATTGTTTTGACAGCAAGCTAAATTTGTAAATTTTTCGATAGAAAAATGTCTCCGGCGAAGCCGGATTTCTCCATACAATGCTGGCTCGCTATCGCTCGCCAGGAAGAAATCGAAACCTGGATGGGGATAAACGTCTTAAAACAGTTGGCTGAATGGGGCCGCATGGATACAAGCCAGAGAAAGAGAGAAAAGGAGATAAAGATGAAAAAAGCCGGTGACCCCCCTTAATTGAACGGGACTAAGACTTTTCAGAATGAGGAAGAGGCATTAAATATGAAAAAGAATATTCGTTTTGCAAAGATTTCATTCAAGAGCTGTCTGACTAGAATTGACCACATGCGAGTTTCGTTCTATAAAGAAGTTGGAGCCATAAACATCGATATTAAACAGAAATACAATAATAATGTAGGTTTCTAATGGATAAAAAGTATGTTTAATTGAGTTTTGTATTTATATAAGCACCACAACCGCAATTTAGTAGATAATTTTGTTAATTATCGATGTCTACAGGTCCAACTTCCTTATAGACCGAAACTCGCAAGTGGCCAATTGCGAAGAAAAATTACCAGATCAGTACTTGTGTCATATCTCCTTTAAGCCGGTATCACACGAGCATTTTTTCCCTCAACATCTATCCTTAACACTGGTCTGGCAGCTTATGAGGTCAAAATTTTAAATATTTCTGTCACGTACATTCATCTATCGTCAGTCTAGTTTCCGATACCAGTGCAAAATATTCCATAAATATTGCCAGAAAAATGTTGAGTATCGAATGTTGACTATAAATGCTCTCGTGTGATACCGGCTCTACGTGTGACATGAAACTTACAAGGGACTGGAGTTCTCGAAAAGTGGCTCCAGTCCTGACGTTATTCTTGGCTTACAGTGTGCTGGCTTAATAATCCAGAAGGGTTGATAGCCTCTGAAGTCCTATCTTCAATAACTATATATAAAACTTAGCCCTTTCAGGATACGAGTATGCATATCTTTTCTATTTCTGGTTATTATTAGACGATTTTATGCAGATTAGGAAGTGTATATGGCAGTCAGAGGTTTAACGGAGATTGTCTTTACCACAGATCCTTCCTAAGCTGTATAAAACCGACTAATGATATCCAGAATAAACTGTTCCAACGCGTGACAATCCTCAAAGGGTTACTGCTATGGATTAGTCCGATATGCTGGTTAAGGGGAGACTGTTTTTTGTCTTTTTCTATTAATTCATTTATTCCTATATTTCTTAGTTTCCTTGCTAGACCTCCATCAAGCTTAGAAACACCCCCTAGACCCCCCTTCAAGATAAATGTGTACATTTTTCGGTAGAAAAATGTCCCGGCCGAAGGCCGCTTCCTCTTAAAATTTCAGGCTCGCTATCGCTCGCCAGGAAAAAATCGACACTTAAATGGCACGAAAGGCCTTAAAATTGACAACGAAATAGGGTGAAAGGTCTTAAAATCGCCAAACTAATGGGCCGAACGTCATACAATCTGAAAACAAATGTGGCTAAACACGAGAAAAAAAGAGGGCCCAGAAAAATGGCCTGTCTCCCCTTAAATACACCCAACTCTCCGCAGCATCTGTCCCATTTTTTTTTTTTTTTTTTTTTTTTTTAAGAGACAATGAACGGAGGAAGGAAAAACACAGATAAAACAAAAAGGTCCATGTGCCTAAAGGCATCCTCCATTCATAAAATGTTTGTAACAACTGGATTTAAACATTTGTAGATTGTAAGTTTGTGGAAAGCAATTCGAGGGAAGTGAATTCCAAAGAGTAGTAGCTCTGGGGATAAATGAATTCTGATAAGCAGAAGTTCTGCATTGTGGAGGAGAAAGTGTAAATTCATGGGCGCTCTCAGCTGCCCTAGTTCTACGGGGAAAGATGTGGAGAGGCGGCACAATTGAAGCAAGTTCCTCGGAACAATTGCTGTGAAAATATCTGTAGAATAATGCAAGGGATGCAACGTTTCTTCGTATGGATAATGTAGGAAGGTCCTGTGTGATTGCAGGGTTATTGATTAATCTAATAGCTTTATTTTGAATTTTGTCCAACTGCCTCAATGCAACCACTCCACTTCCACCCCACAGAGGTGAACAGTAATCCATCTGAGAACGCACATGACTTTTATATATCACGGCCAACTGCTCGTCAGTGAAGAATTCTCGAACTCTGTACAGGAGTCCCAGTTTTTTAGAGGCATTCTTAGCAATGCTTCTAACATAATGTGTCCAGCTCAAGTTAGTAGTTAATGTTACACCGAGAATGTCAATACTAGGGGAAGTGGGAATATTTACATCATTAAAAAATATATGGGAGTCAGTGAGATTCTGTCGGTTAGAAAATTGAATGTACTTGGTTTTCTGTGCATTAAAGGAAACTAGATTCTTTTGTCCCCATCCATTAATTCTAGAAAGGTCCTGGTTCAGAGAAATTGCAGTGTTTATTTTTGAATTTATAAGATCGGGTTGGGTGACAGAATTGGTAAATGTGAAGGAACTGTGGAGTGTTGAGTCATCTGCGTAGGAATGTATTGGATTATGAGTGGTAGATATGAGATCATTGATATGAATGAGGAACAGAATTGGGGCCAAAACTGATCCCTGGGGAACACCAGCATTTATTGAGTGAAATTGAGAAATTGAGGTTAATGCTAAATGCAGCAGCAATTATCTAATGATAATGTCAGACAGGTTGGAGAGAGGTATCCTGACCAGGATTCGAACCCACTCACTCCAGGTATATATGGGTACTATGGCATAGTCCTGGTTCTTCCTGAGGAAGAAGGGGGACAAAAAAAAAAAAAATAAAAACAAAAAAATAAAAAACCCGGCCCATCTGCCCTCAAGGTTTACGAGGTGTGGAGAGTGTTGCCATTACCGTATATACAGTACAACTATAACGGGGGATGGATGCAGGCGCTTTATTTTGATAAGTCATGTCTAGCGGAGTTCCGGATAAATACTGCACACAATGCCTCTTTTGGGGGTGAGGATGATTGTGAAGCCTTCATGAGGCCCGAGAAGAGGAGCTACTTAAAGGGGAAGGGTTTGTTATTGGTTGATATAATTATTTATTTATAATTTTGTTTTAGTTTCCTACCTAGACGTCCATCAAGCTTAGAAAAAATACCCCCTTGACCCCCCTTCGAGTTAAATTTTGTAAATTTTTCGGTAGAAAAATGTCCCGGCCTGGTTCCTCATAAATTACAGGCTAGCTTTCGCTCGCTAGGAAAAAATCGACACCTAAATGGCACGAAAGGTCTTAATATCGACAAAGAAATGTGGTGAAAGGTCATAAAATCGCCAAGCTAGTGGGGGGAAGTCATAAGGACTGGCGTCGGCCATACTCGGGTCCCGGAACTTGGGTCCATTGTCAGGCCCACAAACTGAGGTCTTATTTTAGTTTTACTGGATATGGGACTTTGTGTTTTTACTCTACAACATCTTATTAACTAGAGCAACCAAGTAAAGGAAAAATAAAACATTTATTTTTGGTTGATTGACTCATAAGTCTCTTTCGTGATTGAACATAATAGGAAAATATACAGTTATAATGAGATAGTTTATAAGAACATGTATTATACAAGCAAAGCATCATACCATGACTTACATTAATTAAA
This sequence comes from Paralithodes platypus, assembly GCA_032716605.1. Classification (NCBI taxonomy): domain Eukaryota; kingdom Metazoa; phylum Arthropoda; class Malacostraca; order Decapoda; family Lithodidae; genus Paralithodes; species Paralithodes platypus. Next base: position 48,468,438 of record CM064579.1, on the reverse strand, counting down.
TATTAGAAGAAATTAAAGTAAAACCTTTGCAAAATATTACTTTACACATAATTTTACATATATCAAAAGTCACATAACACAATAATTAACTTAAACATTAGAAAGTTTCTCTTGTCGCCTTAAGCAGCCTAGTGTACACTCCCGATCGCTTGTATTAAATACAAAGGCCTTAAACAACACATTACACAATGTCTGGCATGCTCCTGAATGGCTAGCTAAAGGAGCATCTACATAAGACAAGCATTGTTTCAAGTAATTGAGACAACATTTTTTCGAGTCTTGAAGAGACATTTGAAGGGTGATGCCACTATGTACAAAGAAGACAGTAGCCAGTGTAGGCATACTCAGCCCACCTCGATTGAGCGCAGTCAAAAACTCTGATGACAAGCATTCCCCAGAATCTACTTCCTGTTGTCCATGTTTATGAGCTAAAAATCCCCCAATGTAGACAATTTGATGTTTTAAAGTATCATCTGAATCTAGAAGTAGTTGAGTGTCTTGTAATGTCAGCTCTTCCAGAAGTTGTAAATCACCATCATCTATTGCTGCTGTACAAAATTCACAGCTTACTTCTTTGGCTCGGTCAGGAACGATGTCACGTTTCAACAGCTGATGCAACTGCTGTACTTTGGATGCTGCTTGAACATCCCCAATGTCAATGTAAAAATTTCCTCCACTACGTTGTCTTGCTTGACCAAAACACTTTTCTAGGGGATCTTGTGAAAAAACAGCAGGTAGGATGTAAGCAAAATCATGGGTTTCAAAAAGATATTGTGCTGCTTCTATGTTATACCTTGTTGTGATGACAAAGGCATCTGCTGTTGACTGTGTTAGTTTCTTCTCTCTGCCATGCCCACCAGTCCACCGACAGCTGGATACAACTGTACACATTTCCTGCAGAGCTTTGAAGTTTGTACAGTTTAATGTCCAAGGTTCACGATATTGGTCTCGTAAATGAACTGCGCTGTACTTGCTTTTAACATTCATCATTTTAAACCAATTGGTTACCAGTGTTATGTATATCACTGTTCCATCCTGAAATTTAACAGTTCCTTTAAGACCTTCAAATGCAGCAATCGTTTTCTCATTGAACACTTGGCAAACTAAGGGCACACTCTGACGTTGCAATGGTTTAGGAAATACTATGAGCGTGTGAGTTTTGTCAGACGAAGTGGTGTCTTCTGATCTTCATTGTATAGAGCTTTAACATCACTCCAACACGCCAAATATTCTGTACCGTCCTTGCTAAAATGTAATTCTTGACATTTCTCTGTGATCCAGTTGTTTCTCATATTCTTGAGGATGTGAACATAATCATAGACAAGGAAAACATTTATGCCATCTGGTGCTAGTGTTACTTTTCCAGGACCCCCAAGCATTCTGTAAACAGCTTGATTCAGTGGACAGTTGTCACAGACGAACGATACTGGATGGCCACCACTAGCTTTAACAACATATACAGCCTCAAGTAATATTTCCTTCAGTTGAATAGCATTCAGTTTTGATACAGGATGAATTCGTATGATGTACCGTGGTCCTCCATAGTGACAAACAACCTCAATAGCAAGAGCAGATGTTGCTAGATTTTCTGGTCCGTTTGTTGCATAGCCTACTATATGCTCTCCTGTAAATCTAAGGGCCTGCTTAAGCTTGACTTCATCAAACAAAATGTTAACTAACCGCTGTTGTGGCTTCAACTGATCAAAAAGGATTGGGAGACACTTGTCAGCATAAGTGCGAGATAACAATTGGCGAATCTGTTTCTCACAAGGAAGACTAATTGCTTTGGAGTTTCTAAGCATTCTATATGCTGCGGGTGATATACAAAACAGTTCTGCTGCAAGAATTAACATATGCTTTGTATATCGGCGATTTTTAGGAGGAATAAGGAGTTGTAACTGTGCTTGAATGAACTGAAAACCTTCAATTTCATGAAATTCTGTGATAGAGTCAAGTTCTGAAATTATTCTTTTTAAGCGGTCAGTATTAGTCGCTTCATGAGTGTTCATAATTTTCACTATTTCTTCAATTTGAGACCACTTACTTACCAAGCTATTTTTTTGAAGATTCAGTTTACTTTTTGGTATCTCCAAGCCACTTTTCTCTGCTACTACCAGCTGCAGAAAACCAAAAGGAGACTGTACCTCTTTAAAATGAAGAAACTTATCAACTGCTCTACCATTACCATCTGTCTTAAACATTGTCAGTTCTCTACCATTTTGCATTATATAAAACTCAGGGAAGTGTTTTCCAATCTCTCCTGCAAATTTGTCATAACTATGCATTTTGTCTTGTTCATTTTCAAATTCAGTTTGTTTTTTAAGTCTTGCTTCACTTGTCACTGTTTTAGTTAACCTAGGAGCTGACATAAGTTGTTTGAGGCAAGACTTGGGTACACCTTTAAAAACTGTAGGAGGCCCAGCTGGTCGTTTTTCTCCCCGAACTGTGACCCAATCGCAGTCGAAGTGTGATGCACAAATCCATAGTTTCGACCTGTCTCTCAAACTTTCTGGGCTATTTGGCATAGCACTAATCCATGCATGTCGTTCTTGTTCTTCATTCGGGAAACACACCATAGGACTGTATGGCTCTCCCCTGTAGTTTCCACGACAATTGAATGCACCACATCTTTTCGGCATTGTTCCTGTAAAGCAAAAAAACAAGAATAGTTGTAAAATGGTTATCAGTACATATCAAAGCAACCCGTTGACATCAGCTCAATTCTAATATTTATCAGCTAAATAAGTTGTTAACACAGATCCTTTTGTGACTGGTAAGTATTTATGAGAAAATTACTTACAATAAGCTGAGAGATAACGAACAACAGAACAAAAATGTGTTGCCTCTAACGTGTCTCGTGGGTGACTGGCGTCTGGCATCGTCCTGGGCTGTTCGTTTTCTGGCGAGACATTATGTCGCCAATATGGCGGGGATATGGACGATTGCGTGTGAAATTACATGCATTTATATGTAAAGTTGTGTTTGTGTACATATTTTTGTGTTTAAGAAAGTCGGAGAGACCACTGCTTTCATGATACTGCTTTTAAGCAATGGACCCAAGTTTCAAACTCCGAGAGTGCTCGTTTCCAGTCCTTATGTAAAGGGGTCTATGGGGGAAGTCTTAAAAATCTGAAAACTAATGGGGCTAAAGATGAGAGAGAAGGCGAACCAGAAAAACCAACCATCCCCCCATAAGAGGCACTTGTGAGGCTTGGGTAAGTGAGTGTTTATCAAAGCTGTTTACTGCGGTGGACGCTCGAGTGAACGGTACATATTTTTGTTATGTAAGAACTGTGGAAAACGGGAATCTGCAGAAGGCCAAGAGGTTCATACTGGTTAGTTAAGTGGGGTCACCGTTTTTTTTTTTTTTATCTTTCTCTCCTTTTATCTTTTTCCCTGGCTTGTATCCATTCGGCCCCATTCAGCCAACTGTTTTAAGACGTTTATCCCCATCCATGTGTCGATTTCTTCCTGGCGAGCGATAGCGAGCCAGCATTGTATGGAGAAATCCGGCTTCGCCGGAGACATTTTTCTATCGAAAAATGTACAAATTTAGCTTGCTGTCAAAACAAAAATACATATATGCTGGCTCGCTACCGCTCGCCAGGATAATATTGACACCTGGATGGGGGTAAATGTAGTAGGCTGAATGGGGCCGAATGGATACAAGCCAAAGAGAGAGGGAGAGAAAGAAACAAAAAGCGAGGTGGGCTCCATTAAAATAGGATTTCAGAGGCTATCAACTCTTCTGGATTATTAAGCCAGTACACTGTAAGTCAAGACAAAACGCCAGGACTGGAGCCCCTTTTCGAGAACTCCATTCCCTTCATACTGAGCAGATCCCTCTCACACCCAACTCATCTTATCTATATGTCTCTTTAACTTTATCTCTAGACTTTATATCGTTCTTGAGCTTCCTGTATCATTCAGCCACTTATCCACATATGTACAGCTACTCATAAACATGTGTAGACTTCACCCATTGCTAATTCTGGAAGTATATTTCTGGAAACGAATTTATGAATATAATTTTCTCTTCATCAAACTACAATACTATATATATCGGTACTATTTAAAAAAAAAAAAAAAAAAAAAAAAAAAAAAATATATATATATATATATATAATAATCCGGATAGTTATAATTGCGTAACAAAAGCATAGGGGGTCCACGATTGTTTATAAGTGACTGTCCAACTCTTTTCTGAAACCATATCCATTTTGAACTAACTTGTTCGAGTTCTTTTGCTACCACTCACTTTCAGTACACCGTTTATATCCCCTTTATATGTTTCACTTGCCTATTTGAACTTCTGAAGAGACTGGAGTTCTTGAAAAGAGGATCCAGTTCTGACGCTATTCTTAACTTACAGTGTGCTGGCTAAATAATCCAGTCATATCCCCTCTAACTCTACGACTCTCAAACGAATGCAAGCCCAATATTTGTTTTCGCCTTTCATCTAACATGTCTAATAGTATGGTTAATTGCGTAATTCTTCGTTGTACTGCCTCCGAATATCTTATGTCCATTTTATAACATGGACGCCAATATTGAGCAACACCGTAATACAATATGTGGTGAAAGAGGATGGTTTGTTTTGGGGGATAAATCATAACCCTTTGAAGATTGTGACGCATATTGACAGTTTATTATGGCTGTCGTTAGACAATTTTAGGAAGCTTAGGAAGGATCTGTGGGAATTACTTGGGTATAAATTATCTCAATTAACACTGACTTCCATATACCCTTCCTTATTTGAATAAAATCGTATAGTAATAGCTAGAAAACAGAACAAAGATGTGTAATCGGATCATGAGAGGGTTAATTTTCATAATGTATTTTGTTATTGTGTGACTGAACGGCCATGGAAAATAGTGCGAGGCCGAATACTTGAGGTAGAATCAACACGGGAAGGTCGGCAGGTGTGTGATTAACAGCTCAGTAGTGGAAGACCAGGTAACAGCTGTTGTTGTATGTTGTCAATGTATATAATTATATATACTGGTATATTATATATATCATTACATCCGCAAACGTCCTTAACATCTAACCACATACACAATAAAGTGTAGGGTTAATAAATATTGAATGATGAATGATGAATGATATATCAACAAGGTATATGTACGAAGAGTGTGGGCTAAACTTTATAACCTTCTTGGTAGCCCAGTGGTAGAGCACTGTCGTCCTGTTTGTGGGTCCCGGGTTCAATTCCCGGCAGTTGCAATCATTCATCATTTATTAACCCTACACTTTATTGTGTATGTGGTTAGATGTTAAGGACGTTTGTGGATGTAATGATATAATAATAATGTCGTGTTGATTGACATTGCTTTCATTATATATATATATATATATATATATATATATATACGTGTTGAATAATTATTATGTTCTCTCCACCAACCAACTTTACTCCTAAACTCAATTAATGAAATTAACACACACATGTGGCAGTCCGGGGATTCGAACCTAGGATGCTCACATCGAAAATCAACACACTTATGCATTGCACCACGAAGACAGTTAAAGAAAGGTGGACAAGCCTACGATTTATTATGCAGTTTCAAATCCTGCATATCAATCTAAGCATGTACACACTTTCCAACTGCGCTATCATAGGCTATGCATAGGTGAAAGGAAATAGTAATTAATGGGGCACTTAACCCTAGGGAAGGCCTCTCGATAAACTACTACTGAACCTGAATGAATTATTATGTTCTCTCCACCAACCAACTTTACTCCTAAACTCGATTAATGAAATTAACAAACACATGTGGCAGTCCGGGGATTCGAACCTACGATGCTCACATCGAAAATCAACACACTTATGCATTGCACCACGAAGACAGTTAAAGAAAGGTGGACAAGCCTACGATTTATTATGCAGTTTCGAATCCTGCATATCAATTTAAGCATGTACACACTTTCCAACTGCGCTATCATAGGCTATGCATAGGTGAAAGGAAATAGTAATTAATGGGGCACTTAACCCTAGGGAAGGCCTCTCGATAAACTACTACTGAACCTGAATGAATTATTATTTTCTCTCCACCAACCAACCAACTTTACTCCTAAACTCGATTAATGAAATTAACAAACACATGTGGCAGTCCGGGGATTCGAACCTAGGATGCTCACATCGAAAATCAACACACTTATGCATTGCACCACGAAGACAGTTAAAGAAAGGTGGACAAGCCTACGATTTATTATGCAGTTTCGAATCCTGCATATCAATCTAAGCATGTACACACTTTCTAACTGCGCTATCATAGGCTATGCATAGGTGAAAGGAAATAGTAATTAATGGGGCACTTAACCCTAGGGAAGGCCTCTCGATAAACTACTACTGAACCTGAATGAATTATTATGTTCTCTCCACCAACCAACTTTACTCCTAAACTCGATTAATGAAATTAACAAACAGTGCATGAGTAAGAGGCATAGGGTTCAAGTAAAGAGTGCTAGGTTTAATACAAGTAGTATTAGGTGTAGGCAGTATGTCGGTATGTGGCTTAAAGAAGTAACAGAGGTTTTGATAACAGGTGTATTATATTTAAGAGATGTGGGGTGCATATTTCAAAGAGGTAAGAAAGGGGCGTAGTAAGAGTTATATATTAGATGTAAGAAGTGTGAGGGTGTACGTTATATATTAGATTTAAGAAGTGTGAGGGTGTACGTTATATATTAGATGTAAGAAGTGTGAGGGTGTACGTTATATATTAGATGTAAGAAGTGTGAGGGTGTACGTTATACATTAGATGTAAGAAGTGTGAGGGTGTACGTTATATATTAGATGTAAGAAGTGTGAGGGTGTACGTTTTCAAGAGGTGTGCAGCTTGTAATGAACGTAATAGGAGTTGATAAGATGTAAAAGGTATGGGAGTGTATGTTTTCAAGAGGTATTAAGCAGCGAGGTGTTTAGTAAGAGGTATACTAGACGTTAGATTATATCAAGTATATGTTACCAATACACGTGAGCTATTAAATATATATATACTCCCATCCGGACTCGAACCACTCGTCCTGACTGTCGGTGGTTCGAATCCGGCAGGCAGTATAAAACGTAAGATTAGGTTAGGGTGCATATTATGAAGAGGTATAGATCATTGAGCCGTAGTGAACACCGGGACCAACACAACAGATACTACAACAGTTATGACCCACTAACACTTATGAGGGGTTGCCTACTCACCCACCCATTCCAAACATTATAATCACCTCCTCATCAACATCCACTTCTGTTGTGTTACCGTGTTTAGTGATTTATGTATGCTTTATTTATGTTATATGTATGTATGTTTTATGTATGTTTATGTATGTATGTTTTATGTATGCTTTATGTATGTGTGTATGTATGTATGTATATGACTGTATGTATGCATGTATGTATGTATGTATGTATCCCAAGAGCAACATAGGCCTTTATCAGCCCATTTGTTTATACACCCCCAAACATATTGACTCTTTCGCCCGGTACCTTAGATAATGACTTCCTGATGTAGCGGTCTTAAATTTTAATTATATCATCAGTCTGGTCACACTCCTCTTCACCCACTCACCTACTTGCCCACCCACCGCCCACCATATAGCAAATCACCCAGCACAGTCGTCTATAGGGAGATATTTTCACCACACTTTTGGTCCTTTGTTGTTTTTTCTGTGCTCCATGTTGTATGCCTAGCGCTGAGATTATTCTGTTGTCCTATGTGTGCGTGTGTGTGTGTGTGTGTGTGTGTGTGTGTGTGTGTGTGTATGTGTGTGTGTGTATGTGTCACAAAGTCTTAAGCCATCAGCATACGTCTACACTTCTAATATTTAATCAGTCTGGTATGGTGAAAGGATTTTGTCAGAAATTCAATGACAAATACTACTACTACTACTACTACTACTACAACAACAGCAAGAACAACAACTACTACTACTACTACTACTACTACTACTACTACTACTACTAATAATAATAATAATACAAATACATGAATTAAAAAACAAACAAAAACTCCGCAATGAAATAATAATGTCTGCAATATGGGAGACACAGTAGAGAAGTTATTCCCTTCTCCCCATAGACGCTTGTATGTGGGCTTCCTTCACCACCCATATGTTGACAACCCTCGAGTAGTGTTGCCAATTTAGCTACTCTCCCGCTAGATCTATATAGAGGTATTTACTTCGATTTAGAGGCCTATTTTTACATCTAACAGCATGAATTCTAGCGATATTCTGTAGATTCAAGCCATTTTAGAGATATATTGTAGAGATTGTGCAATTATTCTAGCTATTTTCGGCATTTATTTACTATCTAGCATACTTGATTTGGTAACCCTACCCTCGAGTCAGTCAGTAGTCCCGTAATGTTCACTATAGAGTGGCGCCATACGGTAGTCATTGTACGGGATTAAGGGGGGAAGGCCGCATTTATATACTAATTTATTTATCTTTTTACTATTTTGTTTAGTTTCCTCTCTAGACCCCCATCAAGCTTTAAAAACACATATATAAATAACACAAAATATATATATATAAAAAAAAACACCCCAAGACCTCCCTTCAAAATAAACTTGTACATTTTTCGATAGAAAAAAATTCCGGCCGGAGGCCGGTTACTACTATATTACAGGTTCGCTGTCGCTCGCCAGGATAACAATCGACGACCAAAATATACGAAAGGTAATATTGACAAAGAAATGGAGTGAAAGGTTTTAAAATCACCATACGAATAAACCGAGTGTCTTAAAATCTGAAAACTAATGGGGCTAAACATGAAGAAGAAGGGGGCCAGAAAAACGAACCAATCTCCCCTTAAGACGCTTGGTATACGGTAGTCATTATAGGGGATTGAGACGTTACACTCCTTGATCTTGATTCTTGATTTAACCCCTTCTGTACCAGCGACGTCTTTGTAACTTTGTTCTGGCCACTACTAGACGAATTTATTCAGTTTAAAAAGGGCCTCCACCAATTATAATAACAGGCTTCGAAATACCTCTCTTAATCATTTTTACTGCCACAGATCCTTCTTGAACTGCACACAATCGTCTAAATATAGCAAGAATATAATTAGAAAGTCGTCGCCGGTACAGAAGGGGTTAAGGGCTTAATGGGTAGGCCCAATTAACCCTGCCTCAGGCCTACACTCCTTAGGTCATGATAATACTATATACTTTGTTTACTTTCAGTTAACCGTAATATTACAAGGGTCCCATAGACATTTCTCAGTTAATTAGAAGATTGTGTAGTGAAATAATATAGTGTTAATTAATAAAGAAAGACATTAGTAAGATTCAGAGACATAGTCATTTCATAGTTTTCCATCAAGTATCGAGAAATCAGCTGTTAAGGGGAAGGTATTCGCTTTTCTGACCCCCCTTCTCCCTCATGTTTAGCCTCATTAGCTTTGAGATTTTAAGATGTTCGTTTCATTAGTTTGGCGATTTTGAGACCTTTCACCCCAATTCATTGTCAATATTTAGACATTTCGTGTTATTTAGGTGTCGTTATTTATCCTGGCGAGCGATAGCGAGCCTGTAATTTTGGGAGGAACCGGCCTTCGGCCGTAAACAATTTCTGTCCCCTTAATATGCCAATGAAATAAAAACAAAAAAATATTGCCAGGAAATACTTGCTCATCCAAAATTTCCGGAAAGATCGCTCGTGTGACACCAGTTTTACTCCCTTGATGTTTGGGGCTTTAAGGGAAGGGGGGGGGAGGTTGTTTTTTATGGAGCCCCTTCTCCCTCATACTTAGCCCCACTAGTTATTATATATTAATACGTTCGTCCCATTAGTTTGTCGATTTGTTTTACCTTTCACCCTATTTCTTTGTTAATATTTGATCCTTTCGTGCCATTTAGGGGTCAATTTTTTCCTGGCGAACGATAGCAAGCCTGTAATTTTATGAGGATTGGCATTCGGCTGGGACAATTTTCTACCAAAAAATATACAAATACATCTCGAAGAGGGGTCTAGGGGGTGCTTTTTTTAACCTTAATGGAAGTCTAGCGAGGAAACTAAAAAATAGATGAACATATAAATAAATAAGTTAAAAAAACAACCCTACCCCCGAAATTGAATTTTCATCCCAGACTCAAGGTTAATTATTTGTCTTGTCTTTTAATTTCCAACTTGGGGTGGAGATTTTTTTTAATTCGAATAGTGTTGCATATTCATACCAGGAATTATTACTTTGTGTGCGGAATTAAAAGTTATTACATACATTTAGACACCTGGACATATTGGAATATTCGTCAAGCAAAAAATAAATATATACAATCTCACCACTTTCAAGATGAAAGAACAAAAATTAGAAAACAAGTGTTCAAATCTTTACCAGTCAATTGCGACACTAATCCTATTGACGTCTGCATGATTGATTCGAAAAAAGTCAAGATGAAATGTGTTTTAACATTAAGGGGGGGTCACCGGCTTTTTTGTATCTTTCTCTCCTTTTCTCTCTTTCCCTGGCTTGTATCCATTCGGCCCCATTCAGCCAACTGTTTTAAGATGTTTATCCCCATCCAGGTGTCGATTTCTTCCTGGCGAGCGATAGGGAGCCAGCATTGTATGGAGAAATCCGGCTTCGCCTGAGACATTTTTCTATCGCATAACGTACAAATTTAGCTTGCTGTCAAAACAATATATATATACCTGCTCGCTACCGCTCGCCAGGAAAATATTGACACCTGGATGGAGGTAAACGTCTTAGAACAGTAGGCTGAATGGGGCCGAATGGATACAAGCCAAAGAGAGAGGGAGAGGAAAAGAAAACAAAGCGAGGTGGGCTCCCTTAACATCACCAATTAATTTGTTTAAACAAAAATACAAGAACAAAATTGCCGGTAACAATTGCTTTATATCCAGGTTCTGCTGTAGCTTTTGACTCCAGTGAGCAAGTACAGTCGCGCTAATAAATCATGTCCCAGCTGTCATTACGTTTGGCCTGCCCTGTGCTGTATTAATGTCTGCCAGATGTTGAATAGGGTGGGTAAGTGTAGGAACATGTTTGTATATTTCAA
>CM064579.1:48279917-48452417 GCA_032716605.1 Paralithodes platypus | reverse complement strand
TATTGTGCGTGTGTGTGCATGTGCGTACTTGTGTATACCTTCATTATATGTGTGCTTTTGAGTGCATTCATGTATATATATATATATATATATATATGTGTGAGTGTGCATGCATATATGTGTGCATGTATGTACGTGTGTGCGGAAGTTAGCAGAACATACTAGCCATACGTCACGCTTAATTAACACTGTATATTGATGTGTGTGTGTGTGTGTGTGTGTGTGTGTGTGTGCGCGCGTAGATGTGTGTACGTGTAAATGTATGTATGTGTAGATGTGTGTACGTGTAGAAGTGTGTACGTGTAAATGTATGTACGTGTAGATGTGTGTACGTGTAGATGTGTGTACGTGTAGATGTATGTACGTGTAGATGTATGTACGTGTAGATGTGTGTACGTGTAGATGTATGTACGTGTAGATGTGTGTACGCGTAGATGTGTGTACGCGTAGATGTGTGTACGTGTAGATGTGTGTACGTGTAGATGTATGTACGTGTAGATGTGTGTACATGTAGATATATGTACGTGTAGATGTGTGTACGTGTAGATGTATGTACGTGTAGATGTGTGTCCGCGAGTCACAGGTCACATCACAGGTCACACTTAATTAACCTGACCGTTTTAACCACCTCCCTTTTGCCTCTCTCCCTCTAATTTTCGCTAATTACTTTTTTCTCACCTCCTGTGTCTTCTCCGGCCCTTTGTCCGAGTCGTTTTGTATTAGTAGTCTATTAATTAACTTGTTACAGTTTCGGATGGATTAACTATTATTTTGTATACATTTTTGTGTTTACATAAGTTTATATACTTTTTTTTCAGCTTGATAATAGTTATATATATATATATATATATATATATATATATATATATATATATATATACAGCATAGAGAGAGAGAGAGAGAGAGAGAGAGAGAGAGAGAGAGAGAGAGAGAGAGAGAGAGAGATAGATAGATAGATAGATAGATAGAGAGAGAGAGAGAGAGAGAGAGAGATAGAGAGAGAGAGAGAGAGAGAGAGAGAGAGAGAGAGAGAGAGAGAGAGAAAGCGAAAGCGAGAAAGAGAGAGAAGGTAGCGGACAAATATTGTATATAATAACGACAAATAAATATTTTACAACCCCAGATTCGATGGCCCCCTGTCTGAACCGTCCCAAAGTAAGACCACTGCCAATTTATGAGCTCCCCCAAGCATAGTCCCCCCTTCCCCCCCTTGTTACCCCCATATGGTTATTGAATCATATCAGTCCTAGCCTCGAGGGAAAAAAGGATTTTTTTTTTTTATAGTCTATTTGTATATTTCTTCCCGGTGTCAATAGTCATAATTTGTACTTTAATTTTTTTCCCTTGAGGGTATATTTTTTACTTAAGGGTTTGTTTTCTCAGAACTCCCTTGTCCCTCATGATTAGCACCATTAGTGTTAAGAAATTAAGGCATTCGCCCTATTAGGTTGGCGATTTAAAGGGATTTCGCCCTCATTTCTTTCTAAATTCTAAAACCTTTCGTTCCATTTAGGTGTTGATATTTTCCTGGCGAGCGATAGCGAGCCTGCAAGTTAGGATGATTTTTTTTTACAAATTTATCTCGAAAGGGGGGGGGGGGGGGGGGGGGGGGATTTTTTTTAAGAAGTTTGATGGAGGTATAGGGAGATAACTGAACCCCCCCCCTAATATATATATAATTATATATATATATATATTATATATATATATATATATATATATATATAAATATATATATATATTTATATACTGTACAGTATATATATATAAAATAATCTCCCCTAATAATAACCAAAACAAAGGGATATACGGCGCTCCAGTACTAAAAGGATTAGTGTGAAACAGACCGATTCCAAACTTATAGTCAGATTGTGAAAATAATAAGATGGCATTTGTCCAGTCCCTCCGCCAACAGCCACTCCCACATTGCCTACACACGGGAAGAGGGTGGTCACTAATTAAGGAACTCCCGGAGAAAAACTTTGATGAAAATTTACTGTTAATTCAATGTATTCTTCTTTTTCACCCCCCCCCCCCTCTCTCTCTCCCTCTCTCAATACATATATATATATATATATATATATATTATATCTAACGTCGTGAAGATTCCGAATATACCCTTAAAAATTCGAAAATCGTATATGACCTATCAGTTACACATTTTCGCCCGGACAATTTGGGAAACATAAGATTCATTATGGGTGTTTGACAATTTGTAGATTATATCTTGGACCGGATATGGAATCTATAGGCCCAGAGGCATCGATTGACACCGGGTAGATTGAATCTGGACCCATATTAAAGGCTACAGATGACTTTGAAATGTCAAAACTGGCCCATTTCAGGCGTTTTTGGGAGATCAAGTCTAAATCGAAAACCCAAACTAATGGTCCGATTTCAATTATGATCGTACCAATGGATTCAGAGTGTCGAAGTGTACTTGTGATACAAATTTGATCAAAATACATGCCTTTTTACATTGTCTATGGGTGATTTTGGGTTTTTGAAAATATATCATGGGCAAATTTTTTTTTAGATTTCAATTCTGATGGTACCAATGGATTCAGGGGGTCGAAGTGTACGTGTGATACTAATTTGAGGAAAATCCATGCATTTTATCTCGTCTATGGGTAATTTTTGTATTTCGAAAATCTTTGATCAGACGCCATAGGCACAAAAAATGTCTAAAAATATAACATTCATATACTGTTGGAATTGCAACGTCGTGAAGATTCTGAATATACCCTTACAAATTCGACAATTGAAAATTACCTAACAAGTTACACATTTTCGCCTGGACTGAATGAAACCCAGGCAATTTGGGAAACTTACTGTATGTTTCATTATGGGTGTTTGACAAGTCGTAGGTTAAACCTGCGACGGGATATGGAATCTATACGCCCAGGGGAGTCGATTGGCACCAGGTGGTTTGAATTTGGACCCATATTAACGGCTAAAGACGACTTTGAAATGTCAAAACTGGCCCATTTCAGGCATTTTGGGAGGTCAAGTCAAAATCGAAATTTGGGTGGGCCGAAATTTGGGTGGGTGAGCCGAAATTTGGGTGGGAGTGAGAGGGCAAATTGTGATCGAATTCTCCCCTTAGAATGCTAGAGGTCCTTCCTAAGCTGTATTGAACCGTCTTATGATAGCCAACTAAAAATGGATGACACACGTTCCCAGATTGCAAGGGTTAAATATTTACACGTAATTTGGATTGATGAGGGAAATGCATTTGGACTTAAGGGGACGTTATAGGATGTTAAGGGGGCGTCCGGTTTATATATTTGTTTTGGTTTGCTCCCAAAACCTCTATTAAAAAAAAAAAAAAAAAAAAACCTAAAGACCCTCCTGCGAGATCTATCTATCTATCTATTGCCGGACGGCTTACTCCCCTTACGAGGGTGGCCATACACAGAATGCCCCCAAGCGGACCTATTCCCTGTGAGAGGGACAACCCGAGCCAGTTTAGTGAGGACTTACAGGATTGACCACTCAATTTAGGATCCGTCCGACTCCGAGGCCCTCTGTGTATCTTGTTAGCACTATTTTTCTACAGTGGTGTTCGGCTAATCCATCCACTAACCTGCCTTACCCTTAGGTAGGCAGTACGGATTTGTATCAGGTTTACTCCCCTAGACAGGTTGCCAACCAAGGCTGACGAGTCCCATCCACCCGGATTTGTATAAGGTTGTCTCCCCTAGATGAGTTGCCGACCAAGGCTAACGAGTCCCATCCACCCCTTCGAGATAAATTTGTACATTTTTGGGTATAAAAATTTCCCTACATTACAGGCTCGCTATCGCTCGCCAGGACAAAATCGACACCTATATAGCTGAAAAGGTCTTAATTTTTGAAAAAATGGGCGAAACTCTTAACATTTGAAAACTAATGGGGCTAAACATGAAGGAGAATGGGGTTCAGAAAAATACAAATACTTCCCCTTAAGGGAGCCCACCTCGCTTATTTTATCTTTCTCTGCCTCTCTCTTTGGCTTGTATCCATTCGGCCCCATTCAGCCTACTGTTTTAAGACGTTTACCCCATCCAGGTCTCAATATTTCCTGGCGAGCGGTAGCGAGCCAGCATACATATATTTTTGTTTTGACAGCAAGCTAAATTTGTACATTTTTCGATAGAAAAATGTCTCCTGCGAAGCCGGATTTCTCCATACAATGCTTGCTCGCTATCGCTCGCCAGGAAGAAATCGGCACCTGGATGGGGATAAACGTCTTAAAACAGTTGGCTGAATGGGGCCGAATGGATACAAGCCAGGGAAAGAGAGAAAAGGAGATAAAGATAAAAAAAGGTGGTGACCCCCCTTAAAACAGTAGAAGCCCCCAGACATAGTTGGTAAATAGCTTCCAGGAAGCTAACATGACAGTGATAGATAATTATGATACTGTATTAATGGAGCCCACCTCGCTTTTTTCTCTTTCTCTCCCTCTCTCTTTGGCTTGTATCTATTCGGCCCCATTCAGCCAACTGTTTTAAGATGTTTACTCCCGTCCAGGTGCCAATATTTTCCTGGCGAGTGGTAGCGAGCCAGCATATATATATATATATATATATATATATATATATATATATATATATATATATATATACTGTATATATATATATATATATATTTTTTTACAGCAAGCTAAATTTGTACATTTTTCGATAGAAAAATGTCTCCGGCGAAGGCGGATTTCTCCATACAATGCTGGCTCGCTATCACTCGCCAGGAAGAAATAGACACCTGGATGGGAATAAACGTTTTAAAAGAGTAGGCTGAATGGGGCCGAATGGATACAAGCCAGGGAAAGAGGGGAAAGAGAGAAAAGGAGAAAAACAAAAAACGGTGACCCCCCTTAATGGGCTTGGGGGGTGGGCTTGGGGGGTGGACTTGGGGTTTTGGTCTATATAATATATTTATTTATTTATTTTTGAGTTTCCTCGCTAGACCTCCATCAAGCTTAGAAAAACACCCCATAGACCCCCTTTCAAGATAAATTTGTAAATTTTTCGGTAGAAAATGTCCTGGCCTTCTAAAATTAGAGGCTCGCTATAGCTCGCCAGGAAAAATGGCCACCTAAAGGGCACGAAAGGTCTTAATATTGACGAAAAAACAAAAACAATTAGGCGAAAGGTTTCAAAATCGCCAAACTAATGAAACGCACGTATTAAAACCTCAAAACTAATATGCTAAACATGAGGGAGAAGGGGGTCCATAAAAAGCGAGTACTACTGTATTAATGACACGTTATTGGAAGGCATAACAGTAGCGAGTCTTCGGTGGTAACGCACGATAAATAAACACCTGTACTGGCGACGTGTTTTCAATTTTATTATAACTATATTATGCCGACTTTGTGCAGTTTAAGAAGGATCTGTGGTAGTTAAATGGGTAAAGTGAGATAGTTCGAAGCCTTTTAATTGCTGGAGGACTTTTCAAACTAAATAAAGTCGTCTATGTTATGAATCGCCAGAATGTTATGAAAGAGACGTCGCCGGTACAGAAGGGGATAATGTAGATTTTTTCAGGGGAGTACAAGTACAAAGTAGTACAAAGGAAATCAAGCACCAACAGGTCTAGTGACCCCTCAAGGCTGCTTGCCCTCTAAACACTGATGCTCAAGTGTCCAAACAGTGGTTTAGAGTGGGTAAGGTATAATTGGAAAGGGAAGTATTGCCCTGGTACTAATGTCCGAGGGAGGATTAGATGTTATAGTCCGTTCATTCTAGGTTGGGCAGAAATCGTAATCTCTAACCTATGTAACTCAAAAATGGCTAGAGCAAATGAGCTGTCAATTACCACACCTATTCCCTAGCCTAGTCTTCCTATTTGGTAGAAACATTAGCTCAATTACTCTAGTCCTTTTTGAGTTATGAAAGGTTAGAGGTTACGATTTCTGCCCAACCTTGAATGAACGGAATATAGTAGGGGACAATTGGTTAGCATTATAAGTGATTTTTCGTGTATCTGGGAAAAAGATAGTAACACCTTAGCTAATTACTGTATAAACGCAATAGTCCTTGAGAGAGAGAGAGAGAGAGAGAGAGAGAGAGAGAGAGAGAGAGAGAGAGAGAGAGAGAGAGAGAGAGTACAGTTGGTTAAGGGGGTAGTGCTAATTGTTTGTCCGGCTATGTACCGGTATTTATTTATTTATTAGTTTCGTCGCTAGACCTCCATCAATCTTGACCTCCTTTCAGAATAAATGTGTACATTTTATCGGTAGAAACATGTCCTGGCCTTCTCCTAAGATTACAGGCTCGCAAACGCTCGCCAGGAAAAACTCGACACCTAAATGACACGAAAGGTTTAAATATTGACAACAAAATGGGGCGAAAGGTCTCAAAACCGCCAAACTAATAGAACGAACGTCTTAAAATTTCAAAACCAATATGCTAAACATGAGGGAGAAGGGGATCCATAAAAAGCGACTATCTCCCCCTTAACCCCCTTAAGGAAGTAGGTTAGGGGTATACAGTGCGTTCTGTCTGTCTGTTTAACTGTCTGGCTCACTGTTTGGGCACGGAAAAACGGATGCCAGGTGAGGGACTGAGCTGAGCCTTAAGTTTACCAACACATACACACATACATACAGTCAGTCGCACGCACATGCACGTATTCACACCCACACAATCATAAATATTCGCACACACACACACACACACACAGTCACACATACAGTACAGTCAGTCGCACGCACTTGCACGCATTCACACCCACACAATCATAATATTCGCACACACACACACACACAGTCACACATACAGTCAGTTGCATGCACATGCACGCATTCACACCCACACATAATAATCGCACGTTCACACATACAAACACACACACACATCCACACACGAATGTTTGCATGCACGAAGTCACATGTATACACACGCGAACATAAACTCGCACATATATATACACACAGACACATGAGAGTGTGGGTTAGTGTAAGCCAATATATACTGTACTGTATATACACTAGGTCTGACGGCGCGCAGGTCAGGGGGTTGATTATCATCTGTCAAATGACGGACTCTGTGCACCTCCTGTTGCACCTAGGCTCAATTCAAAAGACTTATACTGAATACTAAGAAAGTTCATGTAGGCGTACTATATACTGTATATTTGAGTGTCATTCTTAGTTTATAGACCCCATTAAAATTTTCGATTTCCAAAAAATTAAGAATTACGTCACTTGTGGATAAATGTCTGCCGATGTGCAGATTTCTCAACCCAAAACATGCTGTGATTTGCTCCATTCATTTTGACCATAACGACTTGAAGGATGTGAAATAACGTCTTCTCGGTACTAAGAGGGCTGAAAATTACCTGCCATTACTGTTCCTGCCACACGATAACAGACATATACATAAGACATAAGAATACAGACATAGGGATATTAGTGGAACTGGAGATGGGTGGTAACAAGTAGTGGTAGTATGTTTAGGCCCATGTGGATTGTTGTTATTGGAGGTGTTACGACCGGGGCTACGAATAAAACAAGGGCACTTAATGATTGGACTAGTAATAGGGCACTATGCAACAACTGTACGCTAGATCCAAACCCTCAAACTTATATGCCGGCGAACAAAAACACCTATACCCTCCAGAGTTAATCTGCGATAGCGGGATATCCTTAACTGGGCATAAATGTACTCTACTTCAGGCTAACCCACACTGGTATAGCCTGATAACAAACAAGATGCAAGTTACGTTAAAATGCATAAAAAGGAATCTATGGAAAGATCAATTAAATCACTGCAAGATTTAATACAATAAAAAGATGCTTCAATACAGTTACTCTAAATAACAATAAACTCTTCACTCCTATCTGAAAGAAAGTGAAGTATAGTCCTACAGCATAGACCTGGAAACTTCTGAAGAAAGTCTGATGCTCATAAGATGCTCGTATCTTAAACTATATAAAGGCAGGAGGCAGGACACCACACGTGTAAATCGAATACACTAAAAGATAGGACATATAATGTTAACTGACACGAGAATACTATAAATGCGCAACGGTAGCAATGCTTGACACTAAAAGAAGTACTTCCTCATCAACGAAACAGTCTGCTATGGTTGTGCGGCTCAGCAACAACCTAGACTAATAAATGCTGTGAATAATAATGCGCACATATCAAAGAGCTTATATTAAATACTAACAAGTGTCTACTCGATTAATAATGTCTAGCTGGGATACTCTAGGTAAGGAACTGGGGTTGAGCAAGACAGGCTCGTAGCCTAGCGATGTCCTTAAGACTGCATCCTTTAAGTTACGTTAACTGACTAGGGTGCTCTCTTGATAGATCCAGATCACAAGTATCTGGTTCTATCTTGGCGACCCTCTAAAGACAAGCAAAGAGGCAGCAAAGTGTGGAACTGGTACAGGCCAAAACCCTCAGTCAACAAAATGCTGCACTCGCAAAGGACGCAGCCGAAAAGACAACCCAGGCTACCACAGGACCGGTCGAAGTCGTGTAGGTATAAGCAAACCATACACACATCGGAGACAACGACTACAGTTACCTTATCCCAGTCTAGCATTAAATAAAAGAGCAGAAACACTAAATCAATAATGGAGACACACACAAAGTTCTTAACCTATACTAACTAAGAACCCTCAAACCTATTCTAAGTACATGTAAATATCTCAGAGGACGGCGCATGCAATACAATGGGCCGGCTATGGAAACCGTATGCAGAACCCAAGGGGAGTGTTGTGCAGTTAACAAAGATTAGAGTATGGAAAGAGAGAATCGAGTGAAAGAAACAGTGGTAAAGGGGGTGATCAGGAGAGAGTATGCAAGGGGATGTTAGAAGCACGTGCACCAAGCCTGTCCTGAGGAGGGCAGCTCCTGGGGACCCTCATGAAGGAGGTTAGTTACACAGGAGCCCGCAAGGGCGCGATGGTCGGCCAATCACGGGCCGAGACGTCACAAGGCAGCAGGCGTCCCTAGGATGCACCAGGATCCGCCAGCCAATCAAGGGTGCGGGAAAGCCCGCGCGCGAGTGGGAAAACTCCTCCGAGCGAGGGAGGCAGCACACACATACACACGCACACTGCCTACATCGCTCTTTCTCCTTAACTTTACACAATGCATCTTATATTCTATTAATGATATAAAATACTTCCCGTTGTCACAGACGAAAACAAAGACCACCACTGGACTGTCTGTGACAATGCGATTACTAGGAAAGAAAGAACAACATTCTTGGATAACTGTAGCCCATTTCGATGTCCCTGGCGAGCGCTAGTGGCTAACGAGAGGCGATTCTGCCAATGCTGGTAGACGTCACACCCCGCCTAAGATATGGGACGCTCAACATTAGGCGAGCACCATATCTGACAAGGCAGAATGCCGACAAGACCCGCCACACCTAGCCACTCCACCAGAAATGAAATGCAAAGCTCAATCTTAAATACAACAACATATTAGCATAAAGAAAATCTTATAACCCCTCCCAAACACAATAGTATAATTTTAGCCTGTTATGCTCCCTGAGCGAGCTTCACAGAGCCCAGCCTACTAAGTGAAAGACAGGTTCAATTTAGGACTTTAGCTATAACATTGGCAACTTACAATTAACTATCAAAAAGAAAGAGTTTTTATGTGATTTTTTGATTTAATTTTAATGTGGTTTTTGACGGCTGCTCTACATGGGAAAGCCTGGTTTTTCTCCACTCTCAACACACACTGACTGAACGGCGAGGGTTCTCCTGCAAACAAACCCTCCCGTGACAAACAATCAGCCAAAACATTATCAGTGCCCTTAACATGCCACACATCCAACTTGTGTTCCGGCAGCAAGACAACACCTGACACTGATAAATTGCCCAGTTCATCACAAGACTGGCACTTCTCTTCGCTCTCTCCGGCAACGGGGCCTGCCAATAACCTTTCACTAGTTCTACCTTCGTGATGAGCGAGGCAGCCCCGATGCGGTCTATGGTGTCGTCAACTCTAGGTAATGGATAGGTGTCTGTCAGGGATAATGATCCCACACTCTTGCAATCAACATACACACGGATCTTGCCACTCAACTCAGGTTGCAAACTCACTGGCAACGGCCACTCACGATATCCTTTATCCCTCAGACCCTTTATCTACATGTAGTCTAGCTCTGCTTTCACGACAGACTGTTGAGCAGGATTTATACGGTAGGGAACTAACTTGAGCCTTGCACTGTCTCCAGCCTCCATGTCGGATTCTACCCCGTACATCAGGCCTAGAGAAGCAACAAACATGCGGATGTACTGCCACAGTCTAGTAAACAACATCTCTTGGCACTCAGGAACAAGAGGTTGCAACTTATCTCAAAGAACAACATGCCTAGTGCCCTCCCACAACCCAGCCGAGACCGCAGCTTCTAAACTATAGTCCCCCTCCTTCTCCACCTTCGTCCCTAGAACAGCCAGGTCATGAGAGGGACAATCAGTACCACCTGTGCAGTCACTCTCATAGTTCATAATTGCTAAGGCCTCCCCGCCGATACCGTACATGCGCACCCCCGCATTCCTTGTGACTACATCTGCCTGCGCAGCATCACCGCCTTCAGCGACATGGCCAGATACAGTCGGTCTATGGTAGGGCTGTTGCATTCGACTAGAGCAGCATTGGGAGGCTATGCGACGACCGGGCACATCCACTCCACAGCCCACCTCACCAATCTACTCAATGTCCTCATTCTGACCACCACTCTTGGCAGCCATGGGTCGACCCTGACCTGACAACCATGCCAAAGCCTCGTCGCCCACCTTGAACCACCGAAACAACGAGGCTAACGGTCTACTCACACTCAAGTGACCTGCCAGCGGAACATCGTGCACTGCATGAGTTGTGAGGCCTGGGTGCTCGGCACGACCAGTGGGGTATGAACCGAGCCGGTGCTGGAGCGCTGCACACTGCTGCTCAGGCAGGTGCTCTAGCGCTTCCACAGCCACCAGACTCATGTCCCCCGCCCACTGCTCCGCCGAGACATGACAATCCCAACTCTCCTCCACCTGTGCCCCACTGCCCCCCTCTCCTTCTCCACCTTGGCTGCTGCAGACCAACGCAGGGACAGTAGGCTGCTCAGGTGGTTGCCTCACAAACTCCTTTAACAGGTTCACATGACATGTTTCCCCGTCCTCGTGTTCAATAGCCCCGTTCCCACAACTCTCCTCCACCTGGGAACTACTCTGTTGCGGAGTGCCATCACACCCAACCATGTCACTAGGGGTGACAGGTTCTGGGGCCACTCCGGAGCTCACCTCTGGGTCAAGTACCGAGTCGCCAAGAAGAGCCGCTGGATCAAAACTCACAAAACTTCTCCCAACTTTAGCTTTCTCCTTCCGACCGTTCCTCCGCTGGTCTAGAGACTGAGGAATAGGCTGTGACACCTTAGATGCACGAGATCGGGTGACAACACACGCCATCTGCTGTAATTGACACCTCTCGACCAATTCCTGCCCCTCCCTACTCACGTCGGCCGCCCTCTCGGCAACGACTAAGGGTGGAACCTCAGGAGTAGGCACCGCAAAGTCGTTGCCGAGAAGAAGGTCGACGCCCACTACTGGCAGTTTCTCTACGATTCCAACATCTATCTCTCGTGTCACACCATCAACCTCCAGCTCCACTCGAACCAACGGGTATGACCGTGTAGCATTAATACCCTGCACCACAACTACCCGTGCCGCGTTTATAGGTTGGCCTGTAAAGTTTTTCATCAGAGTCTGGGATGCACCTGTATCACGCAACAACTCCAACCCATGCTTGCAACCAGCCCAACTCACGCAGCCACGCCCTCTATGGTCGCAAAAAGCATCGCGGACAGGTTTCGAGCCTTCCGGACACTCCTTCACTGGCAGTGCCCCCGCATCTGACATATCACCCCGGGTAAATGCAGAAGACCTCAGAGACACCACAATGTTGCTAGCCAAAGACACGACTGCTGTAGATTGGTTACTAGGGCAGGAACGTGCAAAATGCCCCTTATTATGACACTTAACCCTTATTTAGCGGCGAGCAACATAAGTCGAGTTAAATAAAGCTGGACTATGTGGCGGCGCTCGACATAGGTCGAGTGGCAATTTCAGCACGTAATGTGGCTGAGAGAGAGAGACAAGTGGTGGCAGGAGACTAGCGAGCGTATGACTGCTCCAGACCACCGCGGCGAACCTACTGACACAAATCTCAGCTCCCTCCTCCCTCTCTCACTCGCTACATACTCAATTATGTACTGAAAGTACCGAATTACCTGCTTTTTGCACTCGCGTTGCACGGTTATTGCAAGAAAACTATCCATCATACAAGGATCGTTATGGTGTCATTCGAAAGCTCTGTTTATGCCCTTTCAGGGATAGGTACTTGTTTTACGTTCTGGGTCTTATTTAGGCATGAAAATGATCACGTAAACAGCCCTATTTTGGCTAAAAACACCCCGCTGTGCGGTACACATAAATAAACCGCATAGGCCGCTCGTAAGGTGTTAAAACACTCTACTTCACCCTTGGACTTCCCCTGAGGTGGGGAAGGGCCCTGACCTTTCTTAAACGGGACGGTTTTTAGTTTGTGATCAAAATTAGTATCATTGCTCTTACTTTCGTTATTAAATGTTGCATCACTGACTCGGGGGAGTGGAGTGTTGCGCCCCTTGTTAACTGCATCGGTCCGTTGTGCAGACCCGCACCCACGAATCAGCGACATTCTCAGGTCAGCCATCTCAGCTGCCTCTTGTAGAGTTTTAGGTTGTTTCTCTTTGAGGTTCAAAGTCAGGTCGCCGCCTGTGCATTTAAAAAATTGCTCTAGAAGGAATAACTGCTCAATATCTTCGAACGTCGTCACCTTCTCTGACCTCAGCCAATTTCTCAAAGCATCAGACAGTTCCCGGGCATGTTCTAGAAAAGTGCACTCACGACCCTTCGTAACACCCCGAAACTTCAACCTATATGTCTCTGGTTGTAACTCGTACGCCCGCAGAACAGCTTCCTTCAATACCTCATAATCGACACAAGACTCCAAGGGCAACGGATCATATGCCTTGAGTCCTTTGCCAACCAACCTAGAGGAAACAAGGGCTGCCCACTTAACCTCGGGCCATTGGTGCTCCCGGCACTTCTTCTCAAAACGCAGGAAAAACTCGGTGACACCCGACTCGTCAAATGCAGGGACTAACTTAAGAAGGTGCGATAAAGACTGATCAAGACCTCGATTTCCAGAACCGAGACGCTGCCCTGTCGACTCCACCCGAGCTCTATGTCTGCACAGTACATGGCCTTTCTCTCCTCAGCCTGAATCCTGAGCTCAGCCTCTCGCTGCTGCTGCTGAATCTTAGCCATCTCAAGCTGGTATTCCTGCTGCTTAGCCATCTTAGCCATCTCAAGCTCAGATTCCCGCTGCTGCTTCCCGCCAGCCAATCAAGGGCGCGGGAAAGCCCGTGCGTGAGCGGGAAAACTCCTCCGAGCGAGGGAGGCAGCACACACATACACACGCACACTGCCTACATCGCTTTCTCCTTAACTTTACACAATGCATCTTATATTCTATTAATGATATAAAATACTTCCCGTTGTCACAAACGAAAACAAAGACCACCACTGGACTGTCTGTGACAATGCGATTACTAGGAAAGAAAGAACAACATTCTCGGATAACTGTAGCCCATTTCGATGTCCCTGGCGAGCGCTAGTGGCTAACGAGAGGCGATTCTGCCAACGCTGGTAGACGTCACAGAGGTGATTGTGGGAGTATTATTAGTGGATGCCTGTTTGCTTATCCTAATGATAGTATTTTTGTGATAGGCTTATTGTAAATCATTGATGATGTTAGTATATATGCTATATTTTGTTGATAGCAGTGTATTTGTGTATACTGCATACTGCATATGTTGTGGATGTGTGTGCGAGTATTATGGGTGGAAGTAGTGTATATAAGTGAAAATGGTTAAGGGGGGATGGTTTATGATTTTGGTCGATTATTTCATATATTTAATTTTTTTGTTAGTTTCCTCAGTAGACCTCCACCAACCTTAAAAATACATCCTTTAGATCCCCCTTCGAGATTAATTTGTAAATTTTTCGGTAGAAAAATTTCCCGGCCGAAGGCCGTTTCCTCCAATATTACAGGCTCGCTATCGCTCGCCAGGAAAAAAATGGACGCCTAAATGGCATGAAAGGTCTAAATATTGACAACGAAATGGGGCGAAAGGTCTTAATATAGACAAACTAATGGGACAAACATCTTAAAATCTGAAAACTGATAGGGCTAAAGATGAGAAAGAAGGGGGACCAGAAAAGCAGCCCATCTCCCCTTAAAACGAATAATTATATAGCTTGTAAGTAAATGTTAGTCGTATATTCGTTGGTGTGGTTGTTCAATAGTTTTGTTGTTCGTGATAATGATTTTTTGATTATTGTAGTATTTATATTGAAGTTAGAAGCTGTTTCTAAAGGTGGTTTTATTATTGTGTGTTTGTGATTGATATTGTACAGTTGGTAAAGGTGGGTTGATTTTCCGAGTATTAATGCTAATGATGAAGTGTTTCTGCGATTATTGTTGCAATTATGTACTGATTCTTATAGTGTTGGTGTTAGCGGACGTGTATAAGAGAGTTGTATATTATGAGAAAGTAGTTTGTGCTAGGGGTGGTGATTGTATAATCATAGTAGTTTGTAGAGGTGTGTCTGTGTAGCAATATTTGTCTGTATGTTTATGTTTTTATGGTTGTCTTATGTACTTTTTCTTTGTGATTATTGTATGTGTGAAATATTTTTCGTTTTGTGGACATGTCTTTGATCATTGTTGTTACAGAGCAAGTAATTACAAATTAACAGTCATTACTGGTAGACACAGAAATATTGATGAAGAAGACAGGGTATGTACTAAATGTAATGAGAATATGGTGGGGGACGAACATAATTTGTTGTTTATTTGTAAAAAATATGATATTGTACAGTTAAGAAATATTTATATTTATCATTATTATAGGCATAACCCAACACAGTATAAATATATATTGTTAATGAATAATACTAACTTAAAAGTGATGACGAATTTTTCTAATAAGAACGTTTAATATGTATAGATAGATCAAGTCTTAGGACATTTATTATGGTTTGTTCAAGATGTACCAGTGTATTTAAGCGTACCCTAATTTATCAGCAAAGGCATACTCTATACGTGTAATATGTAAGGGGCTATGATCCATACTTTTTGTAAAAGACTTAGCAAATAAACTTAATTCAATTCAATTCAATTCAATTCACACACACACACACACTGTACTTGTCTAAACATCTGATTTGTATAATCTACTGTATAGTAATTATCGCCATTGCCTATATATTATATGTTTTAAGGTTCAGGGTTTATATTTTATAATATATACAAAACATACACTTTGTTTCACCTCATTTGTTCTTGATCGAGTACTCAAAGCTAATGAACTTATCTGAACTCCCACTAACCCTATATTCCCTGGACCATGGTATAGAAACAAACAATAAAGAACGAAAGAGGAGGTATTGAGGGAGTACAAAGGACTACAAAGAAAATCAAGCAACAACAGGTTCAGTGACCCCTCTAGGCTGCTTGTCCTTCAAAACACTGAGGATCAAATATCCAAACAGTGGTTTAGAGTGGGTAAGGGAAAATTGGAAAGGTAACTACTGCCCTGGAACTAATGTCTGTGGCAGGATTAGGAAGTTAGTAGGGGACAGATGGGATAGTAACACAACACAGTTATAAGTGATCTTTCGTATATCTGGGAAAAAGAGAGTAACGTCTTAGTAATATATATACGCAATAATCCTTGATGAATATAAGGGGAATAAAACAAAAGTTATTAATTTACAAACGCAGTCAGTCGCGGGTTTGATGCAAGATATTTGTCTAGGCGAAGTTTAAAAGAATCAACGGTGTTGCAGTCCATAATGTCTCGGGGAAGCCCATTCCACAAGTTAACAACTCGACTGAAGAAGAAATTCTTAGATTTGTGTGAGTTAAATGATTTACCAATAATTTTGCAACCTTTTCATCGCGTGCAATTATATTGGTCGATAGTGAAGTACTTACTACTGTTCATATTATCGATGCCTTTGATGATTTTGAACGCTTGAATTAAGTTGTCTCTTAATCTACGCTGGGTTAAAGGAAATAGATTTAATTCTCTAAGACGCTCCTCGTATGTTTGTTCTTTATGCTAGATATAATTTTGGTAACTCTACGTTGAACTCGTTCTAGCTTGTCTATATCTTTTTGGTGGGTGAGATGGGTCGAGCGCAAGGCTAATGTGTGGCGCAGTCGACAAGGTGTGCATAAGAGAGCTTATTTTGGACAGCTGTCAGGCAACAGGTTGTATACTGTATACTGTAGACCTTGGTGCAAGCTAAAATCTAAAATAAATAAGCTTATTTAATCAATTCAGATCTTTACTTTGTTTTCATCGTTTTCCTGTTTTCCTTTTTTGTGTTTTTTTTTTTTTTTTTCGTAAAGTGTCTCCCAGCGGGTCCACCCATGGTCCTGTAGGCTTGTCCTTTCCACTGGAAAGACTTCTGTATTTGTATAATAATAATAATAAAGTAGGTGTGCAGTTTTCGCATTACAAAAAAAAAAAAAAAAAAAAAAAAAAAATGCATACGCAACTCTGCGACCTAGAATTCTGCAAGTAATATTGAATCTCTTAGGTAAAATCGGTATATATAAATATATATGTATACTGTATATATATATATATATATATATATACTAAATGTTTTTATACTCACAGCCGGACTTGAACCACCGACAGTCAGAACAAGTGCCCATATTTTAATCCACTATACCACAGCATGATAGAGGATACTCTTGTGCAGTGGATTAAAGCATAGACACTCGTCCTGACTGTTGGTGGTTCATGTCCTTCTGGGAGTATACATACATAATTACATTTATGATCGCATTGAATCTTAATCATTGGAATATTTATCTATAATAAGGTCAGCGTAACATTATTTTGTAGCATTTTGAATATGGTGGAATTCAAATTTAGAATATATATAAGAGAAATAGTGACCATAATCTGTGACCTTCACCATTCACCTTGACCTTTGAATAACAAAAACTCAAAATTTGAACAATCGTTGCATTGACCAACCGAATTTGCCAGCAAAATTTGGTGACGATACGTAACCTGTTCAGTACAGTTCTGTTAGTTTAATTTTATACTGGATATTAAGACTTTTATTTAGTTTATGAAGGGCCTCAATAAAATGAGCAGGGTTTCAAATATCTTTATTAACCCTTTTTACTACCACAGATCCTTCATACGTTCCACAAAATCGTCTAATTATAGCTAGACTACAATAAAAAAGACGTCACCGTTACACAAAGGGTTAAACAGTCTAGGAAGAGTTTAAAGATTATTCAATTTTTGTTTTATTCTTTGACCTTGACTTTTAACCTTAAGTATTGTAATATATAATATATATATATATATATATATATATATATATATATATATATACAGTATATGATTGAAATATATATTTAAGTAAAATGCAACTAACAGTCGTTAGCTTATCGAAAATTGAGTATTTTTTATGATGAAGGTTAACTTATGACCTGGGCCTGTGCCCTTGACCTTTATGTAGGATTATATTTTTGTTTGCTTTGATGTAACCCTAGAAAATCCAATAAGTGTGTCAAATTTCATTAAAAATTAGCAGTTAGTTTCAGAGGTATTAAAGGAATAGTTGACCTTGACCTTCACATTGACCTCCATGATGTCTGAAAAATTATAATTATAATTTTCCCTTAAAGCATAACTGTCTCAACGAATGTTGTGAAGTTTACATGAATAGTAAAGAAATTAGCTTATTGACCTTATATTTGATGTTGACCTGTGACCTTTACCTATCAAATGGAATTATGTTCAGACTTGTATGACCTTGGTCTAGGCATTCCGCATATGCATGATATGCCTAATGAGAATCTTACATTAAATAGAAAATAATAGTAAAAATAATTTTCTAACTTTAACCTTGACCTTCGACCTTAGAATTTCTTGTCAAGGATTTAGTTTGCTTAACAGCAATGTTCATATTAACTAGCATTATGAATATTGTGTAATTCGTATAAAAACATATTGATTACAAATAGTGATCATATACTGTGACCTTGACCTTTGACCTTTGACTTAAAATATAATACATATAATTGGATGGTCGTCGCATTGACCAACTGAATTTGCCTGTATAATTTGGTGACAATACATTAAACAGTCTAGGAGGAGTTAAGGGTAAATGACAAATACTCTTGTTTTGACCCTGACCTCTGACCTTAACTATTACAATATTTATGTGAAATTTGATATATATGATATATAAGTAATAAGCCATAACACAGCCAGGTTTCCAAAATTTGAGTAATATTTTTTAATAAATAATAAAAGTTGACCTTTGACCTTGACCTGTGACCTTGACCTTTATGTAAGAGTACATTTTTGCTTGCATTGACATTGCCCATGAAAATCGAATAAGCATGCCTAATTTAATTAAAACCCATCAGTTAGTTTCATATATATTAATATAATAGTTGACCTTGACCTTTGACCTTTATGTCTCAACATTTATTATTTTCCTTTTCACTTAAAGTGCAACTATCTCACCAAATTTTGTGAAGTTTGCATGAAAAGTAAAGAAAATAGCATATTGACCTTTTATTTAACCTTGACCTGTGACCTTGACCTTTCATATGGAATTGAATAGTTTTTTGTATGACCTTGGCCTAGGTATTCAAAAGACACATGGTAAACCTAGTGAGAATCTAACAGTTAGTATAAGAAATACTAGTAAAAAAATCATTTTGACCTTTGACCTTGAACTTTGACCATACCCTTTATAATATTTATCTAAGATCAGGGCAATACAATATTAAGGTTACCAGTAACTTGTATTGTGAAAATGAAGCCATTTGAGTAAAAAGTAAAATAAATAGTAAAAGTTGACCTTTGACCTTGACCTGTGACCTGGACCTTTATGTAAGAGTATTTTTTTTGTCATTGACATTGCCCTGAAAAATCAAATAAGCATGCCTAATTTCATTAAAACCCATCAGTTAGTTTCATATATATTAATAGAATAGTTGACCTTGACCTATGACCTTTAACTTGACCTTTATGATGTGTGTGTCCAAATGTATTATTTTCATTTTCATTTAAAGTGCCACTATCTCACCAAATTGTGTGAAGTTTGCATGAAAAGTAAAGAAAATAGCATATTGACCTTTTATTTGACCTTGACCTTTCATATGGAATTGTATAGTTTCTTGTATGACCTTGGCCTAGGTATTCCAAATATACATGGTAAGCCTAGTGAGAATCTAACAGTTAGTATAAGAAATACTAGTGAAAAACTCATTTTGACCTTTGACCTTACCCTTAAGAATATTTACCTAAAGGTTGGTCAATACGATATTAAGGTTACCAGTAACTTGTATAGTAAAAATGAAGACATTTGAGTAAAAACTAAAAAATATTAAATATTGACCTTATTTCCAACCTTGACCTTTGACCTTAACCTTTAAGGTAAATGTAAAATACTTTTTGACTGACCATTGCATTGACCAAATGGATATACCTGTGAAATTTGGTGAAAATCCATCGAATGGTCTAGGAGGAGTTCCCGGACAGACAGACGGACGACGACGACGACGGACGACGACAGACAGGCTGGCTGGTGGTGCACAGTATACGGGCAGGATCTGTTTGCGCGATACCACTCTGCTTCGCAGAGTTGATAAAAATATAATACATGCGCGCACAAGCGCTTCAAGAAGTAATTTTACGGTCATCATACATACATGAACCTCACTGATGACCAACATGACATGCCCCCTTTAATTTGTCTCGCTATGAAAAACTAGAAATTATATAACATGGGTTTCCAGCCTCAGTCATATAATATCGCTCATTACATTGCTAAGTACAAAACTGAGATTATATATATATATATATATATATATATATATATATATATATATATATATATATTATATATATATATATATATATATATATATATATATATATATATATATATATATATATATATACAGTATATATATATATATATATATATATATATATATATATATATATATATATATATATATATATAGTGTACATTTTTGAGGAGCAAGTTTTTTTTCTAGTCATATTTTGAGGTTCTTTCGCATTGGAGTCGGAAACTAGATCAAAGAATGATTAATTTAGGTAGTTAATTTTTTTCGGAACCTAAATTTTGATGCTGCCAGACTACAATTGCCTATACAAATTTGACGTAAAAATCGCCTTTAGTGTTAAGAAAATTTGTTCCAGTGTGACAGTAATATCCTCGTAATTGAGAAATATTCGGCTTAAGTGAAGATGGGTCGTTTTTCTGGTCCCCCTTTGTCCTCATGTTTAGCCCCATTAGTTCCTAGATCTTAAGACGTTCGCCCCATTAGTTTGTAGATTTTAAAACCTTTTGTCCCATTTCTATGTCAATATCAAGACCTTTCGTGCCATTTAGGTGTCGATTTTTTTCCTGGCGAGCCTGGCGATAGAGAGCCTGTAATTTTATGAGAAACCGAAGTTCGCCGGGACATTTTTCTATCGAAAAATGTATAAATCTATCTTGAAGGGGGGTCTAGGGAGTATTTGTTTAAGGTTGATGAAGGTCTAGCGAGGAAACTAGAAAATAAATTAATATATGAATAAATAGGCCCCCCAAATACCACTATCCCCTTCAGTGTTTCAGTGAGGACAGTTAAACTAATTAGACTATTTTGATATTTGCAGTTTCATTACAAATGAAGACATAATTAGTTATGGTAATTTAGGCAAACGGACACACACCCCCACACACATGTACAGCGGAAGAACAGTACAGTAATCCGGCGGCACAGGTCAAACAGCTGGGTACAGTCGTTTGCAGAAGTAACGGGTACACTACTATGTGGAAAACTTGAAACAGTGAATATTGATGAAGGGGAAACACATTATATTGGGACATCGAGCTAAAAAGACTCCACTCACTCACTCACTCACTCACTCACTCTCTCTCTCTCTTTCTTTCTTTTTGCCTCCCCACTCTTTGAAAACTGCACAACAATACGTTGACATAGCTACTTGAGTTCTGCATCCCCTTCATTATGTGAGGTCTTTACTATGATGAATACAATTACATAATGGTAACTATAATATAAACAGAATGGCATCGTACATTGTGTGTGTGTGTGTGTGTGTGTGTGTGTGTGTACAATCTCGTCCGTGACATGACTTTCTTTACTGCAATAATACGTTTGCCCCAACTTCCAGGGCGTTTATATAACCCAGAAGAGGAGGTGTTTAATCTTAGAAAATGTCTTATTATTAAATAATTATACAAATTTCTTCTTGTATCTTTACATATCTTTCTATTAACTCCTTCTGTACCGACGACGTCTTTTAATCATTATGCTAGCTGTATTTAGACGATTTTGTGCAGCTTATGAAGGATCTGTGGTTGTAAAAGGGTTACGTGAGATAGTTCGAAGCCTGTTAATTGCTGGAGGTCCCTTTTAAACTGAATATAATTGTCTTATAGTAGCCAGAATAAAGATAAAAGGATATCAACGGTACTGAAAGGGTTAAGATCGAAACATGCATGTAGATTTTGGGGAGCAACAGATAATTGAAGTGTTGGCAAGAAATTTAGTAAGATTATTAATCCTTTGAGACTAAAGGGGTGCTTCACAAACGCTTTTTCCATCAACCTTTGAAAAGCATTTTTTTTTCGCATACCAGTTTTTTGTATATTGTTTTGCCTTGGAATCGACAACTAGACTGAATGTATTTGATTTTACGAAACTGAAGTAATCGATGATTATAATTGAGAAGATGCCCGACCACAATTGACTGACAAGAAAATGACGGAAAAAGCGCTCGTGTGACACCGGCTTAAGAATGCCATCTCGTCTGGGTTCGAATTATATCTGTAATATTCTTCAATTGTCATAGATCCTCTGAATATATGCATTTCAGTATACACTTCAGGCCTGATAGTACTGCTTTGCATAATTATATGTTCACCGTTTGGGGCCTGGAGAGAGCTTTCTTGATCTAAACGAAGAGGCATCCTAATCACAACATATACATAAGTCATAAATAAGTCATAAAAGTTTCACTAATTGACTTAACCAGATATCCAATAGCTTATTAAGTCCTTGAATATATTGTTCTAATAGTACGTATATATACTAATGGGGAACCTAAAACAGAAGAATGACGTATGCAAAGAAAACACCAGAAACTAAACCATACAAAACAAACATCATTGCAATAAATACATACACACTAATACATATACATTAGAGTTAGGGACGGGGGTGGGGGGAGGGGGGGATCTAGACCCCTTTCTCCCTCAGGCTTAGCCCCATTAGTTTTGAGATTTCAAGACATTGACCCCATTAATATATCTATCTATCTATTGCCTGACACCGTGATCCCCGAAGGGGTGGCCACGAACGAACCGCCCCCATGCACCTCTGTCCCAAGTCAGTCGACGCCCCTCCCCCCAACCAGCACCGCCTTCGTTCATGTACTTCCTCACTCCATCCTTCCACCTCTCATTCGGTCTACCTCTCCCTCTCTGTCCCTCCACTTCGCTCTCGTACACCCTCTTAGTCATTCTCTCGCTTTCCATACGTTCCATATGGCCGAATCATCTCAAGTTGTTCCTTTTCACACTTTCCAGCACATCTATCTCCACACCACACCTCCTGCTTACTTCCTCATTAGTCTGTCTATCCCTCCATGTAACTCCGCACGCACTCCTTAAGTAATTCATTTCCACTGCTCTCACTCTTGGTCTGAGTCTCTCAACCTTTTGCCTGATTCCTTTGTCAAGTTTAAGAGCTTTCGCGCTATTTAGGTATCGCCTCTATTCCTGGCGAGCAATAACGAGCCTGAAATTTAGGAGGGACTGGCCTTTTGGCCGCGACATGCACAAAGTTTCTACCGAAAAATTTACAAATTTGTCTCAATAGGGGGTGTTCGGGGTGATATTTTAAGTCTGATGGAGGTCTAGGGAAGAAACTATAAATAAATGGATAGATAAGTATATAAACACAAATATTGGAAAATTCACCCCTTAAACGGTAAGTGAAGATGTAGGGCAGTAAGATGAGAGTGTTGAGTAGGAGTGTGTTAAACAGCCACTGGCCGCCATGCCTGTACTCTGCTGTAATACTATAACTCTTACCGCACCCTCACCAACCCGGCTGTTACATCACCTCGGAGGTATCCGAGTATTGCCATCCCAGCCAAAATTATGCTTAAGGGGAGATGGACCTTTTATTTCTATTAATTCATGTATAGTATTCCTTTATGTCTTAGTTTTCTCGCTAGATCTCCATCAAGCTTAAAAAAACACCCCTTAGACCCCCCTTTAAGATAAATTTGTACATTTTTCGGTAGAAAAATGTTCCGGCGTTTTAACATTTCAGGCTCGCTATCGCTCGCCAGGAAATAATCGACACCTAAATGGCACGAAAGGTCTTAAAATTGACAACGAAATGGGGCGAAAGGTGATAAAATCGCAAAACTAATGGGCCGAACATCTTATAATCTCAAAACAAATGGGGCTTAACAGGAGGGAGAAAAGGAACCAGAAAAACGACCCATCTCCCCTTAAGCTCAACAGTCCATCAGCCTCCACTTAAGACGGGTGAGGGGGGGGGGGGGAGGGGGTATTTGATAATTTATTTATATATATATTAATTATCAACTCTGCGAAGCAGAGTGGCATCTCACACACAGGTCCCGCCCATATACTGTGCACCACAATTCAGCTTGTCCGTCGTCGTCGTCGTCCGTCGTCCGTCCGGAAACTCCTCCTAGACCGTTCAATGGATTTTCACCAAATTTCACAGGTATATTCATTTGGTCAATGCGAAGGTCAGTCAAAAAGAAATTTTCAATTTAACTTAAACGTTAAGGTCAAAGGTCAAGGTTAAAAATAAGGTTAATATTTCATGTGTCTTAGTTTTTACTCAAATGTCTTCACTTTCACTATATAAGTTACTGCTAACCTCGATATCCTATTGACCAAATTTTAGATAAATATTCTGAAGGGTAAGGTCAAAGGTCAAGGTCAGAGGTCAAAATATTTGTTTTACTAGTATTTCTTATATTAACTGTTAGATTCTCACTAAACTTACCATGTATATTCGGAATACTTAGGGCAAGGTCATACAAGAAACTAAACAATTCCATATGAAAGGTCAAGTTCACAGGTCAAGGTCAAATAAAAGGTCAATATGCTAATTTCATTACTTTTCATGCAAACTTCACAACATTTGGTGATATAGTTGCACTTTAAGTGAAAAGGAAAATAATACATTTTGAGACATATCATTAAGGTCAAGGTCAAAGGTCAAGGTCAACTATTCTATAAATACATATGAAACTAACTGATGGGTTTTAATGAAATTAATCATACTTATTTGATTTTTCTGGGCAATGTCAATTACATTTTGTTTTACTCTTACATAAAGGTCAAGGTCACAGGTCATGGTGAAAGGTCAACTTATACTATTTATTTTTAGTTTTTATTCAAATGTCTTCATTTTCAGTTTACAAGTTACTGGTAACATTGATATCGTATTGCACAAATTTTAAATAAATATTCCAAAGGGTAAAGTCAAAGTTCAAGGTCAAAGGTCAAAATAGTATTTTTACTAGTATTTCTCATATTAACTGTTAGATTCTCACTAGACTTACCATGTATATTCGGAATACCTAGGCCAAGGTCATACAATAAACTATTCTATTCCATATGAAAGGTCAAGGTCACAGGTCAAGGTCAAATAAAAGGTCAATATGCTATTTTCTTTACTTTTTATGCAAACTTTACAAAATTTGGTGAGATAGCTGCACTTTAAGTGAAAAGGAAATTAATAAATGTTGAAACACATAAAGGTCAAGATAAAGGTCAAAGGTCAAGGTCAACTATTCTATTAACAAAAATATATTTTCAATTTAACTTAAAGGTTAAGGTCAAAGGTCAAGGTTAAAAATAAGGTCAATATTTCATGTGTCTTAGTTTTTACTCAAATGTCTTCATTTTCACTATACAAGTTACTGGTAACCTCGATATCCTATTGACTAAATTTTAGATAAATATTCTGAAGGGTATGGTCAAAGGTCAAGGTCAGAGGTCAAAATATTTGTTTTACTAGGATTTCTTATATTAACTGTTAGATTCTCACTAAACTTACCATGTATATTCGGAATACTTAGGGCAAGGTCATACAAGAAACTAAACAATTCCATATGAAAGGTCAAGTTCACAGGTCAAGGTCAAATAAAAGGTCAATATGCTAATTTCATTACTTTTCATGCAAACTTCACAACATTTGGTGATATAGTTGCACTTTAAGTGAAAAGGAAAATAATACATTTTGAGACATATCATTAAGGTCAAGGTCAAAGGTCAAGGTCAACTATTCTATAAATACATATGAAACTAACTGATGGGTTTTAATGAAATTTATCATACTTATTTGATTTTTCTGGGCAATGTCAATTACATTTTGTTTTACTCCTACATAAAGGTCAAGGTCACAGGTCATGGTGAAAGGTCAACTTACACTATTTATTTTTAGTTTTTTTTTCAAATGTCTTCATTTTCAGTTTACAAGTTACTGGTAACATTGATATCGTATTGCACAAATTTTAAATAAATATTCCAAAGGGTAAAGTCAAAGTTCAAGGTCAAAGGTCAAAATAGTATTTTTACTAGTATTTCTCATATTAACTGTTAGATTCTCAGTAGACTTACCATGTATATTCGGAATACCTAGGCCAAGGTCATACAATAAACTATTCTATTCCATATGAAAGGTCAAGGTCACAGGTCAGGGTCAAATAAAAGGTCAATATGCTATTTTCTTTACTTTTCATGCAAACTTTACAAAATTTGGTGAGATAGCTGCACTTTAAGTGAAAAGGAAATTAATAAATGTTGAAACACATAAAGGTCAAGATAAAGGTCAAAGGTCAAGGTCAACTATTCTATTAACAAACATAAATTTTAAATTTAACTTAAAGGTTAAGGTCAAAGGTCAAGGTTAAAAATAAGGTCAATATTTCATGTGTCTTAGTTTTTACTCAAATGTCTTCATTTTCACTATACAAGTTACTGGTAACCTCGATATCCTATTGACCAAATTTTAGATAAATATTCTGAAGGGTAAGGTCAAAGGTCAAGGTCAGAGGTCAAAATATTTGTTTTACTAGGATTTCTTATATTAACTGTTAGATTCTCACTAAACTTACCATGTTTATTCGGAATACTTAGGGAAAGGTCATACAAGAAACTAAACAATTCCATATGAAAGGTCAATTTCACAGATCAAGGTCAAATAAAAGGTCAATGTGCTAATTTCATTTCTTTTCATGCAAACTTCACAACATTTGGCGATATAGTTGCACTTTAAGTGAAAAGGAAAATAATAAATTTTTAGACACATATCATGAAGGTCAAGGTCAAAGGTCAAGGTCATCTATTCTATCAATACACATGAAACTAGCTGATGGGTTTTAATGAAATTAGTCATACTTATTTGATTTTTCTGGGCAATGTCAATTACATTTTTTTTACTCTTACATAAAAGTCAAGGTCACAGGTCATGGTGAAAGGTCAACTTATACTATTTATTTTTAGTTTTTATTCAAATGTCTTTACAAGTTACTGGTAACATTGATATCGTATTGCACAAATTTTAAATAAATATTCCATAGGGTAAGGTCAAAGTTCAAGGTCAAAGGTCAAAATTGTATTTTTACTAGTATTTCTCATATTAACTGTTAGATTCTCACTAGGCTTACCATGTATATTCGGAATACCTAGGCCAAGGTCATACAATAAACTATTCTATTCCATATAAAAGGTCAAGGTCACAGGTCAAGGTCAAATAAAAGGTCAATATGCTATTTTCTTTACTTTTCATGCAAACTTTACAAAATTTGGGGAGATAGCTGAACTTTAAGTGAAAAGGAAATTAATAAATGTTGAAACACATAAAGGTCAAGATAAAGGTCAAGGTAAACTATTCTATTAATATATATGAAACTAACATGTGTTTTAATGAAATTAGCCATGCGTATTTGATGTTCATAGGCAATGTCAATTCAAACAAAAATGTACTACTACATAAAGGTCACAGGTCAAGGTCAAAGGTCAACTTTTATTATTTAAAAATAAATTAGGCTACTAAAATTTTAGAAAACTGGCTGTGTTATGGCTTATTACTTAAATATAGCCTAATATATATCAAAGTTCACATAAATATTGTAATAGTTAAGGTGAGAGGTCAAGATAAAAAAAAGAGTATTTGTCATTTTCCCTAAACTCCTCCTTGACTGTTTAATGTATTGTCATAATATTATACAGGCAAATTCAGTTGGTCAATGCGACGACCATCCAAATATATGTATTTTACTTTTAGTCAAAGGTTAAAGGTCAAGGTCACAATATATGATCACTATTTGTAATCAATAAATTTGTATACAAATTAGGCTACACCATATTCATAATGCTAGTTAATACGAACATTACTGTTAAGCTAACTAAATCCTTGATAAGAAATTCTAAGGTCGAAGGTCAAAGGTCAAGGTTAAAGGTCGATATATGATTTTTACTAGTATTTCTTATTTAATGTAAGATTCTTATTAGGCATATCATGCATATTCGGAATGCCTACACCAAGGTCATACAAGAATAAACATAATTCCATTTGATAGGTCAAGTTCACAATTCAACGTCAAATATAAGGTCATTATGCTAATTGCTGTACTATTCATGTAAACTTCACAACATTTGTTGAGACAGTTGTGCATTAAGGGAAAATTAAAATGTTAAATTTTCAGAGATCATGAAGGTCAAGATGAAGGTCAAAGGTCAAGGTCAACTATTCCTTTAATACCTCTGAAACTAACTGATGATCTTTAATGAAATTTGACACACTTATTTGATTTTCTAGAGTTACATCAAATCTAACAAAAATATAATTCTACATAAAGGTCAAGGTCACAGGCCAAGGTCATAAGTTAACCTTCATCATAAAAAAACTAAATTTTCGATAAGCTGACAACTGTTAGTTGCATTTTACTTAAATAACATATAATTCAATCATATGCATATATAATTATATATATTATAACACTTAAGGTTAAATGTCAAGGTCAAAGAACAAAAGAGAGTGTTGGTAATTGTCTTTAAAATCTTCCTAGACTGTTTAACCCTTTGTGTACCGGTGACGTCTTTTTATTGTATTCTAGCTATAATTAGACGATTTTGTGGAGCTTATGAAGGATCTGTGGTAGTAAAAAGGGTTATGATAGTTGAAAGCCTGCTAATTTTATGGAGGCCCTTCATAAACTAAATCAAATCGTCTTAGTATCCAGTATGAAATGAAACCGACAAAACTGTACTGAACGGGTTACGTATCATCACCAAATTTTGCTGGCAAATTTGGTTGGTCAATGCAACGATTGCCCATTTTTTTTTTTTTTATTCAAAGGTCAAGGTGAATGGTAAAGGTCACAGATTATGGCCACTATTTCTTTCTTATAGATATTTTATATATATACAGTATATATATATATATATATATATATATATATATATATATATATATATATATATATATATATATATATATATATATATATATATATATATATATATATATATATATATACTGTATACATATATATATAATATATACAGTATATATATACTGTATATAAACCTATTTTACCTAAGAGATTCAATACTACTTGCAGAATTATAGGTCGCAGAGTTGCGTATGCATTTTTTTTTTTTTTTTGTGCGAAAACTGCACACCTACTTTATTATTATTTTATCATACGTGAACGTGGAGGGAGCTTCACCAATAAAGACGTGAGTTATAATCTGATCTCGAATTAAAAACAAAAAAAAGAAAAGAAAGTAAGACATCACTGAACAGGGCTGTTTGGAACGCCGCCATTAGGACGTGAGACCGGAACCGCAATTTGTTTAGAGTACTAGGTCTTTAAATTTGTGCATGTATTTTCTCCTCCCTAGACCACCATCAAGCTCTATAAAATACCCTGAAGACCCCCCCTTCGGGATAAATTAGTGAAATAGTCATTAGAAAAATACCGCGGCCAAAGGCAGGAAGGCTATCGCACGCCAGGAAAAAATCGACACCTAAATGACACGGAAGGTCTTGAAATAGACAAAGAAGTGGGGCGAAAGGTCTTAAAATCGCCAAACTAATGGGGCGATAGTCTTATAATAAAAAAGTGAAGGGGCTAAGCATGAGGGAGAAGGGGGTCCATATGAAACCCCTGACCCGGCCAATTACTGTCAAGCTGTACTCTGCTCTTAAGGGAGCCCACCTCGGTGTTTATCTCTTTCTCTCCCTCTCTCTTTGGCTTGTATCCATTCGGCCCCATTCAGCCTACTGTTTTAAGACGTTTACCCCCATCCAGGTGTAAATATTTTCCGCGAGCCATCATATATATTTTTTGTTTTACAGCAAGCTAAATTTGTACATTTTTCGATAGAAAAATGTCTCCGGCAAAGCCAGATTTTTCCATACAATGCTGGCTTGCTATCGCTCGCCAGGAAAAAATCGACACCTGGATGGGGATAAACGTCTTAAAACAGTTGGCTGAATGGGGCCGAATGGATACAAGCCAGAGATAGAGATAAAAGGAGAGAAAGATAAACAAAAAAGCAGGTGACCTCCCTCAAAGCCAGTGTCACGAGCGATTTTTCAGTCAATTTATTTACGGGCAATTGTAGTCTGGCAGATTCAAAATTTCAGTTCCATAAAAAATAAATTACCTAACATAATCTACCTTCGATCTAGTTTCCGACTCAAAATTGTACGAGAGAAAAAAAAATGCTCCTAGAAAATTGCCGGTAGAAGCGCTCGTGTGACATCGGATACATCGGAGTAATTTCATCCGAGTCAACATTTTGCTTTAGAGATGTTTTGTTCTCAGCCAAATATCATCTCCGATTTGACGATGCTTGGAATCTTGTAATTTAGTATCTTGAATACTGCCTCACCTACACAGAGAGTAATCCAGCTTACTCTTACAAACACTTTCTCCTCCTATTCATTTCACTACACTTTACAAGCACACCACACTTCTTTCCAACACACCTAAATTACCTCTAATGTACCTTGATTTTGCTTCTCTATTACTCTATCAACCTTGGTGGGAACACTTGTTGCAGTCAGCTTTGCCCTTTGTCTCCTTCATGGACACACGAACAAAAAATACGTGTCACACCACTTTAACTCATTCACGATAATGGCGCATTTTGACAGGTTATTCTGGGTTCCCGGACATCTCAATCAGTAAACCATTTCAACCAGTAGCTCTCAACCAGTGCCAAATCAACCAAGACCAACCAAACCAGTGCCAAAATATAGTACTAACCTAATCTAACCCTATTAGTTGATTTGGTACTGGTTAAGAGCTACTGGTTGAAATGGTCTACTGGTTGAGTTGTCCGATCGCCGTTATTCTGGCTATTATTAGACGATTTTACACCATTTAGGAAGGATCTGTGGGGAAGAGAAGGGTAAAGACTATCTCAATTAACCCTCTGATTTCCATATACCCTTCCTAATCTGAATGAAATCGTGGAATAAAACACAAATAACAGATAGGATATGCGTCATCGGTTCTTCTGGGGGAGGTAGTTGCTTTATTTTCTGGACCCCCTGATCCCTTATGCTTAGCCCCATTAGTTTTGACACTTTAAGACGTTCGATCCATTAGCTTGTCGTATATATGACCTTTCGTCCCATTTCTTTATCAATATCAAGACGTTTCGTGCCATTTAGGTGTTGATTTTTCCTGGCGAGCGATAGCCAGTCTATAAGTTTCCCGGCCATCGGCCGGGAAATTAATCTACCAAAAAAAGAAAACAATTATCTCGAAGGGGAATCTTGAGGATAATTTACTAAGTTTGATAGAGGTCTAAGGAGAAAACTAAAACAATGTTAATATATATATATATATATATATATATATATATATACCGGTATATATATATATATATACAGTATATACTGTATATATATATATATATATATACATATACTGTATATACCCCGTTAATACTAATTCCGGGGTGCTCGTAGGCCGTGTCCCACCTCTCACGTAACTCGGCCTTAGCGTAAAAACAGTCCCGTAAGAATATCGACGCGCGGAGAAAATAGAGAATTTGCAATTACGGTTCCGCGATGATTATTCTTTTTCCGCGGGTGTGATGTGGCGGGTCACGGTGGAGGCGGTGGTTTGGGGAATAACGTGTTTAATTTTCCACATGATCTTTTTTCGGCACACATACTCGAGCACGCAGAACCTGGCAAACACCGATCCGTCCGTACAGGTTATTCGTGCACATGGGCATACTGACGGTCACACGCACATACACATACATACACACACAGATTCACACACACGCTCATATACAGACAGACACACACACACACACACACACACACACACACACACACACACACACACACACACACACACACACGTAAGCACACTTATTCACACACATACAGACCTGCAAACACGGCCATGCATAACCATTTCAATAAATAATTATTTATATCAATATGTATATATGCAGTATATATGTATTTGACAGATGTTTAACTGGTCTTGTGTAATATTTCTAAACTATAAAATCATTACTCAAAATATTATTTTCTCGTAACCATTGTTTTCGGATAGAATAACTCTCTTTGTAATGTAATGTGTCCTCGAATATTGAAGTGTTAAGGAAGGGTTATTATATCATATATTTATATCTATTTTTATATATTATATATATATATACAGTATATATATATATATATATATACAGGGTGTTTTAAAACAACACTGCCAGACCTCATCTGCTAATTAGTAAATACAATAACGACGAAGATTATCTAAGGACAAAATGCAAAATAATATACCATTAATGATTTAAACCGCATAGAGTAAAATAATTAGTGACACCCAGGTATGAGCTATAATCCGAACACGGGCTAGTGTCCCCC
Organism: Paralithodes platypus; assembly: GCA_032716605.1. Lineage (NCBI taxonomy): Eukaryota > Metazoa > Arthropoda > Malacostraca > Decapoda > Lithodidae > Paralithodes > Paralithodes platypus. The sequence continues at coordinate 48,420,315 of CM064579.1, read as the reverse complement.
CTCCCCCCCAAATAGCCTACCTCTTGCCTCCCATCCCAGTTCGAGTTTTTCTTCGAAGCTTTGGAGTCATAACGAATCTTCTCATGTGTTTAATCATCTGCTCGGCCATGGTGCTATCTTCTTCTGTCATAGTGATTTTATTTACCTTATAATATCACATAAATATGGATTGTCGTTATTTAGGTGTGTCTCTGCCATTGTTATTTTATACTCGTTAAGTCCAAGTGACGTAAATTGTTTGTTTTGGGTACCATTAGATGATTTTAAATATTCATTAGTGAACACCGTATACTTGTATGTCTACAGCTACGTAAAATCGTCAAACTTCAACCATAAAACTGATAGACATATTTCGTTGTCTATCAGTTTTATGGTTGAAGTTTGACGATTTTACGTAGCTGTAGACATACCAGTATACGGTGTTCACTAATGAATATTTAAAATTCATTTCATTAGTACTCTGTGATAATAGTAACGTAATGAGGTATTTGTATTGAAACAGTAAATTGCGCAGGAACAATTTTTTCCCATTCAAACAGTTTTACGAACGATTAAATTACCTATAGCAGTGTTCGGATACCTGACCCAGACTTGAGATTCATTATTTTACCTCTTGGTCATCGTTACAAATGGTGCATATCTTTTTACCCTACTTGGATTATAATCTTAGCAGTTTTCTTCTAATTGCAAAATATCATTACCAATTTTATGTTACTTTGATTTTGTAATTATTCATATGTGATTAGGTCATTAGATATCTCCTCTTTACCTTTTTTACTTGGTAATCATTCATATTATGTATCATATGTTTTGTGCTGAGCTCAGAACCCTGTTTTGCTACATTTCTAAATAACCATTTATCTCCGTTACAATATATTTTTGGTAAAAATAGAATAGAAATATGTGTATTATATATTTTTATCAATGTGGTCGTCATACTCTGGCAGTGTTGTTTTAAAACACCCTGTATATATATATATATATATATATTATTTAGTTTGCTCCCCAGACCATTATCAAGCTTAACAAATAAAACACCCCCAAGGCCACCTTTCAAGATAAATTTGTAAATTTTTCGGTAGGAAAATGTCCCTGCCAACGGCCAGTTCCTACTAAATAACAGGCTTGCTTCCACTTGACAGGAGAATATCTACACCTAAATAGCACGAAAAGTCTTAATGTTGACAAAGAAATGGGATGAAAGATCTTAAAATCGCCAAACTACAAGGGAGCGAACGTCTTAAAATATCAAAGCTAATAGGGCTAAACATAAAGGAGATTGGGGTCCATATAAAATAAAAACAAATAAGCCTACCTCCCTTAAGAATATCAGACTAGAATACTTCAAGGCGACGCAATATTGAGCTTCACCGATATTCCATTCATTATATTTAGGCCACACATCTTGACCACTAACCTCTATAACTCATAAACGACTAGAGTAATCGAGCTAAGATTTCTATCATTTAGGAAGGGTCAGCCAGGGAATAGGTGTGGATAATTACAGCCCATCTGTTCTAGCCCTTTTTGAGATATAGCGCTAAGGGGTCACCTATGATGAATGGTGTATAGTATACTTAGAATGTCTTCAGTGCTTAGTTGAATAGCCATATTTTTCAGTTACATTAATATTTTATCTACTTGTAGTACTGTGCAGTTATTATAATTTGTTTTGTTTCGTTCATTTTGTTTTACAATACTATTTGATAACATATATGAATTGTTAATATAAGTATCATAAAAAAAATATTCTACAGTATACAGTATCTTATGAAATTAGTAAAATTCCTATTGGCGACTTGAATATATAATGTATATACTGTATATATATATATATATATATATATATATATATATATATATATATATATAAATATATATACATACTGTATATATATATATATATATATATATATATATATATATATATATATATATATATATATACTGTATATATATATACTGTATATGTCCCGTGTATATATACTGTATATATATATATATATATATATATATATATATATATATATATATATATATATACAGTATATATATATATTGTCCATATCAAGAATCTAAAATATCTAGACTTAACCTACAGCATTAATAATCAGTGTATTCCCTCTACAAACACATCTCACACCTGACCATGTTCATTCCTTCATAGACAACAAGGTGTACACATTTTCCTATATTGACCCACACGTATTGACTGCACGTGTGAGGCCAGCGGAGATGTACACAAACACGCACACACGGGTTTTACTTACACAGGTTGTCGGAGTGTACATATAGGTTGCGACTGAGTGAGCGGAGTCCTACATCACCTGAGCTACCGCCACCTGCTGCCGTTACCCTAGTGTTTTCGTCAATATGTAATTTCACACACGCGCTCTCTCACTCTCAGTCTCTCTCTCTCTCTCTCTCTCCTTCCACTGTCACTTACTCTCGGGTTAGCTATCTCTACTAAAATTAAGTCCTGACCACCTCGCTTGGATCGTAAGGTCTGTGTGGTCAGTGTATCTATGTAAATATATGTAAATCTCTCTCTCTCTCCTTCCACTGTCCCATACTCTCGGGTTAGCTATCCCTACTAAAATTAAGTCCTTACCACCTCGCTTGGATCGTAAGGTCTGTGTGGTCGTCCAATTAGCTTAACCTCAGTTGTATGTAAAATGCTAGAAACGGTCATACGAGACAGACTCGTAAATCACTTAGAGGAAAATAACATACTTAAAGATACTCAACACGGCTTTCGTAAAAAACGTTCCTGTTTAACAAACCTCTTAGACTTCTTCCACGATATCCTCAACCTCTACGATGAGAGTAAAGCTGTAGATATTATATACCTTGATTTTCAAAAGGCCTTTGACAAAGTTCCCCACAAACGTTTACTGCTAAAACTAAAAGCGCATGGAATACAAGACGGTGTGTTGAAATGGATAGAAAATTGGCTCAGCAACAGAAAGCAAAGGGTAGTCATAAACGGTAAGGCATCTAAATGGACCAATGTAAGTAGCGGGGTACCCCAGGGATCGGTACTAGGACCAATTCTCTTTCTAATTTACATCAACGACATAGATGAGGGTCTCACCTGCACAATCTCAAAATTTGCTGACGATACAAAAATTGCAAATAGCGTACTCTCAAAAGAACAAGTTGACGATATGCAACACAATCTAGATAAATTGTCATGTTGGGCCCAAATTTGGCAAATGAGTTTCAGTGCGGATAAATGTAAAGTAATACATGTCGGATACCTAAATGAGAAAGCAAACTATTCGATGAATGGCACTCCGCTTAAGAATGTAAACAGAGAAACTGATCTGGGAGTAACAATATCGAGTAACCTAAAACCGAGTCAACAATGTTCAGAAGTTGTTAAGAAGGCAAACAAAATAATTGGCTTTATAGGCAGGTCATTTGAGCATAAATCCAAAGAAGTTATCCTAACCCTTTACAATTCCTTAGTCCGCCCTCTTCTGGAATACTGCGTTCAATCCTGGTGCCCTTATTACCAAAAAGATATAAACAAGCTAGAACGAGTTCAACGTAGAGTTACCAAAATGATACCTAGCCTAAAGAACAAACCATACGAAGAGCGTCTTAGAGAATTAAATCTATTTCCTTTAACCCAGCGCAGATTAAGAGGCGACTTAATTCAAGTGTTCAAAATCATCAAAGGCATCGACAATATGAACTGTAGTAAGTACTTCACTATCGACCAATCTAATTACACGCGGGGAAACGGTTGCAAAATTATTGGTAAATCTTTTAACTCGCACGAATCTAAGAATTTCTTCTTCAATCGAGTTGTCAACTTGTGGAATGGGCTTCCCCGAGACGTTATAGACTGCAGCACCGTTGATTCATTTAAATTCCGCCTAGACAAATATCTCGCATCAAACCCGCGACTGACTGCGTTTGTAAATGAATAACTTTATCCTCCCCTCAGTTACTAACCCATATGTCCCCTACTAACTTCCTAGTCCTGCCACGTTAGTGGCAGGGCAGTAGTTCCCTTTCCAATGTTCCCTTACCCACTCTAAACCACTGTTTGGACACTTGATCCTCAGTGTTTTGGAGGACAAGCAACCTAGAAGGGTCACTAGACCTGTTGTTGCTTGATTTCCTTTGTACTCCTTTGTACTTTGTACTGGTCAGTGTATCTATGTAAATCTCTCTCTGTCTCTCATTCTTACTCACTCTCACTCACTCTCTCTCTCTCTCTCTCTCTCTTAATCCTTTGACCCAACATAATTCCTTATTAAGTTGAACAAAATCGTCTAGTAAAAAAAAAAAAAAAAAAAAAAAAAAAAAAAAAAAAATGCCTTCGAATACTGAGAGGGTTAACTTAGGTACAATATCCATTTTAAAATACCATAACCTACCCAAACCTAGAGTTAAGGGGAGATGGGTAGTTTTTCTGGTCCCCTTTCTTACTCATGCTTATCACCATTAATTTTGAGATTTTAAGATGTTTGCCCTATTAGTTTGTTGATTTTAAGACCTTTCGCCCCCATTTCTTTGTCAATATTAAGACCTTTCCAGCCCTTTAAGTGTCGATTTTTTCCTGGCAAGCGATAGCGAGCCTGCTTTCGGCTGTGACATTTTTCTACCGAAAAATTTACACATTTATCTTAAAGGGGGATCTAATGGATATTTTTAAAGTTTGATGGAGGTCTAGGGAGGAAACTAACAAATAAATGAATATATAAATAAAGTAAACCCCAAAAATAACAACTGTTTCCTTATAGCCTGACCTACCGCTAGAGTATGAACGAAATGACTTGAGGGCGAAATGACCATCTGCTACCTTGCCACAACCTCCACCATTCCTCCGCCACAGTCTCCTCCATTCTCCAATATTCCTTCACCACAGCTTCCCCCCTTCCTCCACCATTCTTCAGTATTCATCCACCCTTCTCCATCATCCCTTCTCCCAACCTCCACCATTCTCCATCATTCCTCCACCATTATCCATCATTCCTCCACCACAGCCTCCACCATTCTCCAATATTCCTCCACCACAGCCTCCACCCTTCCACCACCATTCCTCCACCATTCTCCATCATTCCTTCACCACAGCCTCCACCCTTCCTCCACCATTCCTCCACTCTTTCTCCACCATTCCTCCACCACAGCCTCCAACCTTCCTCCACCATTCTCTATTCATCCTCCACCACAGCCTCAACCCTTCCTCCACCATTCTTCATTATTCCTCCACCACAGCACCCACCCATCCTCCACCATTCTCCAATATTCCTCCATCACAGCCTCCGCCATTCTCCACCACAGTTTCCACCCTCCCTCCACCCCAGCCTCTACCATATTTTCCATCATTACTCCGCCATACAATTTAATCAATACATTTAAAGCACACACACACACACACACACATATCTACGTCAATTAGTCAGTTCTGCATTACGCCTATAATACATTTTTGATAGTCAATGATGCCCAAAGCCAGCATGGTCTTTTGCAACTATTATTCATTGTCGATTATCCCATTCTGTACCGGTGGCGTCCTTTTCTTTATATTTTAACTATATTTACACGATGGTGTGCAATTTAAAAATAATTTGTGGTAACTCATAGGATTAAATGAGATAGTCTGTAGTCATTTCATTGTTAAAGGTCCTTCCTAAGCTGAATACAATTATCTAATAGTTGGTTGCCAGAATAAAATACAAATAAACTCACTGGTACCGGAAGGGTTAAGTATAAAACACTTCAAACATTCAACTATATGACAACAAGGGACTGAAGTTCTCGTCAGAGGCTCCAGTCCTGGTCATGATTGAAGGGGGTTGGTTCACTTTTTGGTAGACTTTTTATTGTATTATATATTTTTCTATATTTCCTCCCTAGACCTCCATCAAACTTACAAAAAAAAAAAAAATCCATTAGATCCCCCTTCTAGATTAATTTGTAAATTTTTCGGTAGAAAAATTTCCCGGCCGAAGGCCGGTTCTTCTAAACATTCAGGCTCACTTTCGTTCGCCAGGAACAAAAATAGACACCTAAATAGCACGAAAGGTCTTAATATTGGCAATTAAATGGGGCGGAAGGTCTTAAAATCGCCAAACTAATGGACCAGAAGTCTTGAAATTTCGAAACTAACATGCTAAACATGAGGAAGAAGGGAGGCCACAAAAACCAGCCCATCTCCCCTTAAGGAAGACGACTGGGGTTCTCTAGCAGGACAACCTCCAGGTTTATATTCCCAGTATACCTGGGGGCATAAACTTGGGGGGTCTCGGGGACTCCGGTCTTCTGTTCTTCCTGATTTTAAGGTGGGCTTAAGGGAGCCCACCTCGCATTTTTTCTCTTTCTCTCCCTCTCTCTTTGGCTTGTACCCATTCGTCCCCGTTCAGCCTACTGTTTTAAGACGTTTACCCCCATCCAGGTGTCAATATTTTCCTGGCGAGCGGTAGCGAGCCAGCATATATATTTTTTCGCTTTGACAGCAAGCTAAATTTGTACATTTTTCGATAGAAAAATATTTCCAGCGAAGCCGGATTTCTCCATACAATGCTGGCTTGCTATCGCTCGCCAGGAAGAAATCGACATCTGGATGGGGACAAATGTCTTAAAACAGTCGGCTGAATGGGGCCGAATGGATACACGCCAGGGAATGAGAGAAAAGGAGAGACATATAAAAAAAGCCGGTGACCCCCCTTAATGATCCTCATCGGTCGATAGCCTCTAAAGTCCTATTTTAACTAACTAACTATATGGAAGACCCCCACATTAGTTTCGGTACACTTCTCTCCCAAAACACCCCTTCACCTCCTTTTCACACTTCACCAACCTTCCCCACACCGCCACCACAGAACACACGTCTACAATGTACAGTTGACCACCTAAGTTCTGTTCCTCGTCGTGATATTACGTATCAATCAATCAATCAAATATGTTTATTTAGCCATAAAGTATACACTAAGTTAACAATAGTATTAATACATGTTGGACATCCGGCTGAGCCTTGTGAGAGAAACTCTCTTAAAGGCACCTTGCATTTAACCCGAATTTTAATACAAACTTTTATATGGTTGTTTGATAATACAAATTGTTGTTTTAATATAATTATGTAACATTTACCTTCATAAAATAGTGTATGAAACCATCCCTACACACAAACACCCACTACGTAAATATACTCAACACAAGACCTACACAGTTGATGTTGCAAGCATTTGAATTCTGGAGGAAGTTTGCATTATATTCAATTGCATTTAATATTTGCTCAATAAATATGATTTGAGAATAAGATTAGTATGAATGAATTGCGAGTGTGGTTTCTTTTAATTATCAGTTGACTAATCAGATGAGTTAAGCACTGCATATGAAACCACACTCGTAAAGCAATCATGCGTATTATGATGATATGTATAAGGTCACGGAGAGGAACAGAACTTATGTAGGCAACTGTAGCCTACACTTAACGCCATAAATCCCAGTCCAATATGTACAGTACTATCCAACTGTTAAATGAACCTCAGAAATGTAAATATTACGTAAACAAATTATTGAGAAGATTTGATTCTGTTCGGAATACCTTTGAAAACTTAAGCCTTATCTTATGCCCATAGAGGATAGATAGATAGATAGAGTGGAAAGAGTGACGTCACAGTTCTGAAAATAGTGATCCGTGCACACGAGAGATGGCAGCACGATCGCAACAGAAAATGGGAGGGTGGCTATTAATTCGTAATAATCCCTACGTTGTACTAATAACACTATAAATAATCAAACCAACGTTATCCACAGACTCAGTAAACATGACATATAGTTCAATAGACGTAACTAAAAGCTACTTACTGTAAAGGGCAGATCATCGTGAAATTGTCGTCATTATGACGAGGTTCACAGGCAAGCCTCCTCTGCCCCCGCCATTGTTGTTGTGAGGCTCGGGAGTTGCCAACGTCAAACAGGCTGGGACAGAATATCACTAGATGTCATAAGTATACCCTAACTACATATTACGTCAAAATATCCAGTTTAAATACAACTTTACAATTTAACATCTACATAACATGTAACTAATGATATAAATTCAAAATTAATGGTTTATTCTTGTTGTGTTGCTTGGAGTTATACTTGCATCATAATTATACAGTAATTACACCACCTCCCTCCCTCCCTACCTACTTCTACACCATCTCCCTCCCTCTCTACCACCTCCTTCCACACCATCTCCCTTTCTCCCTCCCTCCCTCCCTACTTCCTTCCACACCACCTCCCTCCTTCCACACCACCTCTCTCCACACCACTTCCCTCGCTCCTACACCACCTCCCTCCTTCTCTCCACATCACCTCCCTCCCTCCTATACCACCTCCCTCCCTCCTTCTATACCACCTCCCTCCCTCTCTCCACACCACCTCCCTCCCTCCTTCTACACCACCTCCCTACCTCGTTCTACACCACCTCCCTCCCTCCTTCTAAACAACCTCCCTCCTATACCACCTCCCTCCCTCCTTCTATACCACCTCCCTCCCTCCTTCTACACCACCTCCCTCTCTCCACACCACCTCCCTACCTCCTTCTACACCACCTCCCTCCCTCTCTCCACACCACCTCGGCCAAAATCTGCCACTTCTCCCAAACAGTCTGCTCGGCCCAATTCATCTTGAATCCACTCGAGCCCATGACAGGGACTCTAACCGTGTGTGCAGACAGAGAGGGGGTCATGTAGGGTTTGGATTGGCCTGTATTGTAAATAATAATAATAATAATAATAATAAACGGTTTATTAAAGAATGGCAGCCTCATGAGCTGAAAATACACATTTTACAATTTAGTGGATGAACATGAGATGTACAGATATGAGGATGGTAAGCTTAGTTTACAAACAAAATAAATAAATACAATAATGATGCATGTGCAGAATACAAATTATCATAAAATAACCATGAGAGTAAGTGATATACAGTACATATACACATTTATTTACTTACTCATATACAGAACATACGTATATACACGTACGTGCGCACATACATATACATACATATATAGGAACATAAGAACATGCAGTAAGTGTGCACATGTCCGTATACACAAACGCTCACGTATGCACACAAACATACATACATACAGAAACTGTTTTGGTAAGGTCAGGTAGAGAGGGTGCGGGTACTACAATGGGAGGTTAATCCTCGGTAGTGTAGGTGTGTGTGTGTGTGTGTGTGTGTGTGTGTGTGTGTGTGTGTGTGTGTGTGTGAGACAGAAGGCGAAATATGGAAGAGCTGGGCGTTCTATTGTTAAGGGTGGAAATACATGGATGAAGATACGCGAACACTTAATAATAGATAATGCTTATGCATAGATTTATAATCAGAAGTTGCGCTAGTGAGCAATATGTTCTCACTCATATGTACGTATATTTACATACATATGTGCATATGACCATATAAATATAAATACACGTACACACACATTGTGTGTGTGTGTGTGTGTGTGTGGGTGTGGGTGTGGGTGGGTGGGTGTTATTGGTGTTCGTTGTTATGTAACGCTTCGACCCTCTCTTCACTATCTCCTTGTATTTCTTCCTATCCCTCGTCTACCACCATCCCTCAACTTCCTTCTCCATTCTCCCCACCTCCATTTATTCCTCCACGTCTGCACACAAACTCCCCAATCTCTCTCTCTCTCTCCTTTATTATTATTATTATTATTATTATTACTACTATACAGTCCCTCTCTTACTATCTCTCTCTCTCTCTCTCTCTCTCTCTCTCTCTCTCTCTCTCTCTCTCTCTCTCTCTCTCTCTCTCCGCACACACACATATGCAAGCGTTCACGTTGCACCTGCTCACCCAAATATTAGTTGAGATATAACTGAGCTATAATGTGGCAGGCCATGCATTATAACTGGGATGAGACTTACCCGTTATATTCCGTTACGTTACTTCCTTTCCATCTCTTCTCCTGTTACATTCATTCCCGTTACTCCGTCTTGTTGTTACTCTCCCTTTTGTTACTCCTTACCTCTGTTACTCCCTTCCTCCGTTACTTTCTTTAACGTTACTTCCTTTCCATCTTTTCTTCTATTACTTTCATTCAAGTTGCTTCCTCCTATGTTACTCTCCCTTTTGTTACTCCCTCTCTTTGTTACTTAATTTTACGTTACTCCCTTTCCATCTCTTCTCCTGTTACCTTCATTCCCGTTACTCCCTCTCTCTGTTACTTTCTTTTATGTTACTTCCCCACCTGTTACTCCCACACACACACACCCTCCCGTTACTCCCAGACACTCACTCCCGTTACTCCCACACACGCCCTCCCATTACTCCCACACACACCCTCCCGTTACTCCCACACACACCCTCCCGTTACTCCCACACACACCCTCCCGTTACTCCCACACACACACCCACCCGTTACTCCCACACACACACCCTTCCATTACTCACACACACCCTTCCGTTACTCCCACACACATTCTCCCGTTACTCCCACACACACCCTCCCGTTACTCCCACATACACCCACCCGTTACTCCCACACACACACCCTTCCGTTACTGCCACACACACCCTCCCGTTACTCCCACACACACACACCTGTTACATATATATATGTACATATATATATATTATATACCTTGATTTTCAAAAGGCCTTTGACAAAGTTCCCCACAAACGTTTACTGCTAAAACTAAAAGCGCATTGAATACAAGACGGTGTGTTGAAATGGATAGAAAATTGGCTCAGCAACAGAAAGCAAAGGGTAGTAATAAACAGTAAGGCATCTAAATGGACCAATGTAAGTAGCGGGGTACCCCAGGGATCGGTACTAGGACCAATTCTCTTTCTAATTTACATCAACGACATAGATGAGGGTCTCACCTGTACAATCTCAAAATTTGCTGACGATACAAAAATTGCAAATAGCGTACTCTCAAAAGAACAAGTTGACGATATGCAACACAATCTAGATAAATTGTCATGTTGGGCCCAAATTTGGCAAATGAGTTTCAATGCGGATAAATGTAAAGTACTACATGTCGGATACCTAAATGAGAAAGCAAACTATTCGATGAATGGCACTCAGCTTAAGAATGTAAACAGAGAAACCGATCTGGGAGTAACAATATCGAGTAACCTAAAACCGAGTCAACAATGTTCAGAAGTTGTTAAGAAGGCAAACAAAATAATTGGCTTTATAGGCAGGTCATTTGAGCATAAATCCAAAGAAGTTATCCTAACCCTTTACAATTCCTTAGTCCGCCCTCTTCTGGAATACTGCGTTCAATCCTGGTGCCCTTATTACCAAAAAGATATAAGCAAGCTAGAACGAGTTCAACGTAGAGTTACCAAAATGATACCTAGCCTAAAGAACAAACCATACGAAGAGCATCTTAGAGAATTAAATCTATTTCCTTTAACCCAGCGCAGATTAAGAGGTGACTTAATTCAAGTGTTCAAAATCATCAAAGGCATCGACAATATGAACTGTAGTAAGTACTTCACTATCGACCAATCTAATTACACGCGGGGAAACGGTTGCAAAATTATTGGTAAATCTTTTAACTCGCACGAATCTAAGAATTTCTTCTTCAATCGAGTTGTCAACTTGTGGAATGGGCTTCCCCGAAACGTTATAGACTGCATCACCGTTGATTCATTTAAACTCCGCCTAGACAAATATCTCTCATTAAACCCGCGACTGACTGCGTTTGTAAATGAATAACTTTATTTTATCCCCCCCTCAGTTACTAACCCATCTGTCCTCTACTAACTTCCTAATCCTGCCACGGACATTAGTTCCAGGGCAGTAATTCCCTTTCCAATGTTCCCTTACCCACTCTAAACCACTGTTTGGACACTTGATCCTCAGTGTTTTGGAGGACAAGCAACCTAGAAGGGTCACTGGACCTGTTGTTGCTTGATTTCCTTTGTACTCCTTTGTACTCCTTTGTACTCCCACACACCCACCCATTACTCCCACACACAAACCCTCCCGTTACTCCCACACACACCCTCCCATTACTCCCACATACACACCCTCCCGTTATTCCCACACACCAACCCTTCCGTTACTCCCACACACACACACACGTTATTCCCACACACCAACCCTCCCGTTACTCCCACACACACCTTCCCCTTACTCACACACACCCTTTCGTTACTCCCACACACACCCACCAGTTACTACCACACACACACCCTTCCGTTACTCCCACACACACCCTCTCGTTACTCCCACAAACACCCTTCCGTTACTCCCACACACACACACCCATTACTCCCACACACCCACCCTTTACTCCCACACACACACCCTCCCGTTACTCTCACACACACCCTCCCGTTACTCCCACACACACACACCCTCCCGTTACTCCCACACACACCCTCCCGTTACTCCCACACACACCCTCTCGTTTCTCCCACACACACACACCCGCTACTCCCACACACCCACCCGTAACTCCCACACACACACCCTCCCGTTACTCTCACACACACCCATCCGTTACTCTCACACACCCACCCGTTACTCCCACCTGTTACTCCAACACACCCACCCGTTACTCCAACACACACACCCTTCCGTTACTCCCACACACACCCTTCCGCTACTCCCACACACACCCACCCGTTACTCCCACACACACACCCTCCCGTTACTCCCACACACACGACCCTTACGTTACTCCCACACACCCACCCATTACTCCCACACACCCTCCCGTTACTCCCACACACACCCTCCAGTTACTCCCACACACCCACCCGTTACTCCCACGCACCCACCCTCCCGTTACTCCCACACACCCACCCTCCCGTTGCTCCCACACACCCAATCGTTACTCCCATACACCCTCCCATTACTCCCACACACTCCCTCCCGTTATTCCCACACACCCACCCGCTACTCCTACACACCCACCCGTTACTCCCACACATCCATCCTCCCGTTACTCCCACACACCCACGCGTTACTCCCACACACACCCTACCGTTACTTCCACACACACCCTCCCGTTACTCCCACACACACACACACACCCTTCCGTTCCTCCCACACCCACCCTCCTGTTACTCCCACACACCCACCCGTTACTCCCACACACCCTTCCGTTACTACCACACACCCCCTCCCGTTACTCCCACCCGTTACTCCCACACACACCCACCCATTACTCCCACACACACACCCTCCTGTTACTCCCACACACACCCTCCCGTTACTCCCGCACACACACTCCTATTACTCCCACACACCCACCCGTTACTCCCATACACACACCCTCCCGTTAATCCCACACACCCACCCGTTACTCTCACACACACCCTCCCGTTACTCCCACACACACCCTCCCGTTACTCCCACACACCCTCCCGTTACTCCCACACACACCCTCCCATTACTCCCACACACACCCTCCCATTACTCCCACACACACCCTCCCGTTACTCCCGCACCCACCCTCCTGTTACTCCCACACACACACCCTCCCATTACTCCCACACACACCCTCCCATTACTCCCACACACACACCCTCCCATTACTCCCACACACACCCTCCCGTTACTCCCACACACACCCCTCCCGTTAGTCCCACACACCCACCCTCCCACACATACACCATCCCATTATTCCCACACACACCCTCCCGTTACTCCCACACACACCCTCCCGTTAGTCCCACACACCCACCCTCCCATTACTCCCACACACACACCATCCCATTACTCCCACACACACCCTCCCATTACTCCCACACACACCCTCCCGTTACTCCCACACACACCCTCCCGTTACTCCCACACAGACACCCTCCCATTACTCCCACACACACCCTCCCGTTACTCCCACACACACCCTCCCGTTACTCCCACACAAACACACCCACCCGTTACTCCCACACCTACACCCTCCCCTCCCGTTACTCCCACACACACACCCTCCGTTACTCCCATACACCCACACCCTCCCGTTACTCCCACACACACCCTCCCGTTACTCCCACACACACACCCTCCCGTTACTCCCACACACACACCCTCCCGTTACTCCCACACACACCCTCCCATTACTCCCACACACAACCTCCCGTTACTCCCACACACACACCCTTCCGTTACTCCCACACACACACCCTCCCGTTACTCCCACACACACCCTCGCATTACTCCCAGACACACCTTCCCGTTACTCCCACACACACACCCTTCCGTTACTCCCATACACACCCTCCCGTTACTCCCACATACACCCTTCCGTTACTCACACACACACACCCTCCCGTTACTCCCACGCACACACCCTCCCGTTACTCCCACACACACACCCTTCCGTTACTCCCACACACACCCTCCCGTTACTCCCACACACCACCTGCCATTACTCACACACACACCCTCCCATTACTCCCACACACACCCTCCCGTTACTTCCACACACCCTCCCGTTATTCCTACACACACCCTCCCGTTACTCCCACACACCCATCCCGTTACTCCCACACCCCCTCCCGTTACTCCCACACACCCACTATTTACCTCCCACACCCTCTCCTCCCTCCGTAAATTATAAGCCGTGAACTCTCTCACATCCCTGCCACCGGAACCCGACCTCAGCCTCTCTCTCTCTCTCTCTCTTGTTCACGTTTGTTAATTCTTTCTCACTCCCTCTATAATTCACAATCTTTATTTTCACTCACTTTCCCTCTGTCCCTCCCTTCCTCTCTCTCCCCCATTTATCTTTCTCTCTCTCTCTCTCTCTCTCTCTCTCTCTCTCTCTCTCGCGTTCACGTTTGTTAATTCTTTCTCACTCCCTCTATAATTCACAATCTTTATTTTCACTCACTTTCCCTCTGTCCCTTCCTCCCCCCCCCCCTCTCTCTCTCTCTCTCTCTCTCTCTCTCTGACATCGTGGGACCTCGTTAAGAAAAATTACGTGGGATTCGATGCATACATTTGGCATGTATTATTGCCACAAAATATGACTTGCAATTCACTACAGGTCGTCGTATCTCATTTGGCTGATAATATATATTGTCTTCTTCCTCAAAAGTATCACAGTTTCAGTATGATTAAGGGGGGTGACCTGCTATTTGGCTGTCCTTTTCTCTCTTTCTCTGGCTTGTATCCATTTGGCCCCATTCAGCCTACTGTTTTAAGACGTTTATCCCCATCCAGGTGTCAAATTTTTACTGGTGAGTGGTAGCGAGCCAGCATATTTTTTATTTATTTTTGACAGCAGGGTAAATTTGTAAATTTTTCGATAGAAAAATGTCTCCGGCGAAGCCGGATTTCTTCATATAATGCTGGCTCGCTATCGCTCGCCAGGAAGAAATCGACACCTAGATGGGGATAAACGTCTTAAAATAGTTGGCTGAAGGGGGCCGAATGGATACAAGATAGAGAAAGAGAGAAAAGGACAGAAATAAAAAAAATCAGGTCACCCCTCGGTGGTGACACACGAGCGCATTTTCCGGCAATTTTCGATAAACAAGTTTTTTCTCGTACTATTTTGAGGCCCTTTCGAATTGGAATCGGAAACTAGATCGAAGGTAGATTTTATTAGTTAGTTTTATTCTTATGGAACTTCTATTTTGAAGCTGCCAGACTGCAATTGCCCGTAAACATTGACAGAAAATTCGCTCGTCTGACACCGCCATTGTACTCATATGTTTTTACTGGCAGAAAATACAATCCCTTAGCAGCTGATTTATCGATACTTAATGGAAGAATATGAAACTACTAGTATATGTCACTGCATCATATGTACACCAAATGTTCATAAATAGCAACACACCACGCCAGAGAATCTTCCTAACACCGGAGTAATACATTATTTTGGACATGGCACTTTACCGTCACGAAAAAAACGGACACTATAGTCTATTCGCTGTAAGTAGGCGAACAATTATGATATATATCCTCTGTAACTCAAAAAGGGCTAGAGCAAATGGGTTGTAATGTACTTCAATTATTCCCTCGCTGACCCTTCCCAAACGGTAGAAGTATTAGCTCGATTACTCTAGCCGTTTCTGAGTAATAGAGGTTAGTGGTCAAGATTATTTGCCTAACTATAATGATTAGACTATAGCAACTCGTGCTTTTCTATTGTTGAATGTGCGTGTCTACATAAGGCAGATATAGATATGTACACTCGCTCCAAGAAGTATCTGCACCCCTATGCTGATCATCTGGTGTGTACAGCTTGATAGGGTTGGCACCTCTGCCTGCAACTATATCCATGTGTCAGAGACAATCGTCTCTGACACATGGATATAGTTGCAGGCAGAGGTGCCAACCCTACCGAGCTGTACACACCAGATGATCAGCATAGGGGTGCAGATATTTCTTGGAGCGAGTGTACAGTTGGACACATGAATTCATAGCTACTCGGTGATTTTATGTATGGAATATATATAGTATGATTGAATTACGAGTGCATTTTTGTATTTCTAGTTCATTCATTATAACTGGGCTAAAATCTTGACTACTAAGCTTAATAACACACAAGCAACTAGAGTAATTGAGCTAACATTTTTACTAATTAGGAAGAGTCAGTGTGTCAGTGTGTCAGTGTGTGGAAATCTACAGTCCATTTGCTCTAGATCTTTTTGAGTTACAGAGGTTCGGGGTCACGATTCCTGGCCTACCTATAATTAATAGACTATAGTAGTTAATTCAAATTCATACGGTCATTAACTCTGAGGATCATGACGTTTTTCGATTTTTTTTTTTTGGTTGTCATTAGGACGACATTTTACAGCTTAGGAAGGATATATGGGAATCAATAGGGTAAAATCAATCTCAATTAACCCTCTGACTTCTATAACCCTTATTAATCTGAATATAATCGTTTTGTATTAGCCAGAAAACAGAACAGAAATGAGTCACAGGAAGGGTTAACATTGGCCCGATAAGTTGCTAGGGGGAAAACAAAATGGTTAAAAAAATAAACACGTGTGATTCTGCCATAAGTAAAACAACAACAGCAACACGTTTTTACAGTGTTGAAGGAATCCGTAAGAGGTCTTCAAAATGGCGGCTGTCCGAACCTAAGTTGTCGAACTCTCTTTAATAGTACCTGGATCCAAAGCTAAACATTATAGAACGAAAAAGCAATGCAAAGTACACACACATAGGCAGGTCGGGGGGAGAGAGAGAGAGAGAGAGAGAGAGAGAGAGAGAGAGAGAGAGAGAGAGAGAGAGAGAGAGAGAGAGAGAGAGAGAGAGAGAGATCAATTAGGTTTGGTTAGAATAGGTTAGATAATTATATAGTAAATAAAATAAATACTCGAAAATAGTTCAGAGATACTATAGCCATCCCAACGGTTTCATTTGCTTTTCGTATGTTTTCACCGTAAAGTGATATTGAAACCTAATGCATATTATGGAACCTAAATTAGTATACAGGAGAAATTTTAAGTTAGAATAAGTTATGATTTGGTAAGTTACTGTAAGTTAGTTACATTTTAAGTTAGAATAAGTTATGATTTGGTAAGTTACTGTAAGTTAGTTACATTTTAAGTTAGAATAAGTTATGATTTGGTAAGTTACTGTAAGTTAGTTACATTTTAAGTTAGAATAAGTTATGATTTGGTAAGTTACTGTAAGTTAGTTACATTTTAAGTTAGAATAAGTTATGATTTGGTAAGTTACTGTAAGTTAGTTACATTTTAAGTTAGAATAAGTTATGATTTGGTAAGTTACTGTTAAGTTAGTTACATTTTGATATGTTTTGCAACTACTATGTTTCGCTACTATTACTACTACTACTACTACTACTATTACTACTACTACTACTACTACTACTACTACTACTACTACTACTACCACCACTATCACCCACCGTTTAAGGGGGTTCACCGTTTTTTTTTATCTTTCTCTCCTTTTCTCTCTTTCCCTGGCTTGTATCCATTCGGCCCCATCCATCCAACTGTGTTACGACGTTTATCCCCATCCAGGTGTTGATTTCTTCCTGGCGAGCGATAGCGAGCCAGCATTGTATGGAGAAATCCGGCTTCGCCGGAGAAATTTTTCTATCGAAAAATATACAAATTTAGCTTGCTGTCAAAACAAATATATATATACTGTATATATGCTCGCTAGCTACTCCTCGCCATGAAAATATTGACACCTGGATGGGGGTAAACGTCTTAAAACAGTAGGCTGAATGGGGCCGAATGGATACAAGCCAAAGAGAGAGGGAGAGAAAGAGAAATAAAGCGAGGTGGGCTCCCTTAATAATTACATTTCCTCAATATATTCAATCACAGGCCCGGAGTCGCTCACTGCCCTCTACTATGTGTGTTCTGCAGCCTTCTTTGGGGAGCCAGTTTATGTTTACTCCACTTCTTTTATTTTATCCAACCGGTTAAGGGGGGATGGTTTACTTTTTGGGTGATTTTTGCATGTATTCGTTATTTTTCTAGTTTCCTCCCTAGACCTCCATCAAATTAAAACAAAAAAAACATCCATTCGATCCCCCTTCTAGATTAATTTGTTAATTTTTCGGTAACAAAATTTCCCGGCCGAAGGCCGGGTCTTCCAACATTACATGCTTACTTACTATCGTTCGCCAGGGAAAAAATCAACACCTAAATAACATGAAAGTTCTAAAATTTGACGAAGAAATGGGGCGAAAGGTCTTAAAATTGGCGCTTGTGAGAAATAAGTAACCTGCTTATCACTATTATTATAAATATTAGGTTAGCTGTACATATAATATATACTACATGATTATATATCAATAATATATACTACATGATTATATATCAATAATATATACTACATGATTATATATCAATAATATATACTACATGATTATATATCAATAATATATACTACATGATTATATATCAATTGAATGGAATCAGAATATCCGTTAGTCGGTGTTAGCGGACCTTTGAAACTTTCCGGAAGGGCTTTAGACACACCGCCTTTAAGCTCTTGAAGTGTTGCTTCCTTTGTGTGTGTGGGCGTGTTAATCTTACGGCGCCCTAACCTACATCGGTGGTGGGGGGTGAACGACGAGGAGGGGGGGGGGGGGGGGTAAGGGGCGCTAGAAACAAAACACAACCGGTTGAATTGTCTGTTGAGTGTGGTTGGGGGGGGGGGGGGGGGGGGGGGGGGCAAAACAACGGGGTGGGGGGTGGGGCTATTATAAACAACATCGGGTGCCTTTGTTTACGTTAAGGGGATAGTGGCTGTTTATTTGGTCTGTTCATTGATTTATTCACTTATTTTCTAGTTCCCGCGCTAGACCTCCACCAATCTTTGAACAAATCTCCTAAACCTCCCTTCAAGATAAATTTGTACATTTTTCGGTAGAAAAATGTCCCGGCGGAAGGGCGATTACTCTTAAAATTACAGGCTATCTATCGCTCGCCAGGAAAAAAGTCGACACCTAAATGGCACGAAAGTTCTTCAAATTGACAACAAAATGGAGCGAAAGGTATTAAAATCGCCAAACGAATGGACCGAACGTTAATGGAGCTAAGCGTGAGGAAGAAGGGCGATCAGAAAAACGGCCCATCTCCCCCTAACCTCAACCAAGACAACATAAAGGCAGAACACCATGATTCCCGCAACCAAGACAACATAAAGGCAGAACACCATGACTCCCGCAACCAAGAAAACATAAAGGCAGAACACCATGACTCCCGCAACCAAGACAACATAAAGGCAGAACACCATGACTCCCGCAACAAAGACAACATAAAGGCAGAACACCATGACTCCCGCAACCAAGACAACATAAAGGCAGAACACCATGACTCCCGCAACCAAGACAACATAAAGGCAGAACACCATGATTCCCGCAACCAAGACAACATAAAGGCAGAACACCATGACTCCCGCAACCAAGACAACATAAAGGCAGAACACCATGACTCCCGCAACCAAGACAACATAAAGGCAGAACACCATGATTCCCGCAACCAAGACAACATAAAGGCAGAACACCATTACTCCCGCAACCAAGACAACATAAAGGCAGAACACCATGACTCCCGCAACCAAGACAACATAAAGGCAGAACACCATGATTCCCGCAACCAAGACAACATAAAGGCAGAACACCATGACTCCCGCAACCAAGACAACATAAAGGCAGAACACCATGACTACCGCAACCAAGACAACATAAAGGCAGAACACCATGATTCCCGCAACCAAGACAACATAAAGGCAGAACACCATGATTCCCGCAACCAAGACAACATAAAGGCAGAACACCATGACTCCCGCAACCAAGACAACATAAAGGCAGAACACCATGATTCCCGCAACAAAGACAACATAAAGGAAGAACACCATGACTCCCGCAACCAAGACAACATAAAGGCAGAACACCATGACTCCCGCAACCAAGACAACATAAAGGCAGAACACCATGACTCCCGCAACCAAGACAACATAAAGGCAGAACACCATGACTCCCGCAACCAAGACAACATAAAGGCAGAACACCATGACTCCCGCAACCAAGACAACATAAATGCAGAACACCATGACTCCCGCAACAAAGACAACATAAAGGCAGAACACCATGACTCCCGCAACCAAGACAACATAAAGGCAGAACACCATGACTCCCGCAACCAAGACAACATAAAGGCAGAACACCATGACTCCCGCAACCAAGACAACATAAAGGCAGAACACCATGACTCCCGCAACCAAGACAACATAAAGGCAGAACACCATGACTCCCGCAACCAAGACAACATAAAGGCAGAACACCATGACTCCCGCAACCAAGACAACATAAAGGCAGAACACCATGACTCCCGCAACCAAGACAACATAAAGGCAGAACACCATGACTCCCGCAACCAAGACAACATAAAGGCAGAACACCATGACTCCCGCAACCAAGACAACATAAAGGCAGAACACCATGACTCCCGCAACCAAGACAACATAAAGGCAGAACACCATGACTCCCGCAACCAAGACAACATAAAGGCAGAACACCATGACTCCCGCAACCAAGACAACATAAAGGCAGAACACCATGACTCCCGCAACCAAGACAACATAAAGGCAGAACACCATGACTCCCGCAACCAAGACAACATAAAGGCAGAACACCATGACTCCCGCAACCAAGACAACATAAAGGCAGAACACCATGACTCCCGCAACCAAGACAACATAAAGGCAGAACACCATGACTCCCGCAACCAAGACAACATAAAGGCAGAACACCATGACTCCCGCAACCAAGACAACATAAAGGCAGAACACCATGACTCCCGCAACCAAGACAACATAAAGGCAGAACACCATGACTCCCGCAACCAAGACAACATAAAGGCAGAACACCATGACTCCCGCAACCAAGACAACATAAAGGCAGAACACCATGACTCCCGCAACAAGGAGAACATAAAGGCAGAACACCATGACTCCCGCAACCAAGACAACATAAAGGCAGAACACCATGACTCCCGCAACCAAGACAACATAAAGGCAGAACACCATGACTCCCGCAACCAAGACAACATAAAGGCAGAACACCATGACTCCCGCAACCAAGACAACATAAAGGCAGAACACCATGATTCCCGCAACCAAGACAACATAAAGGCAGAACACCATGACTCCCGCAACCAAGACAACATAAAGGCAGAACACCATGACTCCCACAACCAAGACAACATAAAGGCAGAACACCATGATTCCCGCAACCAAGACAACATAAAGGCAGAACACCATGACTCCCACAACCAAGACAACATAAAGGCAGAACACCATGACTCCCACAACCAAGACAACATAAAGGCAGAACACCATGACTCCCGCAACCAAGACAACATAAAGGCAGAACACCATGACTCCCGCAACCAAGACAACATAAAGGCAGAACACCATGACTCCCGCAACCAAGACAACATAAAGGCAGAACACCATGACTCCCGCAACCAAGACAACATAAAGGCAGAACACCATGACTCCCACAACCAAGACAACATAAAGGCAGAACACCATGACTCCCGCAACCAAGACAATAAAGGCAGAACACCATGACTCCCACAACCAAGACAACATAAAGGCAGAACACCATGACTCCCGCAACCAAGACAACATAAAGGCAGAACACCATGACTCCCGCAACAAGACAACATAAAGGCAGAACACCATGACTCCCGCAACCAAGACAACATAAAGGCAGAACACCATGACTCCCGCAAGCAAGACAACATAAATGCAGAACACCATGACTCCCGCAACAAAGACAACATAAAGGCAGAACACCATGACTCCCGCAACCAAGACAACATAAAGGCAGAACACCATGACTCCCGCAACCAAGACAACATAAAGGCAGAACACCATGACTCCCGCAACCAAGACAACATAAAGGCAGAACACCATGACTCCCGCAACCAAGACAACATAAAGGCAGAACACCATGACTCCCGCAACCAAGACAACATAAAGGCAGAACACCATGACTCCCGCCACCAAGACAACTAAAAGGCAGGACACCATGACTCCCGCAACCAAGACAACATAAAGGCAGAACACCATGACTCCCGCAACCAAGACAACATAAAGGCAGAACACCATGACTCCCGCAACCAAGACAACATAAAGGCAGAACACCATGACTCCCGCAACCAAGACAACATAAAGGCAGAACACCATGACTCCCGCAACCAAGACAACATAAAGGCAGAACACCATGACTCCCGCAACCAAGACAACATAAAGGCAGAACACCATGACTCCCGCAACAAAGACAACATAAAGGCAGAAAACACCATGACTCCCGCAACAAAGACAACATAAAGGCAGAACACCATGACTCCCGCAACAAAGACAACATAAAGGCAGAACACCATGACTCCCGCAACCAAGACAACATAAAGGCAGAACACCATGACTCCCGCAACAAAGACAACATAAAGGCAGAACACCATGACTCCCGCAACCAAGACAACATAAAGGCAGAACACCATGACTCCCGCAACCAAGACAACATAAAGGCAGAACACCATGACTCCCGCAACCAAGACAACATAAAGGCAGAACACCATGACTCCCGCAACATGACAACATAAAGGCAGAACACCATGACTCCCGCAACCAAGACAACATAAAGGCAGAACACCATGACTCCCGCAACAAAGACAACATAAAGGCAGAACACCATGACTCCCGCAACCAAGACAACATAAAGGCAGAACACCATGACTCCCGCAACAAAGACAACATAAAGGCAGAACACCATGACTCCCGCAACCAAGACAACATAAAGGCAGAACACCATGACTCCGCAACCAAGACAACATAAAGGCAGAACACCATGACTCCCGCAACCAAGACAACATAAAGGCAGAACACCATGACTCCCGCAACCAAAGACAACATAAAGGCAGAACACCATGACTCCCGCAACCAAGACAACATAAAGGCAGAACACCATGACTCCCGCAACCAAGACAACATAAAGGCAGAACACCATGACTCCCGCAACAAAGACAACATAAAGGCAGAACACCATGACTCCCGCAACCAAGACAACATAAAGGCAGAACACCATGACTCCCGCAACAAGACAACATAAAGGCAGAACACCATGACTCCCGCAACAAAGACAACATAAAGGCAGAACACCATGACTACCGCAACCAAGACAACATAAAGGCAGAACACCATGACTCCCGCAACCAAGACAACATAAAGGCAGAACACCATGACTCCCGCAACCAAGACAACATAAAGGCAGAACACCATGACTCCCGCAACCAAGACAACATAAAGGCAGAACACCATGACTCCCGCAACCAAGACAACATAAAGGCAGAACACCATGACTCCCGCAACAAAGACAACATAAAGGCAGAACACCATGACTCCCGCAACCAAGACAACAAAAAGGCAGGACACCATGACTCCCGCAACAAAGACAACATAAAGGCAGAACACCATGACTCCCGCAACAAGACAACATAAAGGCAGAACACCATGACTCCCGCAACCAAGACAACATAAAGGCAGAACACCATGACTCCCGCAACCAAGACAACATAAAGGCAGAGAACACCATGACTCCCGCAACCAAGACAACATAAAGGCAGAACACCATGACTCCCGCAACAAAGACAACATAAAGGCAGAACACCATGACTCCCGCAACCAAGACAACATAAAGGCAGAACACCATGACTCCCGCAACCAAAGACAACATAAAGGCAGAACACCATGACTCCCGCAACCAAGACAACATAAAGGCAGAACACCATGACTCCCGCAACCAAGACAACATAAAGGCAGAACACCATGACTCCCGCAACAAAGACAACATAAAGGCAGAACACCATGACTCCCGCAACAAAGACAACATAAAGGCAGAACACCATGACTCCCGCAACAAGACAACATAAAGGCAGAACACCATGACTCCCGCAACCAAGACAACATAAAGGCAGAACACCATGACTCCCGCAACCAAGACAACATAAAGGCAGAACACCATGACTCCCGCAACAAAGACAACATAAAGGCAGAACACCATGACTCCCGCAACAAAGACAACATAAAGGCAGAACACCATGACTCCCGCAACCAAGACAACATAAAGGCAGAACACCATGACTCCCGCAACAAAGACAACATAAAGGCAGAACACCATGACTCCCGCAACCAAGACAACATAAAGGCAGAACACCATGACTCCCGCAACCAAGACAACATAAAGGCAGAACACCATGACTCCCGCAACCAAGACAACATAAAGGCAGAACACCATGACTCCCGCAACCAAGACAACATAAAGGCAGAACACCATGACTCCCGCAACCAAGACAACATAAAGGCAGAACACCATGACTCCCGCAACCAAGACAACATAAAGGCAGAACACCATGACTCCCGCAACCAAGACAACATAAAGGCAGAACACCATGACTCCCGCAACCAAAGACAACATAAAAGGCAGAACACCATGACTCCCGCAACCAAGACAACATAAAGGCAGAACACCATGACTCCCGCAACCAAAGACAACATAAAGGCAGAACACCATGACTCCCGCAACCAAGACAACATAAAGGCAGAACACCATGACTCCCGCAACCAAGACAACATAAAGGCAGAACACCATGACTCCCGCAACAAAGACAACATAAAGGCAGAACACCATGACTACCGCAACCAAGACAACATAAAGGCAGAACACCATGACTCCCGCAACCAAGACAACATAAAGGCAGAACACCATGACTCCCGCAACCAAGACAACATAAAGGCAGAACACCATGACTCCCGCAACAAAGACAACATAAAGGCAGAACACCATGACTCCCGCAACCAAGACAACATAAAGGCAGAACACCATGACTCCCGCAACCAAGACAACATAAAGGCAGAACACCATGACTCCCGCAACAAGACAACATAAAGGCAGAACACCATGACTCCCGCAACCAAGACAACATAAAGGCAGAACACCATGACTCCCGCAACAAGACAACATAAAGGCAGAACACCATGACTCCCGCAACCAAGACAACATAAAGGCAGAACACCATGACTCCCGCAACCAAGACAACATAAAGGCAGAACACCATGACTCCCGCAACCAAGAGAAACATAAAGGCAGAACACCATGACTCCCGCAACCAAGACAACATAAAGGCAGAACACCATGACTCCCGCAACAAAGACAACATAAAGGCAGAACACCATGACTCCCGCAACCAAGACAACATAAAGGCAGAACACCATGACTCCCGCAAACCAAGACAACATAAAGGCAGAACACCATGACTCCCGCAACCAAGACAACATAAAGGCAGAACACCATGACTCCCGCAACCAAGACAACATAAAGGCAGAACACCATGACTCCCGCAACAAAGACAACATAAAGGCAGAACACCATGACTCCCGCAACAAAGACAACATAAAGGCAGAACACCATGACTCCCGCAACAAAGACAACATAAAGGCAGAACACCATGACTCCCGCAACCAAGACAACATAAAGGCAGAACACCATGACTCCCGCAACCAAGACAACATAAAGGCAGAACACCATGACTCCCGCAACCAAGACAACATAAAGGCAGAACACCATGACTCCCGCAACAAAGACAACATAAAGGCAGAACACCATGACTCCCGCAACCAAGACAACATAAAGGCAGAACACCATGACTCCCGCAACCAAGACAACATAAAGGCAGAACACCATGACTCCCGCAACAAAGACAACATAAAGGCAGAACACCATGACTCCCGCAACCAAGACAACATAAAGGCAGAACACCATGACTCCCGCAACCAAGACAACATAAAGGCAGAACACCATGACTCCCGCAACCAAGACAACATAAAGGCAGAACACCATGACTCCCGCAACCAAAGACAACATAAAGGCAGAACACCATGACTCCCGCAACAAAGACAACATAAAGGCAGAACACCATGACTCCCGCAACAAGACAACATAAAGGCAGAACACCATGACTCCCGCAACCAAGACAACATAAAGGCAGAACACCATGACTACCGCAACCAAGACAACATAAAGGCAGAACACCATGACACCCGCAACAAAGACAACATAAAGGCAGAACACCATGACTCCCGCAACAAAGACAACATAAAGGCAGAACACCATGACTCCCGCAACAAAGACAACATAAAGGCAGAACACCATGACTCCCGCAACAAAGACAACATAAAGGCAGAACACCATGACTCCCGCAACAAAGACAACATAAAGGCAGAACACCATGACTCCCGCAACAAAGACAACATAAAGGCAGAACACCATGACTCCCGCAACCAAGACAACATAAAGGCAGAACACCATGACTCCCGCAACCAAGACAACATAAAGGCAGAACACCATGACTCCCGCAACCAAGACAACTTAAAGGCAGAACACCATGACTCCCGCAAAAAAGACAACATAAAGGCAGAACACCATGACTCCCGCAACAAAGACAACATAAAGGCAGAACACCATGACTCCCGCAACAAAGACAACATAAAGGCAGAACACCATGACTCCCGCAACAAAGACAACATAAAGGCAGAACACCATGACTCCCGCATCCAAGACAACATAAAGGCAGAACACCATGACTCCCGCAACCAAGACAACATAAAGGCAGAACACCATGACTCCCGCAACCAAGACAACATAAAGGCAGAACACCATGACTCCCGCAACCAAGACAACATAAAGGCAGAACACCATGACTCCCGCAACCATAGACAACATAAAGGCAGAACACCATGACTCCCGCAACAAAGACAACATAAAGGCAGAACACCATGACTCCCGCAACCAAGACAACATAAAGGCAGAACACCATGACTCCCGCAACAAAGACAACATAAAGGCAGAACACCATGAATCCCGCAACCAAGACAACATAAAGGCAGAACACCATGACTCCCGCAACAAAGACAACATAAAGGCAGAACACCATGACTCCCGCAACAAAGACAACATAAAGGCAGAACACCATGACTCCCGCAACCAAGACAACATAAAGGCAGAACACCATGACTCCCGCAACAAAGACAACATAAAGGCAGAACACCATGACTACCGCAACCAAGACAACATAAAGGCAGAACACCATGACTCCCGCAACCAAGACAACATAAAGGCAGAACACCATGACTCCCGCAACAAAGACAACATAAAGCAGAACACCATGACTCCCGCAACAAAGACAACATAAAGGCAGAACACCATGACTCCCGCATCACAGACAACATAAAGGCAGAACACCATGACTCCCGCAACAAAGACAACATAAAGGCAGAACACCATGACTCCCGCAACCAAGACAACATAAAGGCAGAACACCATGACTCCCGCAACCAAGACAACATAAAGGCAGAACACCATGACTCCCGCAACAAAGACAACATAAAGGCAGAAACACCATGACTCCCGCAACAAAGACAACATAAAGGCAGAACACCATGACTCCCGCAACCAAGACAACATAAAGGCAGAACACCATGACTCCCGCAACAAAGACAACATAAAGGCAGAACACCATGACTCCCGCAACCAAGACAACATAAAGGCAGAACACCATGACTCCCGCAACAAAGACAACATAAAGGCAGAACACCATGACTCCCGCAACCAAGACAACATAAAGGCAGAACACCATGACTCCCGCAACCAAGACAACATAAAGGCAGAACACCATGACTCCCGCAACCAAGACAACATAAAGGCAGAACACCATGACTCCCGCAACCAAGACAACATAAAGGCAGAACACCATGACTCCCGCAACAAGACAACATAAAGGCAGAACACCATGACTCCCGCAACCAAGACAACATAAAGGTAGAACACCATGACTCCCGCAACCAAGACAACATAAAGGCAGAACACCATGATTCCCGCAACCAAGAGAAACATAAAGGCAGAACACCATGACTCCCGCAACCAAGACAACATAAAGGCAGAACACCATGACTCCCGCAACCAAGACAACATAAAGGCAGAACACCATGAATCCCGCAACCAAAAAGACAACATAAAGGCAGAACACCATGACTACCGCAAAAAAAGACAACATAAAGGCAGAACACCATGACTCCCGCAACCAAGACAACATAAAGGCAGAACACCATGACTCCCGCAACAAAGACAACATAAAGGCAGAACACCATGACTCCCGCAACCAAGACAACATAAAGGCAGAACACATGACTCCCGCAACCAAGACAACATAAAGGCAGAACACCATGACTCCCGCAACAAAGACAACATAAAGGCAGAACACCATGACTCCCGCAACCAAGACAACATAAAGGCAGAACACCATGACTCCCGCAACCAAGACAACATAAAGGCAGAACACCATGACTCCCGCAACCAAGACAACATAAAGGCAGAACACCATGACTCCCGCAACCAAGACAACATAAAGGCAGAACACCATGACTCCCGCAACCAAGACAACATAAAGGCAGAACACCATGACTCCCGCAACCAAGACAACATAAAGGCAGAACACCATGACTCCCGCAACAAGACAACATAAAGGCAGAACACCATGACTCCCGCAACCAAGACAACATAAAGGCAGAACACCATGACTCCCGCAACAAAGACAACATAAAGGCAGAACACCATGACTCCCGCAACAAAGACAACATAAAGGCAGAACACCATGACTCCCGCAACAAACTAACATAAAGGCAGAACACCATGACTCCCGCAACCAAGACAACATAAAGGCAGAACACCATGATTCCCGCAACAAAGACAACATAAAGGCAGAACACCATGACTCCCGCAACAAAGACAACATAAAGGCAGGACACCATGACTCCCACAACAAAGACAACATAAAGGCAGAACACCATGACTCCCGCAACAAAGACAACATAAAGGCAGAACACCATGACTCCCGCAACAAAGTAATTGTCTAATAATTGTCTTGTTTATTGTCGCAAGATTCGGAAATTTCGAGTTATTTGTAATAAAAATTCTATGACACCAACGATGCTTCCCCTGCAATAAGGTAACCTCTAATGAAGTGAGTCACATACATATTTATAATTTCATATTAGTTTTCACCAACCCACCAATTAATTTACAAATAAATCTAACTAATGAAATCAATGAAACTAATGAATACATGTGGTACTCCAAGTACTGGAACCTACGATACTCACACCGACATTCCGCACACTAAACATTACGCTATCAAGACAGTTAAAGGTTTATACACAAGCCTACGATATATTATGCATTCTCGAATACTGCATATTAATCTAAGCATGTACGTACATATCCACACTGCACTATGGTAGCCTAATGTTTAGACAAACGGAAGGGGTAATTAATAATACAGTAGTTGGGTGTATTTGCGATATATGAACAGTAGCACCCCAAAATATTTTGGAATACTGAAATTCTATACCGTAGAACTTACAAGCGCAGTCACAAGTTAATTACCGGTAGTATGCAGTAGCAACAAACACATAAGAACAGACCTTTGTGATGATTAGTGTAGCTGAATAACTTGTGGTAATCCCGACACTGACATACGGAAGCGAAGCAAAGCATGGACTTTGGTGGAGAGACTCGTATCAAGAGTGAGAGGGGTGGAAATGAGTTACTTGAGAAGTTTGTGCGGATTTACATTGAGGGATAGACAGGCGAATGAGGAAGTAAGAAGGAGGTGTGGTGTGGAGGTAGATGTGCTGGAAAGTGTGAAAAGAAACACCTTGAGATTGTTCGGCCATACGGAACGCATGGGAAGCGAGAGAATGACTAAGAGGGTGTACGAGAGCGAGGTGGAAGGACAGAGAGGGAGATGTACACCGAAAGAGAGGTGGAAGGATGGATTAAAGAAGTATATGGATGAAGGTGGTGCTGGTTGGGAGGAGGGGCATCGACTGACTGGGGACAGAGGTGCATGGGGCGTTTCGTTCGTGGCCACCCCTTCGGGGATCACGGCGTCAGGCAATATCTCTCTCACACTCTCTCATTTAATCTCCAGCTCCACCAATCTAAAATCTAAGGTTCAAAAGATTAAAAATGTCCTCTACCACGACGAGGTACACCTACTTAATATGACACGATATTAAGGGAGCTCAGACGGTATGGTGCAGCATAATTTACTGGGTTCGACTCAATGGTTTAAGGAAGGGGGTTTAGTTTG
Organism: Paralithodes platypus; assembly: GCA_032716605.1. Taxonomy (NCBI): domain Eukaryota; kingdom Metazoa; phylum Arthropoda; class Malacostraca; order Decapoda; family Lithodidae; genus Paralithodes; species Paralithodes platypus. Next base: position 48,389,658 of record CM064579.1, on the reverse strand, counting down.
CTCTCTAAGCCTCTATCAAGCTTAAGAAATCACCCACAAGACCCCCCTTCGATATAAATTTGTAAACAAAATTGTAGAAAAATGTCCCGGCCGAAGGCCTATTCCTCTTCAAATACAGGCTCGCTATCTCTCGCCAGGAAAAAAATCGACACCTAAATAGCACAAAAGGTCTTAATATTGGCAAATAATTGGGGCAAAAGGTCTTAAAATCGTCAAACTAATGGGGCGAATGTTTTGAAATCTCATAACTAATAGTGCTAAACACGAGGGAGGAGGAAGACTAATAAAAACCAACTGCTTCCCCTTAACCTGACATATGCAAATGGGATAAACAACACACATTTGGTAGTTTGATTGTCTCCAAGAAAGGGACTACTGGCCAACCAAAAATAATACATAAATATATAAATGAACAAATAAAAACAAACCTCCCCTTAAGAGGGTATGGTTCATTTTTTGGTTGATTGTATAACTTATTTATTATAATTTTAGTTTCCTCCCTAAACCTCCATCAAACTTTAAAACAAAACATCCATATGATCCCCTTTCTAGATTAATTTGTAAATTTTTCGGTAGAAAAATGTCCCGGCAGAAGGCCGGTTCTTCCAAAATTACAGGCTCACTATCGTTCGTCAGGAAAGAAAATCAACACCAAAATAGCATGAAAGGTCTTAATATTGACAAAGAAATGGGGCAAAAGGTCTTAAAATCGACAAACTAATGGGGCAAACATCTTAAAATCTGAAAACTAATGGGACTAAACATGAGGAAGAATGGGGTCATCTACCCTTAAAGTAAAGATACCGCCACCGATTCCTCTCCAATCTCTCGCACGTGACTCTCTCTTAAAGGGAGGCAATTGGTTTTTAGAGTCCTCCTCCTCCGAGGGCCGAGGACCGAGGACAGACAGGTACATAAATGTAGATCCGACCAGAACCAAGAATTTTGTTAAAGAACGTTCCCTGAATTCTAAATCCACAACATTAAAGGTTTTCTATGCAAGCGCTCGTAGCATACGCAATATATTTTCAGATTTAGAGGAACTAGTGTTTACAGAAAATTACGATGTTATTGGCATAACAGAATCTTGGCTAAATACGGAAGACAGAGACTTTTTAGCAGAGTATTCACTTCCCACTTATGTAATGTTTGAGAAAAGCAGAATACATACAAATGGAGGTGGCGTTTTACTTTATATCAAAGAAAGTCTTAACTCGACCCTCTTGTCAAAACCTCAAATTGTGAACGTCGACACATCCTTTGTGCTAATAAAGAATAATAAAAGTACAAAAATAATACTTGCATTAATATACAGACCTCCAGCTCAATCAGTACAAACTGACCGAGAAATTTATGAGCAAATTGCAGACTTAAGTAACTCGCAAGACTCTGTATTTTTTGGCGACTTCAATTTACCTGTGACCAAGTGGGGAGATAGTATTTCTTCACACTCTGGACAAGACCTGTATGCAAACTTGCAAGAGAGTTCGCTATATCAATTTGTTAGATCTCCAACCCGTGGAAATAACGTCCTTGACCATGTACTTTCAACAAAAGAAGAATTGATAAAGAATTTGAATGTCGGTAATGAATTTAGTAACAGCGACCATCGTACGATAAATTTCAGCTTAAATTTTACTAATAACGAACCAAATAGCAGCACCGGGAAAGTCCCTAAATTCAAATAAAGCAAACTTTCCTAAACTTAGAGCAATGTTTAAAGAAACTGACTGAAGCTTTCTAATTAACAATAACGACATAAATACATCTTGGGAAGAATTCGAAACCACTTACCTAAAAGCAGTGCAAGACTGCATACCATCGAAAATATGGCGTACAGGCCATTATAATAAGCCCAAATGGTGGAACAAATATATTTCAAACTGTCTGCTTGCTAAAAAGTTTGCTAATGATAGATTAAAATCCTCACAAAATGACGAAGAACGGGTAAAATTTGTAGAGCTACGATGCAAAGCCAAAAAGTTAATTAATCAAAGTAAAAAGACCCTGGAGTTACATGTTGCGAATCAAAGTAAAACAAACCCGAAAGAATTCTATAGATATATCAGAAAGAAAAAAGTAGTTACTCAACTGTTGGACCGTTAGTCGATGAAAATGGAGAATACACCAAAGACGAAGTACAAATGAGTAATGCCCTCAATACCTTCTTTGCATCAGTTTTTACAACAGAAGACCTCAGTGATATCCCTACACCATCGCCAATTCAGATTGATAATTCAGATGTTCTAAGCAAAATCACCGTTACAGAGAGAGAAGTATTGAATTGTTTAGATAAACTCAAGGTAAATAAAACGCCTGGACCTGATACAATCTCGCCTAGAGTTCTAAAGGAAGCTAAGGATGAGCTCTCCAAACCACTGACATTGCTATTCAAAAAATCCTTGCAGTCTGGAACTATGCCTGATCAGTGGAAGCTAGCCAACGTAACACCGATAATACAAAAAGGCAGCAAATCCCTACCCAGTAACTATCGTCCAATTAGCTTAACCTCAATTGTATGTAAAATGCTAGAAACATTCATAACAGACACTCTTAAATCACTTAGAGGAAAATACCATACTTAAAGATACTCAACACGGCTTTTGTAAAAAACGTTCCTGTTTAACAAACCTCTTAGACTTCTTCCACGATATATTCCAGGATCAATAGAAATGGAGGAGGAGTTCTGTTTTTTATAAAGGAAAGTCTTAATCCTGTCTTAATATCAAAACCTCAAATTGCGAATATAGACACATCTTACATACTATTAAATAATAAACGAGGAACTAAAATAACACTAACTTTATTATACAGACCCCCAGCTCAATCAGTGCAAACTGACAGTTAAATTTATGAACAAATTGCAGAAATAACTAACATACAAGATACCGTAATTCTTGGCGATTTCAACTTACCCGTGACTAAATGGGGCGATATTCTTACTTCACACTCTGGACACGACCTCTATGCTAACTTGCAAGAGAGTTAACTTTTTCAATTTGTACAATCTCCGACCCGTGGTAATAATGTGCTTGACCTTGTACTCGCAACAAAAGAAGAATTAATAGAGAATTTGAATGTTGGTGATGAATTCAGTAACAGCGACCATCGTACGATAACTTTCACTTTAAAGTTTACTAGTAACAAATCAAATATCAGCATTGAGAAAGTCCCTAATTTCAAGAAAGCAAATTTTCATAAACTTAAATCAAAGCTTAAAGAAACTGACTGGAGCTTTCTGACTAACAATAACGACATAAATACATCTTGGGAGTGTTTCACAACCACTTACCTTAAGGCAGTGCAAGACTGCATACCATCGAAAATATGGCGTCCAGGCCATAATGATAAGCCCAAATGGTGGAATAAAGATATTTCAGACTGTCTGCTTGCTAAAAATGTTGCTAATGATAGATTAAAATCCTCACAAAATGACGAAGGACGGGTGAAATTTGTAGAGCTACGACGCAAAGCCAAAAAGTTAATTAAGCAAAGTAAAAAGACCCTGGAGTTACATGTTGCGAATCAAAGTAAAACAAACCCGAAAGAATTCTATAGTTATATCAGAAAGAAAAAAGTAGTTACTTCAACTGTTGGACGTTAGTCGATGAAAATGGAGAATACACCAAAGACGAAGTACAAATGAGTAATGCCCTCAATACCTTCTTTGCATCAGTTTTTACAACCGAAGACCTCAGTGATATCCCTACACCATCGCCGATTCAGATTGATAATTCAGATGTTCTAAGCAATATCACCGTTACAGAGAGAGAAGTATTGAATTGTTTAGATAAACTCAAGGTAAATAAAACGCCTGGACCTGATACAATCTCGCCTAGAGTTCTAAAGGAAGCTAAGGGTGAGCTCTCCAAACCACTGACATTGCTATTCAATGAATCCTTGCAGTCTGGGACTATGCGTGATCAGTGGAAGCTAGCCAACGTAACACTGATATTCAAAAAAGGCAGCAAATACCTACCCCGTAACTATCATCCAATTAGCTTAACCTCAATTGTATGTAAAATGCTAGAAACGGTCATACGGTCGTAAATCACATAGAGGCAAATAACTTACTTAAAGAGTAACACGGCTTTCGTAAAAAACGTTCCTGTTTAACAAACCTCTTAGACTTCTTCCACGATATCCTCAACCTCTACGATGAGAGTAAAGCTGTAGATATTATATACCTTGATTTTCAAAAGGCCTTTGACAAAGTTCCCCACAAACGTTAACTGCTAAAACTAAAAGCGCATGGAATACAAGACGGTGTGTTGAAATGGATAGAAAATTGGCTAAGCGACAGAAAGCAAAGAGTAGTCATAAACGGTAAGGCATCTAAATGGACCAATGTAAGTAGCGGGGTACCCCAGGGATCGGTACTAGGTCCAATTCTCTTTCTAATTTACATCAAAAGAACTCTCAAAAGAACAAGTTGACGATATGCAACACAATCTAGATAAATTGTCATGTTGGGCCCAAATTTGGCAAATGAGTTTCAATGCGGATAAATGTAAAGTACTACATATCGGATACCTAAATGAGAAAGCAAACTATTCGATGAATGGCACTCAGCTTAAGAATGTAAACTGAAGAACCGATCTGAGAGTAACAATATCGAGTAACCTAAAACCGAGTCAACAATGTTCAGAAGTTGTTAAGAAGGCAAACAAAATAATTGGCTTTATAGGCAGGTCATTTGAGCATAAATCCAAAGAAGTTATCCTAACCCTTTACAATTCCTTAGTCCGCCCTCTTCTGGAATACTGCGTTCAATCCTGGTGCCCTTATTACCAACAATATATAAACAAGCTAGAACGAGTTCAACGTAGAGTTACCAAAATGATACCTAGCCTGAAGAACAAACCATACGAAGAGCGTCTTAGAGAATTAAATCTATTTCCTTTAACCCAGCGCAGATTAAGAGATGACTTAATTCAAGTGTTCAAAATCATCAAAGGCATCGACAATATGAACTGTAGTAAGTACTTCACTATCGACCAATCTAATTACACGCGGGGAAACGGTTGCAAAATTATTGGTAAATCTTTTAACTCACACGAACCTAAGAATTTCTTCTTCAATCGAGTTGTCAACTTGTGGAATGGGCTTCCCCGAGACGTTATAGACTGCAGCACCGTTGATTCATTTAAACTCCGCTAGACAAATATCTCGCATCAAACCCGCGACTGACTGCGTTTGTAAATGAATAACTTTATTTTATCCCCACCTCAGTTACTAACCCATCCGTCCCCTACTAACTTCCTAATCCTGCCACGGACATTAGTTCCAGGGCAGTAGTTCCCTTTCCAATGTTCCCTTACCCACTCTAAACCACTGTTTGGACACTTGATCCTCAGTGTTTTGGAGGACAAGCAGCCTAGAAGGGTCACTAGACCTGTTGTTGCTTGATTTCCTTTGTACTCCTTTGTACTCATGTTTAGCCCTATTAGTTATGAGATTTCAAGACATTTGCCCCATTAGTTTGGCATTTTCAGATCTTTTGCCCCATTTCTTTGCCAATATTAAGACCTTTCGTGCCATTTAGGTGTTGATTATTTTCCTGGCGAGCGATAGCGAGCCAGTATTTGAAGAGGAATCGGCCTTCGGTCGGGACATTTTTCTACCGAAAAATGTACAAATTTATATCGAAGGGGGGTCTTGCGGGTGTTTTTTTAAAGCTTGATAGAGGTTTAGAGAGAAACTAAATCCCCTCCTTAAATCATTGAGCCGAACAAGTAAATTATGCTGCACAATCCCGTCTGAGCTCCCTTAAGCCTTCGTTGATTCCTGCCTTGGCTAATTCACGACTTGCCAGTATCAGGCTATAAGGAAGTTGGAGCCGTAAACACCGATATTACACAACAATGCAAAACTAATGTAACCTTGTGATGGATAGAAAGTATGTTGAAGTGGGTTTTATGTGTATATAAAATGCACTACAACCGTATGTATGTATGTATGTATGTATGTATGAATGTATGTATGTATGTATGTATGTACTCAGGCCCAATCCCCACTTTTCCTATTTGAGGGGGGGGGGGGGGGCGACTCAAGACAGAGCCATAATAGGGACAACACAACAGAAAGCAATGAACACACAAAAACAATATACAAATTCACACACATCTAGGTATTTTAGCTGGTAATTCTGCTTAATGTCGATGTCTACAGCTCCAACTTCCTTATAGCATCAAACTAGCAAGTGGTCAATTGCTTCCAACAACAACAAGACGAGCGAGCCGCGGGCCTGTATACCTTCCGCTCGGGTGTACAAAGGAAGCAAACAAATATCTGTACATGGTTGCAAACAATAATAATTTTAACCCCTTCAGCACTTTGACTCCTTTTTACCTTTGATTCTGGCTAAAACTAGACGATTATGGTTCACTTTTTGCTAGATTTTTTCATTTATTTATTATTATTTTGTTTTTAGTTTCCTCCCAAGACCTCCATCAAACTTAAAAACACATCCATCAGATCCCCCTTCTAGATTAATTTGTACATTTTTCGGTAGAAAAATGTATCGGCCGAAGGCTGGTTACTCTTAAGATTACAGGCTCGCTATCGCTCGCCAGGAAAAACTCGACACCTAAATGGCACGAAAGGACTTAAAATTGACAACGAAATGGGGCAAAAGGTATTAAAATCACCAAACTAATGGGACCAACGTCATAAAATCTGAAACTATTGGGGGTAAGCATGAGGAAGAAGGGTGACCAGGAAAACAGCCCATGTCCCCTTAAATCGGACCTGCGTAATTACTCACAGGGTTTATTGACGCCGTATTTACCCCTTTGATTCCTAGAGGTAGAATACAAACTGAAGACAATAATCTAATGGTACCCAGAATATGATGAAAATTACGTCACGTTGCGGAGGGGGTTAAATAATTCACTAGGGTGGCGCAATTTCTATAGAGCTCTGGGGTGAAAAGTTAATTAACCCATTGATTCTCGCACGTCTCTCCAAAGCTGAATACAATCGTTAACTAATGGCCTGAAGCAATTGTAAAAGGGCGTCATCGTCTCGGAAAGTGTTAATATCCAGTAACGGTATAAAAGATGGAAAGCAAAAGTTCATGCCATTGTGATTACTACCGCAGAGATATTATAAAGGGGAGGTGGGTCGTTTTTCTGGTCCCCCTTCTTCCTTATGTTTAGCCCCATTGGTTTTCCGATTTTAAGACGTTCGGCCCATTAGTTTGGCGATCTTAAGACCTTTAGCCCCATTTCTTTGTCAACATTAAGACTTTTCGTGTCATTTAGGTGTTGACTTTTCTGGCGAGCGACGGCGAGCCTGTAAATTAAGAGGAACCGGCCTTTGGCCGGGAAATTTTTCTATCGAAAAATGCACAAATTTATCTTGAAGGAGGGTCTTAGGCGGATGTTTTTAAAAGTTTGATGGAGGTCTAGGGAGGAAATTAAATCAATAATACAAATAGACATAAATGAGCAAATAAATACGGTCAGTTCCCCTTAAGGAAGATTATAATTTGTATGTACGGGACACAACGCATATTATGGCCGGAGTCTAACTTCCGGACGCATGTCAGGTCAAAGGTCGATACTTTAATTTTGGGGAGAACTTGTTTCCTGGTCCACGTTACATGTTACATTTGATCTTAATTGACTGTTTGTAGTAAGTGTAGGTGGATAATTATTATAGTTTCATAAGGCCAGATGATAGGATCTCTCTCTCTCTCTCTCACACACACACACACACACACACACACACACACACACACACACACACACACACACACACTCTCTCTCTCTCTCTAATGACACTTTTGTGCATGTCTCCAAACGACTAAACCGTAATGTCTGCTTCATACACAGACACTATAGGCTATTCGCTGCAAGTAGGCGAGAAATCATTACCTCTGATCTCTGTAACTCTAAAACGACTATAGTAATCGTGCTAATATTCGTACCATTTGGGAAGAGTCACTCTGGGAATAGATGTGAAAATTTACAGCCCATTTACTCTAGCCCTTTTTGAGTTACAGAGGATAGAGGTCATGATTTCTCGCCTACTTACAGCGAATAAACTATATCAAGATCGAGTTCTAATATGCGAACCAGTGACCCTATACCCAAAGTGGCGGTCACGAGACTCAATATGCTTCCAATTGACCACTTGCGAGTTTTGCTCTATAAGGAAGTTGGAGCTGTGGCCATAAATGTTTAGCAGAATTATCAGCTGAAATACGGTTGTAGTACATTGATCAATATATAAAACCCAATTCAACTTACTCTTTAGCCATCAGAAATCTACATTATTATTGCATTTCTATTTACAATCGATGTTTACATCTCCAACTTCCTTATAGCCTGAAACTCGCAAGTGATGCGTTTTATTTTGTTTGTTTGTATTAAAAAAAAAAAAAATCATGATGAGGTTTTATACCACCATGCACTCCCTGCTCAATAGATGGGCTATTGAGCATTGGTGTCTGCCAAATAGCACCTACTATGGGTTTCAGGAGGCCGTGTTATATTGTTTTTCGGGAATAACTTATTAACAAACAGTTGGATCAGTATGATATTTTGACACAGCTTTTTTCACACCGTGCCCTAATTTTCGTCATTATAGTGCATTACCAAAAGTGTAGAAATAAGCCACTGGTCCCTGTAACATTAGGTTAAAGTCACACATTAATGACTAAGAAACGGACAAGGCTACGTGCGCGCGCATGGCTTACCTGTGAGAACCACCAAACCATTATTGCTCCTCCATCAAACACGGTAGTTATCAGCCACCACCCAACCCTACAATCGTCTTTACATTCAATTTATCTGTCAATATCAAGTATAGATATACAAAAAAGTATGTATTTTTGTATATTTTTATTTTGATATTGACAGATAACTTGAATTTAAAGGAGATAGTAGGGTTGGGTGGTGGCTGATAACTACTGTGTTTGATGGAGGAGCAATAATGGTTTGGTGGTTCTCACAGGTAAGCCATGCGCGCGCACGTAGCCTTGTCCGTTTCTTAGTCATTAATGTGTAATTTTAACCTCATGACACAGGGACCAGTGGCTTATTTCTACACTTTTGGTAATGCACTATATTGACGAAAATTAGGGCACAGTGTGAAAAAACCTGTGTCAAAATATCATACTGATCCAACTGTTGGTTAATAAGTTATTCCCGAAAAACACGATGTAACACGGCCTCTGAAACCCATAGTAGGTGGCCCGAGACTCGAACCCTCGACCTCGAGGTTTGCAGGCGAGTGCTCTACCAACCGCACTATGGCCGATGGCTTCTTCTTAGAAAGTAATTGCAGGTTTGGTACAGAACGTAGTCATCCAACCGATAGCCAATGATCTTGAGAAGATAATTAATACCAACAAATATTTACACGTATCCAAGTAATTTCTAAATATTTATGTTTTGCAACCAGATGTCAAGACCAAGGGCACCAATAATTTGAAAAAGTGCAAATTTGTTGCAGATATTGTTAAAACCAGAGGACAAGTCTGCCCTCTGAAAATATAAATCCAGGCGCCAGATAATTAAGGGGGATCACCTGTTTTTTTTTCTCTCTCTCTGGGTTGTATCCATTCGGCCCCATTCAACCTACTGTTTTAAGATGTTTATCCCCATCCAGGTGTCAATTTCTTCCTGGCGAGCGATAGCGAGCCAGTATTGTATGAAAAAATCCGGCTTCGCCGGAGAAATGTTTCTATCGAAAAATGTACAAATTTAACCTGCTGTCAAAAAAACATAGTAACAAATATGCTGGTTCGCTACCGCTCACCATGAAAAAATCGACACCTGGACGAGGATAAAAGTCTTAAAACAGTAGACTAAATGGAGCCGAATGGATACAACCCAGAGAGAGGGAGAGAGAGAACAAAATACGAGGTGGTCCCCCTTAATTATCGGAGTCTCACAATACACTGTATCAAAAACTGTTATTGAGGTCCACAAAGACTCCTAGATGTCTCTGCTGAAGGGAGTCCACAAGGCCCCACAATGATTTAGCAAGGCAGAGTTGGTTGATCTAGTTAGTTAATATAGGACTTCAGAGGCTATTAACCCTATTGGATTATTAAGCCAGCACACTGTAAGTCAAGAATAGCGTCAGGACTGGAGCCCCTCTTCGAGAACCCCAGTCCCTTATCTCTGGTTGATCTTGTTAGTTAGTTAAAATACGACTTCAGAGGCTATTAACCCTATTGGATTATTAAGCCAGCACACTGTAAGTCAAGAATAGCGTCAGGACTGGAGCCCCTCTTCGAGAACCCCAGTCCCTTGTCTCTGGTTGATCTTGTTAGTTAGTTAAAATACGACTTCAGAGGCTATTAACCCTATTGGATTATTAAGCCAGCACACTGTAAGTCAAGAATAGCGTCAGGACTGGAGCCCCTCTGCGAAAACCCCAGTCCCTTGTTTCTGGTTGATCTTGTATAATAGGACTTCAGAGATTATCAACCCAATTGGATTATTAAGCCAGCACACTGAAAGTCAAGAATAGCGTAAGGACTGGAGCCCCTCTGCGAAAACTCCAGTCCCTTCGGTGTGGTTGATCTGCTAGCAAAGGTATGTATTAGCTGAAGACACTGAGTTGGTGAAGACACGGCATTAAGGGGAGGAAGACCGTTTTTATGGACCCCCTTCTCCATACTGTTTAGCCCCACTAGCTTTGAGATTATAAGACGTTCGGCCCATTAGTGGCAATTTTAACCCCTTTCGCCCCATTTCGTTATCAATTTTAAGATCTTTCGTGCCATTTAGGTGTCGATTATTTCCTGGCGAGCGATAGCGAGCCTGTAATTGTAAGAGGAACCGGCCTTTGGCCGGGGCATTTTTCTACTGAAAAATGTACAAATTTATCTTGAAGGGGATCTAGAGGGTGTTTTTCTAAGCTTGATGGAGGTCTAGGGAGGAAACTAAAAAAATATATGAATAAATTAATTAATAGACCAAACAAACGGCCAGTCTCCCCTTAAGCTAATAGAATGGGTCTTCCTTACGCTTATCCCCGTTAGTTTTGAGATTCTAAGACGTTTGCCCCATTATTTTGTCGATTTTAAGACCTTTTGCCCCATTTCTTTGTCAGTGTTAGGACCTTTCGTGCCATTTAGGTGTCGATTTTTTTTCATGGTAGAACGATAGCGAGCCTGTAATTGTGGAGGAACCGGCCTTCGGTCGTGACATTTTTCTACCGAAAAATGTAAAATTTTATCTCTGAGGGGGATCTAATTGATGTTTTTTTTTAAAGTTTGAGGGAAGTCTAAGGAGGAAACTAACAAAAATATATAAATAATAGACCCCCCAACATAACCACTGTCCCCTTAAATGAGGTTAGGTCAAGTCAGGCTAGGATATGTGTTATGCGACGTTATAATTCAACGGGCTTTATAGTAGTTCCGTTTTCCACCTTAGGAAACAACGGGAACTATCGATATTCAACTGGTACACAACGAACTTCAATATTATAAGGTACACGACAATGATAATCAATGGACACAGAATTCTTATGTTAATACACCATCAAGGTTCACAGGTTTATTCCTTAACAGCTAGGGTACAATCATAGGTTATAATATCATAAATCAAGATTGAATATCATGAATGGAAATGAACTGTTCAATCGAACATATATAATGAAATATGAAACTCAATAATCACTAGAATAATAATGGTCTAGGAATATATAAACTGAGTTATGAATAGCACATAGAATAATATGATGTTACTACAATAACCACAAGTAAGTGTACACAGAGATGTTGGTCTCGAACAATAAACAGTATTCTGATTAAAATGGCAAATGCGAGATAGCTTCACACTGAGGGTAAATAATAGTTACTGCGGCGACATACATACAGCAATGAATTTATGGAAAGTAAAATACCGTTTGATTTATGATTAACTTTTACGTTAATTCAGCTTATACAGCAGATTAAACTCAAAGAACTCAAAGAATAATACAAATGAATATGAATTCACAAATAGGTTAAATAAATATATTAGTCATGTATGCGTGACTGAAATATCCTCGCCGGGTGGAAGGTTAACCCTCTCCGACAAATGACGCGATTTTGAGCCTATTGGGGATACTTTAAAGCCTTTGTTACCATCAGGGGTATTTAGAAACCTTTAGTTTAGTTACTTCAACCTTTGCAGTTGTCTTTGAGTTAGCTGTGGGCAGAAAACTAATTTTGGAGAGGTAATTATAAGAGTGAGAGAACTCTATTTCTTATTGCTAATCTGGCAACCTCTGCGTCATAAATGCGTGAAAGGGTTAATGTGACGTGAAAATACAGAGTCGGAAGTAACTCAAACAATACACTACAGAACTATAAGCCATGTAGCGTGATAATAACAGCAGTCATATTAAGAGACTGAATAGTAAAACACCCTGTGAACAACTTATCTATTAATTACGTACCCGATGATGAAGTTACATACAAACAAGATCTGTATAAGTGTTCACTAGTTTTACGTGTAAAAGGTGTATGTATTATTTCCCGAACAAACATATTCATAAAAATATAGGAGCCGATACTCGAAGAATTATATATATATTTATCCCACTGATAGGAGTGAGTGATGTTCTCTATAAAACGAGTTACGGGTACTAGGATAAGGAGAGATAGGAAAATCTTCAGTATTACGTTAACGTGAATCTTAACATATCTTGTTAACCCTTGTTGTAGTCATCGTTATACTTTACAAACCAAAGGTTACTTAAAGGTTTGAAGAGAAAGATAGGAGCCTGGTAGAGAGTCTGGTGAACACGTGGTCACAGCGTCAGTTGTCCCTCCTATTGTACCAAGGGGCTCGGATCCTCACACCACGCAGGTAGACGATGCTCTCGCTCTCTCTTTCTTTCTTTCTACGGGATCACGTAGCTACACCTTTCTTCACTGTTTATGCACTGGTCTTTATGACTGTTTAAGGGGAGAACTGGCTAGCCCCTACGGAAGTCAAAATCCGAACTAAAGTTACTAGTTAAGTATGTTCTTCCTAAGAAGAAGTACTCGACTAAATAACCTCAGTTTTGCCTAACTCTAACTTGGGCACGGGTAGGTCCTATCCCTTTTCCAGTTAGGGTTAAGTGGCTGCTTTCTCGGGTAGTATAGACATGGGGTTATGTTTTTTTTTATTTATCCCGAGGTTAGGAGCTGCACTAAAATTATGGGAGGGATATCTCTGTGACGGGGTGGATAGTCTCTGTTTGTTTGTTTTTGGTTTGGGCTTGGAGATAGCTTGCTCGGGCGAGGAAAAACGGATTTATGTTTGAGGAACAAGCAGAGAATTCATAGGTTGTATGGAGCTTGGGAGGAATGGGAATAGGAAATTTCTACTTGTTGGCTCATTTGACTGCCACGATCGCGTTCACTTTGGTAAGGAGGTACAGGAAGATATTGAGGGGGTTGGTGGTGAACTTCCATAAATATTTCCTCAGTATAGGCTAAGCCTGGCTCGGGATATGGTATGCCGTGATGGAGGGTGGGGGCGCATTTTCTCTCGTGGTACATTGTTCAAGCGGAGTCTGATGTGAGGGAATTCTGGTAGCTTGTGATTGACTTTATGCTAGCGATGCGGCACTGGACGATTTGATTGTTATCCGTAGACGGGAGCAGGTGCTTGACTGGTTTTGGCTTTTGTTGGCCAGACCCCGTCATCTCAATAAGTATGTCATCTTAATAAGTATATGAACCCGCGGGCTATAATATAATCCTCCTCCTCCTCCTCCTGGGTGTGTGTAGAGAAGTAGAGCGGCGGGCGATGACTCCGGTGTTGACCAAGGAGCCCAAATTTCCTTCTCCACCTCGCAAGTCATGGTGCAGGGCCGGGGTGAAGGTCAGGCAGGGGTTTTAATGCACCGGGGTTCAGGCAGTTCATACTATATTAATACCTAGCCAAAGTGTAGCACTCTGTCTACTGAGACCACAAACCACCGATCATCATATACTGGGACCCCCTAAGTACCACAGCTATATAATATCTTTAGTTCTAAGCGATCACAATCATACACTCTCACACCAAAACTTATATATATATATATATATATATATATATATATATATATATATATGTGTGTGTGTGTAATGTCACACATATGTACAACATACTGTAAACCAACATTAGAGTAGTAGCTATCTTGTTATATGTACAGTAGGTAATGTCTATTTCGCCAGCAATCAAGCTTGTTGAGTGTTATTACCTTGTGAGTTGCCGTAGGTGGGAAGGGCAAGATATTGTTTTCACTCCCATGTATGTGTTTGTCTATCGGTCTGTTTGCATAATATCTCGAAAAGGAATAAATGAATTTCGACAGGACTTAGTCAGCCCCTCCCTTTGGTAGCCGAAAGGGTTATATTAATTCTACAGTAGGTTAATATTGAAAGACGCCCCCCTCCCCCCCCACTTCCTGGATCCCCCATATGTGACTATACCCTGTTCCAAATAGGTAGGCCAGAAATCCTGAACCGTAGGCTCTATACCTCATATAAAGGACAATATCATATGGGTTTTTAAATTTCCACACCTTTACCCTGGCTGACCCTTCCTAAATGGTAAAACTACTAGCTCGATTACTCTACTCGTGTGGGAGTTATAGAGGTTAAGGGGGGTCACCTGTTTTTTTTATCTTTCTCTCCTTTTCTCTATTTCTCTGGCTTGTATCTATTCGGCCCCTTTCAGTCAACTGTTTTAAGACGTTTATCCCCATCCAGGTGTCGATTTCTTCCTGGCGAACGACAGCGAGCCAGCATTGTATGGAGAAATCCGGCTTCGCCGGAGACATTTTTCTATCGAAAAATTTACAAATTTAGCTTGCTGTAAAACAAAATATACATACAGTATAAACTGGCTTGCCAAGAAAATATTGACACCTGGATGGGCGTAAACGTCTTAAAACGGTAGGCTGAATGGGGCCGAATTAATACAAGCCAGAACAAGAGAGAAAAAGGAGTTGACAAAAGCGGGTGACCCCCCTTAATTGGCAAGAGTGTTGACCTACTTACTTGGAACAGGGTATAGTGTTTGTTTAGTGACTCACTGCACACACAATCTTTAGAGATGATCGGATGACCCCCAATAAGGGGATTGGGGGCCTTGACCTCCATATTTTAATATACAATATCTCCAATAGTATTGTACGGAATGACTCAATTGTTTATGACTCCTTGAGGTCTTATACATGCCTCATTAACTTTTGTAATTAATGCCTAAAGTGTGCCTGTCTGTAAGTGTGTTTATCTGTTTGTTTGCACAATATCTCGAGAATGAAGTAATGGATTTAGATCTTACAATCTCCAAACTAATGGAGCGAAACAGGGGAGCTCCAAGAAGACCTCCCACGGACTAGATAGTGTTAAGCCACCAGGTACTAAACCTCTCCATCTTTCTCAGAACCCCCATAATAAAAAATAAATACATAAATAAATACAAATTAGAACTCCTCCTTCTCTAAATCACTACATGTGTATTTGTTTTTGGTAGAAAAATGTCCTGACCGAATATCAAGTTCCCCCAAACTACAGGCTTGCTATTGCTCACCAAAATAATCGTAAGCTGAAAGGAGTCGAAAAGGCTGACAAAGTAATCGGGATAAACGTCTTAAAATCGCCAAACTAATGGGGTGAAACAGGGGGCTCCATAAAGACCACTTTCAGCTATAATTGTTGAGTTAATATCGAAGTAAAGAGTGGATGTCGTTACTTCAAACCACCACATCAAAACTACTGTACAGCACGTAACACTAAAACGGTCCTATGTTTACTGATGAAGCTCTGTCTATTTGTACAGACTATAATAGCCTTCTGTCTGCTGGGTTAAAGGGAATCTATTTTGAGGATAGGCCTACTATGAAAAGTGAGCAGTGTTCTTATTTCCTCATGAATTGAATTTGTACATAGTAATGAAAATGTACACTCGGGGATATAAGTCTTGTAATACCCTCACATCTCATATTTTAGTTTTATCTGTGATTGTAGGAACATATTATAAACAAGCAATACACCTGAACAAATCTTGAATTTACAGTTGCCCACAAAAGTTCTGTTCCTCGTCGTGATCTTATGAGTGAAAGCACAATTATTATGAATGAAATGCGAGTGTAGATTTAAATATTAGTTGAATAATCAGATGAGTTAACACTGCATAAGAAACTTCACTTATTATTTAATTATGCGCAATATATTTCCATGTATAAAATCACTGAGAGAAACATAATTTAGGTGGGCAACTGTGCATACATTATTTTGAAATGTTAATAAGTAATTTCGTCTGGCGGGAAGAGAGAAACATACAGCATAGGTCAAGACAGGGAGGTGCCATGCTAAAGGGATTAGTCTCTGGTGATGGGGCAGCAACTTATACGGCTGGACTAGATCGAAATTACATACTCTTTCTCATTACAATATGCAAAGCCAATTTTGTTCAGCTTTTGGAAGTCCTCACAGAGTGTTTTTCCCGACTGCACGGGCGAGCTTTAAGGGGAGATTTGCACTTGAGGGATTTTTTCTGGACCCCTTTCTCCCTCATGTTTAGCCCCATTGTTTTTGAGATTTTAAGATGTTCGCCCCATTAGTTTGGCGATTTTAAGAAATTTCGCCCCATTTCTTACATTCGTCTATACATTAGGCTACCATAGCACAGTTGGAATATATGTACATGCTCAGATTAATATGCAGGATTCGAAACTGCATAATAAATCGTAGGCTTGTGCATATTTCTTTAACTGTCTTGATAGCGTAATGCATATGTGCGCGGAATTTAGGTGTGAGTATCCTTGGTTCGAGTCCTTGGAGTGCCACATGTATTTGTTGATTTAATTAATTGAGTTTAGAAGTGAAGTTGGTTGGTGAAAACATATAATAATTTGTAAGACCTTTCGCATCATTAAGTGTCGACTTTTTCCTGGCGAGCGATAGCGAGCCTGTAATTTAAGAGGAACCGGCCTTTGGCTGGAAAAATTTTCTACCGAAAAATGTACAAATTTAATTTGAAAGAGGGTCTAGGCTAGGGGGTGTAATTTTCAGCTTGATGGAGGTCTAGAGCACAAACTAAAAACCTCCCCTTAACGTCGGCGCTGGAGGGTGGTTGCCGGCTGTCACTGCCGAACTGACCTTTGTAAATGCCAGGTAAGGATTTTTGTCCAGCGCTCCACCGACAAGCTTTTGTGCCGTTTGCTGGGTAGTTGGCAGTTGGTGCTGGTAAACCAACCTATGGCACAACCAGTATAGATGTCAGTACTGCCAACAAACAAACAATTGATAATAACTGGTTGCTTAGGTTTCGCACCTCCCGCTTCAGCCTTGTTTTGACAGTAAGCTAAATTTGTACATTTTTCGATAGAAAAATGTCTAGCCGGATTTCTCCATACAATGCTGGCTCGCTATCGCTCGCCAGGAAAAAATCGACACCTGGATGGGGATAAACGTCTTAAAACAGTTGGCTGAATGGGCCCGAATGGATACAAGCTAGGGAAAGAGAGAAAAGGAGAGAGAGATAACAAAAAAGCCGGTGACCCCCCTTATTGAAAGCATGAGACAGGATAATATTTTTGTCCTAATTTTAGCCTCATAATTCGAGCTCATCAACCCAAGCAATATTTCTCTCAGCGTCCTTGCTAAAGATAAGCATCTCACCCCCTCTACGCGAGAAACAGTTATACCCAAGTGTCCCCCAACCCCCCCACCCTTGGCCCCCTGTACACTATAAACTCCCCCCCCCCCCACCCCCCCTCCCGCGCATATGTCCCCTGCCCCCCACACCCACTAACTCCACCTGCTGCATTAAGGGGAAGTTTTTAGTTTGTTCCCTAGACCTCCATCAAACTTAGAATTACACCCCTTAGACCCCCTTTCAAAATAAATTTGTAATTTTTCGGTAGAAAAATGTCCCGGTTCCTCTTAAATTACAGGCTCGCTTTCGCTCGCCAGGAAAAATCGACACCTAAGTGGCACTAAAGGTCTTAACATTGACAGAAATGGCGCGAAAGTTCTTAAAATCGCCAAAATAACTGAGCGAACGTCTTAACATTTTAAAAGCAATGGGGCTAAACATGAGGGAGAAAGGAGTCCAGAAAATAACCCCTCAAGTGTAAATCTGGCCATAACCCACAGCGCTTGAGATCTCCTTACCCGGGTGTGGTCTGAGAGATGGTGTAATCACGAACCAGGAACGAGGGCCATGGAAACTTCGGGCCTGATTAATGAGTTCTGTTATCTGTGGTAGTGGTTGTGGTGGTGGTGGTTGTGGTGGTGGTGTTTGCGTTGGTGGTGGTGGTAGTGGTTGTGGTGGCAGTGGTTGTGGTTGTGGTGGTGCTGTTTGTGTTGGTGATGGTAGTAGTGGTTGTGGTGGCTGTGGTTGTGGTGGCAGTGGTCGTGGCTGTGGTGGTTGTGGTAGTGGTAATGGCTGTGGTTGGGGTGGTACTGATTAATGAGGTTTATTATATGAGGCGGTGGTTGTAGGTGGTGGTTGTGGTGGTTGTATTGGTGGATGTTATGGTTTTGTTGATGGTCGTGGTGGAGGAGGCTTTGTTGAAGGTTGTGTTGATCGTGATGGTTGTGATAGTACTGGTGGTGGTGGTAGTGGTTGTGTTGTTGTTGTGGTAGTGGTGGTAGTTGTGTTGGTGGTGGTGGCAGAGGTGGCATTGGTGGTGATGAGGGTGCTGGTGGTAGTAGACCCTGTTCCCCCCCTCCCCCCCTTGGCCCCCTGTACACTACGACCTCCCCCCCCCCCCCCCTATGCCCCGCTCCTTTGCCCCCTGCCCCCCACACCCACTATCTCCACCTGCTGATTTAAGGGGAAGTGTTTATTTTGTTCCCTAGACCTCCATCAAGCTTAGAATTACACCCCTTAGACCCCCTATCAAGATAAATTTGTAAATCTTTCGGTAGAAAAATGTCCCGGCCGAAGGTCGGTTCCTCTTAAATTATGGGTGGGCTGAAAATTGAGACCTCTATCCTCTGTATCTCAAAAAGGGTTAGAGCAAGTGAGCTGTACAATTCTACACCTATTCCTTGGCTGACTGTTCCTAATTAGTAAAAACATAAATTTGATGACTAGAGTCCTTTTTGAGTTAGAGAGGTTAAGATTCACGAATTCTGGCCTACCTATAACGAATGACCTACTGTATAGTGATTGTGTTTGCTGTGGTATATTCTGGCCTACCTATAACGAATGACCTACTGTATAGTGATTGTGTTTGCTGTGGTATATTCTGGCCTACCTATAACGAATGACCTACTGTATAGTGATTGTGTTTGCTGTGGTATATTCTGGCCTACCTATAACGAATGACTTACTGTATAGTGATTGTGCTTGCTGTGGTATATTCTGGCCTACCTATAACGAATTACCTACTGTATAGTGATTGTGTTTGCTGTGGTATATTCTGGCCTACCTATAACGAATGACTTACTGTATAGTGATTGTGTTTGCTGTGGTATATTCTGGCCTACCTATAACGAATGACTTACTGTATAGTGATTGTGTTTGCTGTGGTTATATTCTGGCCTACCTATAACGAATGACCTACTGTATAGTGATTGTGTTTGCTGTGGTATATTCTGGCCTACCTATAACGAATGACCTACTGTGACGTTAACCACTCCATTAGAACCGCATGGCTTGTTCTACAATGACTCGCTAGGATCGCCAGGGCAGTGGATGGGGCTACAGTTTATGTATTAGAGTGTGCTTTATTTCATATGAAAGCTCGTGTCATGGGCAGTCCAGAAAGGCTCTTTGTTTTCACCCATGTCAAGGCTTTATATATTTAATTGTAAAGTATATGTTTTATCATTAACTAGTAATGATGGGATCTGGGAGAGAGAGAGAGAGAGTAGAACAGAGTGAGAGGGAGCGCGCAGTGTTTTTGTCCCGCTCGATGACGTCACGGCTGGCTGCCTCGTGGGGGTTGGTTGAGAGAGGTCCTTCCCATGCTGTTAGCTCCCTTGCTAGTGGCTAGAGGACTTGTAACCGCTTTTTTCCCACGCGGCTCGAGCTAGTGCGAGTATATATACAGTTCCTCGCCACTCTCTCCCTCAGATCTGGTTTCTAGAACGCATCCATCTTTTTTCCCTTGCTATCTGTCCGCCCCCCCCCCCCCCCCCCCACCCTCCCCGCAGCTCCGCACCTGAGAATCTTTTCCTCTGCCTACCTCTCTCTTTTTTCATATCTTTCACCACCTTTTATTAACATTATATCCTCTCTGGTTAACTCTGCAAAATCAGCTTCATGCTGGCCAGTTGTATTGTGCGTTAAGGTCTGATATAACCCATGTATGTTAGTTGTTAACCCGGGAACTGCGGGGAGACTCTTAAGAGTTCCCCCGGCGGACTGCGGGGAGACTCTTAAGAGTGAGTGAAAAAAAAAATCAACTTTTGACATCAAATTTTTTTATTTTTTATTTTTATTTTTTTTTTTTGGCCCCTGGGCCATGCAAAATCTCAGTCCTCTACCTCCCCTCCTTCCCCACTTTCCTCCTCTCCTTCAGTTATCACCTATTTTCCCTGTTATTCCCTTATTCTGAGGTATATTTTCGTGCTAACATTAGCGAGTTGCAAGCAGGGTGTTGTCATCACTGATGGCAAGCGAGTGCAAGAGAGAGAGAGAGAGTATCGATCGACTGTGTCTCAGTGGCCTTGGGGGAAATTGGCGGGAAAGCAGCTTGCCTCACCCATACATTATACAACTCGCGGGCTATATCTCCGATTTTGACCATCCAAACGCTGTTTTCACTCGTTTTATTGTTGTTGTTGTTGTTGTTCCCTAAGCTGCCTGGCCGAACAGCCCCGAGTCCCTGAGAAAGGCCATGGCCACAATCGGGCTTTCCCACAGAGCTCTCATTGAGTGTAGATTGTGTTGTTGGCGTAAGTGGTTGTGTGAAATGCAGTCTTCTATGATGTGTTTAATGGTATGGGGTGCTGTGTTACATCCCGGGCAGGCGTCGACAACGGAGTCATCCAGTCTCTTCTGATAGCTCAGGAGAGCTGGATGGTGTCCGCATCTCAGCCTGGCCAGGTGGACTCTGTCCTCGCGAGGAAGGGAGGATTCGGAAGGATGGATTTCGGGAGGTCGTGCATGCAGCTGCGTGTTGTCTGTGAGTGAGTGGATGGATCGGTGAGAGATATGAGTATGGATGTGCTTCTGGAAGTTGGTTCGGGGTGGGCAGGGAGGGAGAGAGGACAATAATTGTGTGTGATACCGTGTGCTGGGTGTTGTTTTGATATTTCTTGGTGTCTGTGGGTGTGTTGCCATGTAGTTTAGTGGGTGGTCTTGGTTCGTGGAGGCTGCTGCCAGGAATTGAGTGCCTCTCATGTCCAGATGGTCTTTGACTTTGAGAATTTTGGTTTCTTGATGTAGGTGATCTGTGGGTGAAGTAGCTGTGCAGCCTGTAATGATCTTCAGGGCTTTGTTTTGAATAGTCTGTAAGGTCTTATGATGTGTTTCAGCTAGGTTAGAAGCCCAGGCTGGGCTTGCGTATTCCATCACTGATCTTATGTATTGTTTATATACTGTGGTGGTAGTTTCTTTGTTGTGTCCAAATTTTGTGTGAGCAAGTGACCTGAGGGCATTAAGTCTGGGTGTCAGTTTCTTTTTAATGTTTGTGGTGTGCTGTTTGAATGTCATATGAGTATCATATGTTACTCCTAGGATTTTGGGTGTGTGTGTATGTGTTAGGGGTGTTGTTTATGGTGAGTTGAGGGATGTATTCGTGTTCTGTCCAACTTGTGAGCAGGGTTGCGGTGGATTTGGCTGGGGCTAGATTAAGTCTGTTTGTAGTGCACCAACCATGTAGTGTGTTGAGATAGGGTTGAAGGAGATCTGTTGATCTTTTTGGGTCATGGTGTGTGCATGTGAGTGTTATGTCATCTGCATAGGAGGCTAAGTTTATTTGGGGCGTATTGGGTGTAGTTATATCGTGCATGTACAGATTGAAGAGTGCGGGCGATAGGACGGATCCTTGTGGGACTCCGTTTGGAAAGTTTCTGATTTTAGATGACTGACCGGCAAAAGATACGTGTGCACATCTGCCTGCTAGGAAGTTGGCCAGCCACCTTTTTGTGTTGTTGTGCATGTTTGTGTTGTAGATTTTGTTTGTTAGGTTGTGGCGGGGGATGGCATCGAAGGCTTTACTAATGTCGAGTGTGGCTAATAGTGATCTGTGTGGTGGTCTAGCTGAGTTGATGCCGTCGAAAGCTCTTTGTGTAAGGTCTGTGAGAAGAGTGTTTGTGGAGTGCAGTGGCCTAAAGCCATGTTGTGTTGGAGCTAGGGGTAGGTCAGGTGTAATTAGTTGTAATACTAGGCGTTCCATGACTTTGGAGGGGGAGCAAAGAAGTGTGATGGGGCGGTGCGAGGAGGGTAGCGTGGGGTCTTTGTTGGGTTTGGGGAATGTGATGATGATACCATGCTTCCAAATGTCTGGTATTGTGTTGTGTGAATAGCTGTAGTTTGATATGTTAGTGAGTGCTTGTATGCCTTGTGGTCCCAGGTGTCTGAGGTGTATGTTGCTTATGTTGTCTAGGCCACAGGCGGGTGAGTGCTTGAGATTGTTGATGATATGCTTTGTCTGGTGATTGGTGAAGGGTGTATAGTCAGGGTCTGTGGGGAATTGTCTCTTACGTCGGATGACACGTCGGTCGTCTTTGTGAGGTTTTAGGTGGCTGACATGTGAAAAGTGATTGATGAGAGTGTTTGCTTGTTGTTTACATGAAGGAGTAGAGTCTGTTGTTGTGATTGCAGCATGTGATTGTGTTGTGTTGCTGTTGGAAAGTGTGATGCTGTTTAGTGTTTTGTAGAGTTTTTTGGGGTTTGTTTTGTGATCAAGTGTTTGTAGGAAGTTATTCCAATTTAGTTTTTGTTGTTCTTGTATTTTGTTGTTAGTTTGGGTGTTGAGTGCTTGAATTTGTTGTGTGATGTCTTGTGTGTGGGGAGCTGGGGAGTGTTTCAGTATGTCGCGTTGTCTGATGAGGTTTTGAATTTCTGGTGTGAAGTTGGGGTTGTGTCTTTTCCTGTTACCTCTTGGAATGTGTTTCTTGTCAGCGTTTTGGATAGTTTTATTGAGTATGTGTACAGCATTGTTGATGTTAGTGATGGGTGTACTGTTTAGAGTTGTGAAGTGTTGTTCTGTCTCATTTGTGAATGCTTCCCAGTTAGCTCTTTTATAATTGGTGTATGTGTGTTTGTGGCTAGCTGGGGTGAGTCTGGTTTTGGTGGTGATAATGATTGGGAGGTGGTCAGAGCCTAAGGTTCTGACCACCCTCCAGGATGTTGTGGGGGCGAGTTCTGGGGAGCAAAAGGTGATGTCAGGAGATGATGGGTTATAGAGGGCTTGGTGAGGAATATGGGTATGTTGATGGATGTCGTTAAGGATGATGAGGTTATCGGTTTGGTTTTGTAGTACCAGCCCTCTGTCTGTGTCGGGGTTGTCGACAAACCAGGCCGACGTCTTGGCGTTGAAGTCACCACCCAGGATGATGTGTGGGGTGTGTGGGGTGTTTGTGATGTGTTGTAAGTGTGGTCTGTATTCATTTGGTACTGTGGGGGATGTTTGGGGAGGGATGTATGTGTTTATGATGGTTATGTTGGAGTTGTTGCCAGTGCGTATTTTAATTGATTGTATTTCTGTTGTGTTATCATTTGGGGGGAGGAGGGATTTGGTTTGTACACTGGTTACTATGTATGATATTTCTTTGTGTACCAGGGTGATGAGTCCACCGCCCCCGCCGACAGCCCGGTCTTGTCTGATGGTGGTGAAATTATGAAATGTGGGTGTTTTTTGTGTTGTGCGGAGTTTTGTTTCTTGTAAGATGGCAATGTGTATGTTGTGTTGTTTGATGAAGTTTGAGAGTTCGTGTTTCTTTGTGTTGATGCCATCTATGTTCAGTTGAAGAATGTTAATGTTATGTGCACGATGTATGTTGGGTGCTGCTGCAGGAGGATGGGGTGGGGGTGGAGGTGAGGGAGGGGCTGGGGGTTGGGATGGGTGAGGTGGGGGTGGGGATTGGGGAGCAGGAGATGGGGGTTGGAATGGATTAGGATGGGGTGTGGTGTGTTGAGTTGAGGATGTGGATGGTATGGGAAGGTTAGGTGGGTTAGGGAGGAGAGGTGGACGGGTTTTAGGGGGGGGAGTGGATGATATGGGAAGGTTAGGTGGGCTGGGGAGGAGAAGTGGACGGGTTTTAGGTGAGGGATTTGACTGGGAGAGGGAGGGGCATGAGGAACAGGTCCAGGTGTTTGTGTAGTGTTTCTTGGAGGCAAGTGTTGTGCAGGTGAAGTGGGTCCAGTCCCCGCATGAATTGCAGAGAACTGAACCCTTAGTATGGCGACTCGAAGTGATGGGTTTTGAGCAAGTTGGACATATGTATGTGTACGTGGGTCCTGGGTTGCTCTCAATGTCTCCGGCTAGAAGAAGTCTTCGAGAAATGACAGCCGGAGAGTCATTTCTCGGTGTAGGAAAAACTGTGTGATGTGTGTGGTGTGAGAGGTGTGGAAATTCCCGGCGCGACCGAAGCCGCTCCAAGGACCCGTGCCCCCAGGGAGGGGGCAGGGGATGGTTGTGACGGTTTGGCTCCCGAAACTGCTCCCCGCGGCCGGCATCCGGTTTTCCTCCACTGGTCGTTGATTTTGTCTTCGGCCGTGGAGGGTCGGCAGCCATCCGCGGTTGGCAGCCTCGGGAGGTGGCCCCACGGAGTAGACGCAGCCAAATCAGGATGTTTCAGGTTAATACCTTTATAATCAACCCATAATAGGCGCATATGGATAAGTATTAATGCTATTAATGGTACAATGAATATTTTAGTGACGGAAACACCTCAAATACATGCGCACAGGGAGAGGTGTCTAATTACCCCCATGGGCATGCACGAATGAGGGTTTTTTGCCTATACCATTCTGCACTGTTCTAAGCTCGTTGTTTGTCTTTGAGGTACGCCAGGAGAACGCTTAATACTTCGGTATTAAGGTTTCTCAAGAGAGCTACCCTTCATTATAACGTAATATTTGACGCACAGACTTGAGATTTGCACTAGGCTATGCGGCATGCCATGCGCACCAGTATCTCGTATCATTGACTCTAGCTAGACTTTATCAGTCACAGTAGACATTAAGTATATTAAACCAATTACTCTTTTATGTATACCCGTTTATGATTACACAAGCATTTCGCAGCCTAGTTTGATGTATTAAGACACAAACGACTTAGGCTCTTTTTGTTGATAGGAATACTGCATTGTCGTGGCAATTATTATTATTGTTGTAGTGTTTAGAATATTCTTGGCTCCGACGGCATTATATATTCTGCCTTTTTGTGTGCATAGCCTGCACGAGCATTGTTCCGCTGCCTGCCTTTTTGGGTTCCATTTCCGATATGAGCATCTTTATAGCATTAACATTTAAAGAAGATTCCTTGTTAGTGTTGAAGGACTTTAGTGCACTTTCTTTCATGCAGGAGTGCCTGACATTTATTGATTAAAGTAACGTAAGCTGTAAATTCTCTTACCAACTTACTTTGCATACCATAACCAAGCACCTTCGGTTATAGGTAGTAATAGGCTGTTTTCACATAACATTAAGCCTAGAGTAGACGCACATTTATTGAGAGTTTGATAGCCTATTATTGCATATAGAACTCTGTAGAGTATTTGTGTTCTTTGTTCACTGGGAATATACATCAGAGGTTGGAGCTAGCGCTTTCCATTGTAGCATTTATGCCATTACTAGTCCAATGAATAAGAGCCCTGATATATTTGAACCCCAGTCGTAACAAATGGCGACCTTACCTAGGATTTGGTGAACCTACATTTATTAGCAGGGAACATTTGTTGTTTTGGGGAATATTTTGTGGGGATCAGCAAGAATAATTTTTTTTTACAACATTGTATAGCCCTTGAGTATTTCCGAGAATTTTTGTGTGTATATTGAGGTATAAGAGTTTGGGGTACTTCTTTTCTGAATATTGAGGTGGGAAATTTTTGTGAGCATCATGTCTTATACCGGATCAGAGAAGAATGGAGACACAGTACGTAATGTCGAAACTGAGGAACAGCAGCATGATGAAAGGGTTAATCGGGTGAACTGTGAGGAGGATGCTAGGATATTTTTGCAATGGCCTGTTACTGCCGAGCGGTTGGAGGGTATGGATCGGTACGGTCTTCAATGCCTGGCCACAGCTATCGGTCATGCGGTTACTAGCAGCATGACCAAAGATAACTTGATAACGTGTGTACTGGGCAGGGTGACTGGTGAGCGAGATGGGTTGAGTGCTCAGAGCCCTTCGGCCATGCTTCCCCTACACTCGACTCCCAGCCATCCCAGTAGTTTGCCGACCCCGGGTACGCTTCCGCAGTTGGGTGGTGACTGGCAGGGTGCGTTGCCCCTGGGGGGACCACCGGTAATTTCAAACATTGTAGCACCTTCACCTCCAGAATTATTGCTTCAGCTCGAATTAGCTAAGATCGAAGAGAGAAAGGCTATCAGGGCAGGTGAGCAGAAAATAGAGCTAGCAAAAATCCAAGCTGAGTCGACTAGGTACTGTGCCGACAGGGACGTAGAGAAGTCGCGAGTAGAGACAACGGGACAGCGACTTGGGGCTTGTAACCGTGCTCATGATCAATCTCTCTCGCACTTATTGAAACTGGTTCCGGTGTTTGATGAGAGTGGTGTTACAGAATTTTTCGCACGCTTTGAGAAGAAGTGCCGGGAACACCAGTGGCCAGAGAATAAAGGGGCAGCACTTGTATCCTCTAGATTAATAGGCAAGGGTCTTAAAGCCTACAAAGCGTTACCTTTGGAGTCATGTATTGTGTATGAGGATCTCAAGGAGGCTGTCCTGAGGGCTTACGAACTGCAACCAGAAACGTACCGTTTGAAGTTCCGGGGTGTAACTAAGGGAAGAGATAGCACCTTTTTGGAACACGCCCGGGACTTGTCCGATGCTATGGGGAACTGGCTCCGATCTGAGAAGGTCACAACATTTGATGATATTAAGCAGTTAATGATGTTGGAGCAGTTCTTTAAGAGCACGGGCGGTGATCTAACTTTGAACTTAAAGGAGAAAAACCCAAGAACTCTAGTCGAAGCAGCAGAAATGGCTGATCGACGGCTGTCGTTGATTCGGGGTTGCGGGTCCTCACAGAAGTACGATGTAAGTGCTAAGGAACGTTATCCTCCCCCTCCCCGGAACAATGACACATTTAAACAGAAGATCCATGAAACTAAAACTGAATCCAAACCTTACACCACACCGTATGTGAAAAGTCAGGGGCCTTTTACATCACAGTATAAGCCGAAACCGAAATTTATGTGTTTTAGTTGCCACCAGGAGGGTCATAAGGCAAATGAGTGCCCTAGTCGACCTCCTCCGGCAGCCGTGTCTTTTGCTCACGGCATTGAGTGTTCAAGAGGACATCGGAGTTTGTTAGAGGCATTTCTTCCGAGGTAAATACACTGCCAGTGCAGAAGGATCCGGAAGGCTTATTCCCTGTCCGTGATGCCTTTAGTGACCACAGGGGACTCGGTTGTGTGGAGTGGGGGGGTAGAAGACATGAGGTGAGAATTTTGCGTGACACTGGGGCATCGCAAACACTGTTGAGAAATTTCACTGGTAAACCTGTCAATACGTCGCGGGTGGTTGTGGTTCAGGGAGTTAATGCGACAAGGTCATACCCGCTTGTAAGAATGAAGGTGGAAGTTGATGGTGTGACTCGGGACCTGGATGTAGGAATTGTGGAGAAGTTACCTGTTGGGGGTGTCGACCTCCTTCTTGGCAATGACTTTGCGGGACCTACTTCTGAGGCTCCACCCTTGGTCATTGCCGAGAAGCCGGCCGACATGAGTAGGGAGGAGCAGGAGTGGGTTGAGAAGTGTCCGGGGCAGCCTATGGCGTGTGTTGTCACCGGAGATTCTGCATCCAGGGAGTCACATTCTGGTCAACAATCTTTAGATCAGCGGAGGAAGGGTACCGAGAAGGGGTTGGAAGTTGATGCGGTTGAGAGTTTAGTATCAACGGACCTTCTCGGGGACTCAGTATTAGGACCAGATATCGAGTCTGAAGAAGACCCAGTAACTGTTGTGGAAAAGGCAGAGGATGGGCTTAAAAAGACGAAAGAGTTGAAGGAGGACAGTGATGCACAGTCGGGAGATGTAGCAACAAGGTACCCTGACGCGTACCCTATGAGAAATGGGTCGGCGAAGACGGTGGTCCGAAGCTTGCTAGTGTATTTTTCCCGGTATGGTTACCCGCAGGGGATTCAGTCAGTCCAGGGACCCAACTTCACTTCTAGCCTCTTTGTTCAAGCAATGCCGCAGCATGGGATTGTTGGGGTTGTGTCATCTGCGTATCATCCGGAGAGCCAGGGTGTGTTAGAGCGATGGCACTCAGCCTTGAAATCTGTGCTTCGTTGTTGTTGCTTTGAGGGTGGGAGGGATTGGGATCTTGGCCTGCCATGTGTTTTGTTTGCTGTGTGGGAGGTACCTGGGGAGAGTTTGGGATTCAGCCCTAATGAGCTCGTCTTTGGACACCGTGTCAGAGGGCCTCTCCATATGGTTGAAGAAGTATGGGAGGGCGCAGAAAAACCTTGTTCTATGCTCAAGTGTGTCCTCAACAGTCAAGAACTGATGTTGCGCAGTCTGGAGTTGGCTGGCCGTAATTTGACTAGCTCTCGGGCCCTCAGGAAGGACAGGTATGACCTCAAGGTTAAACTCAGGGAGTTGCACGTGGGTCAGGAGGTGTTGATTCTACTGCCCCTTGTAGGTCACCCCTTATCCGCGAAGTACGCTGGTCCTTATAGGGTGGTGGAGGAGCTATCAGACCTGGATTACTTGGTAGCCACTCCAGACAGACGGAAGCGCAATCAGTTATGTCAGGTTAATCCCATGAAGGAGTATGGGAGGCACCCCCCTGAGCCTCTCACTGTGCCTGTGATGATGTTTAGCAGTCAAGGTGGAGAAGGAGAACGGGACAGTCAAGCTCAGGTGGAGGATAACTGGAAGGATAAGAAGTTCAAATGGGCGCCTGAGTGTGAGAAGGTGTTTAGGGAAGTAAAACACCTGTTGTGCACTCACCCGATCCTCAGGGCCCCTGACTTTAGCCTACCTTTCCAACTAGCAACGGAGGCTAGTGGTGTGGGGGCTGGTGCCGTCCTTGTGGAAAAGGACGATGATGGGCTGGAGCATCCTGTTAGTTTCTGTTCGGAGAAGTACAATTCGGCCCAGGGGAGCTGCTCTGTTGTCAAGGAGGAGCTGCTGGCGGTTGTGCTTGCGCTGGGGCATTTCGAGGTCTATGTTCCAGCCTATGGTCCGGTCGTTGTAGTTTACCCAGATCATCACCCTCTCAAGTTCTTGGACCAGTTTCACAATCGGAATATGAGGCTGACCAGGTGGTCACTAAGGTTACTGGTATATGACCTGGACATACGCCATATTGCCGGTTGTGACAACGTGGTTGCAGATGGTCGTTCAAGGGTATATGATCCTGGGTAGATTGACACACAGGTAGCCTCCTGCTTTAGTTTGAATAGTATTTTGCGCTTGGTGCTTGTTGGCTCGCGGTTGTAGCCCAGCGTATTGGGTCGTAAAGCAGGAGTTGAGCGTTTGGTATAGAAGAAAAAAATAGGCTTGCCCCTATAGTGCAGCCGAAATAAACAAATTATAAACATAAAAATCAAATAAAAACTTTCTTTGATAGTTGAATTTTTTTAGTATGTTATAGCAGTAATTCTGAGTTGCACTCCTCTCAGAATGCTGGGCTAGAGAAGCTCGCTCTTGAGCATAACGACATATAATTTAACCTATGGTGTTGGGGAGGGTTATAATTTGGAAATTTTTGTTGTTGAAGAACTGTGCCAGAGATTTTACTGCCGCTGGGTGATGGGAAGTGGAGATATAGCATGGGTTCTAACCATCAGATTTTTGTGAGCCTTGGGGCCTCTGAGAAAAATCTTGGGGGGGGGGGGGTGATGTTAACCACTCCATTAGAACCGCATGGCTTGTCCTACAGTGACTCGCTAGGATCGCCAGGGCAGTGGATGGGGCTACAATTTATGTATTAGAGTGTGCTTTATTTCATATGAAAGCTCGTGTCATGGGCAGTCCAGAAAGGCTCTTTGTTTTCACCCATGTCAAGGCTTTATATATTTAATTGTAAAGTATAGGTTTTATCATTAACTAGTAATGATGGGATCTGGGAGAGAGAGAGAGAGAGTAGAACAGAGTGAGAGGGAGCGCGCAGTGTTTTTGTCCCGCTCGATGACGTCACGGCTGGCTGCCTCGTAGGGGTTGGTTGAGAGAGGTCCTTCCCATGCTGTTAGCTCCCTTGCTAGTGGCTAGAGGACTTGTAACCGCTTTTTTCCCACGCGGCTCGAGCTAGTGCGAGTATATATACAGTTCCTCGCCACTCTCTCCCTCAGACCTGGTTTCTAGAACGCATCCATCTTTTTTCCCTTGCTATCTGTTCCCCCCGCTCCGCACCTGAGAATCTTTTCCTCTGCCTACCTCTCTCTTTTTTCATATCTTTCACCACCTTTTATTAACATTATATCCCCTCTGGTTAACTCTTCAAAATCAGCTTCATGCTGGTCAGTTGTATTGTGCGTTAAGGTCTGATATAACCCATGTATGTTAGTTGTTAAGATAAGTTGATCACGAAGCATTGGTTGGCATTCATATTGTTTAGTACCGCTTCCTATAAATATTAGTGTTCTGCTGGATTAGATAATGCTAGACTAGGGGTCTGATATTATAAGGTATTGTTTCCTATGAGTGCTGGCTTTAGGAAAAGGCTGCACGACATACCTGAGAACTGGAGTTGATTGAGTAAATTCTAGTCTGTGTGCCATTGAGAGTAGAGCATGCACGAATGAGGGCTTTTTGCCTATACCATTCTGCACTGTTCTAAGCTCGTTGTTTGTCTTTGAGGTACGCCAGGAGAACGCTTAATACTTCGGTATTAAGGTTTCTCAAGAGAGCTACCCTT
Source organism: Paralithodes platypus (assembly GCA_032716605.1). Taxonomy (NCBI): domain Eukaryota; kingdom Metazoa; phylum Arthropoda; class Malacostraca; order Decapoda; family Lithodidae; genus Paralithodes; species Paralithodes platypus. The sequence goes on along the minus strand of CM064579.1, from coordinate 48,358,704 downwards.
CATTATAACGTAATATTTGACGCACAGACTTGAGATTTGCACTAGGCTATGCGGCATGCCATGCGCACCAGTATGTTGTATCATTGACTCTAGCTAGACTTTATCAGTCACAGTAGACATAAAGTATATTAAACCAATTACTCTTTTTATGTATACCCGTTTATGATTACACAAGCATTTCGCAGCCTAGTTTGATGTATTGAGACACAAACGACTTAGGCTCTTTTTGTTGATAGGAATACTGCATTGTCGTGGCAATTATTATTATTGTTGTAGTGTTTAGAATATACGATACGAGCATCTTTATAGCATTAACATTTAAAGAAGATTCCTTGTTAGTGTTGAAGGACTTTAGTGCACTTTCTTTCATGCAGGCCTGACATTTATTGATTAAAGTAACGTAAGCTGTAACTTCTCTTACCACCTTACTTTGCATACCATAACCAAGCACCTTCGGTTATAGGTAGTAATAGGCTGTTTTCACATAACATTAAGCCTAGAGTAGACGCACATTTATTGAGAGTTTGATAGCCTATTATTGCATATAGAACTCTGTAGAGTATTTGTGTTCTTTGTTCACTGGGAATATACATCAGAGGTTGGAGCTAGCGCTTTCCGTTGTAGCATTTATGGCATTACTAGTCCAATGAATAAGAGCCCTGATATATTTGAACCCCAGTCGTAACACTACTGTATAGTGATTGTGTTTGCTGTGGTATATTCTGGCCTACTTATAACGAATGACTTACTGTATAGTGATTGTGTTTGCTGTGGTATATTCTGGCCTACCTATAACGAATGACCTACTGTATAGTGATTGTGTTTGCTGTGGTATATTCTGGCCTACCTATAACGAATGACCTACTGTATAGTGATTGTGTTTGCTGTGGTATATTCTGGCCTACCTATAACGAATGACCTACTGTATAGTGATTGTGTTTGCTGTGGTATATTCTGGCCTACCTATAACGAATGACTTACTGTATAGTGATTGTGTTTGCTGTGGTATATTCTGGCCTACCTATAACGAATGACCTACTGTATAGTGATTGTGTTTGCTGTGGTATATTCTGGCCTACCTATAACGAATGACTTACTGTATAGTGATTGTGTTTGCTGTGGTATATTCTGGCCTACCTATAACGAATGACCTACTGTATAGTGATTGTGTTTGCTGTGGTATATTCTGGCCTACCTATAATGAATGACCTACTGTATAGTGATTGTGTTTGCTGTGGTATATTCTGGCCTACCTATAACGAATGACCTACTGTATAGTGATTGTGTTTGCTGTGGTGTATTCTGGCCTACCTATACCGAATGACCTACTGTATAGTGATTGTGTTTGCTGTGGTATATTCTGGCCTACCTATAACGAATGACCTACTGTATAGTGATTGTGTTTGCTGTGGTATATTCTGGCCTACCTATAAAGAATGACCTACTGTATAGTGATTGTGTTTGCTGTGGTATATTTTGGCCTACCTATAACGAATGACTTACTGTATAGTGATTGTGTTTGCTGTGGTATATTCTGGCCTACCTATAACGAATGACTTACTGTACAGTGATTGTGTTTGCTGTGGTATATTCTGGCCTACCTATAACGAATGACCTACTGTATAGTGATTGTGTTTGCTGTGGTATATTCTGGCCTACCTGTAACGAATGACCTACTGTATAGTGATTGTGTTTGCTGTGGTATATTCTGGCCTACCTATAACGAATGACCTACTGTATAGTGATTGTGTTTGCTGTGGTATATTCTGGCTTACCTATAACGAATGACTTACTGTATAGTGATTGTGTTTGCTGTGGTATATTCTGGCCTACCTATAACGAATGACCTACTGTATAGTGATTGTGTTTGCTGTGGTATATTATGCCTACCTATAACGAATGACCTACTGTACAGTGATTGTGTTTGCTGTGGTATATTCTGGCCTACCTATAACGAATGACCTACTGTATAGTGATTGTGTTTGCTGTGGTATATTCTGGCCTACCTATAACGAATGACCTACTGTATAGTGATTGTGTTTGCTGTGGTATATTCTGGCCTACCTATAACGAATGACCTACTGTATAGTGATTGTGTTTGCTGTGGTATATTCTGGCTTACCTATAACGAATGACTTACTGTATAGTGATTGTGTTTGCTGTGGTATATTCTGGCCTACCTATAACGAATGACCTACTGTATAGTGATTGTGTTTGCTGTGGTATATTCTGGCCTACCTATAACGAATGACCTACTGTATAGTGATTGTGTTTGCTGTGGTATATTCTGGCCTACCTATAACGAATGACCTACTGTACAGTGATTGTGTTTGCTGTGGTATATTTGATAGGTGATAGTCATGGTGATCGCATAATTATACGGTACTGGCAGATTTTTAGAAGTAGTATTTTTGTCGATGATAGAGGCATGGTAGCTTAATTTATTGCTGGAAGCTTTAGTTAGGATGGTATAGTCTGTTCATTCTAGGTTGGGCAGAAATCGTAACCCCTAACCTCTCATAACTCAAAAAGGACTAGAATAATCAAGCTAATATTTCTACTAAAAAGCTACTTGGCTAGGAGATATGTGTATAATTTATACACACAGCTCATTTGATCTAGCCCTTTTTGAGTTACAGAGATTAGAGGGTACGACCTCTGCCCAAACTAGAATGAACGGACTCTAGAATTTGTAGTTAGTAATTAACGGTGCTGTGGTGATAATTGTCGTAGAGGTAATGGTAGCAGATGGTATGGTGGTTGGTGTTGGTGAGAAGGACCGAATTAGCACCTCTACAAACTGCAAGATGAAGAACATATAGAACAATCCAGAGACGAGCTACAAGGAATATTGTAGCCATTGTTTATATACAGCGAAATAAATAAATAAATAAATAAATAAATATATATATATATATATATATACTGTTTGAATACATTCCTATACCCCTCACAAAACATTGATAAGTGTATAAGGCCTTTGTCCTGCAGTAAATCAGGCTGATAATGATGATAATTATTTTGAACTTAATTGTAATGGTGTTATTACAATCACAGTTCCAGTCTTGTACGAGTCCACCGGATAGTCTTTAGGGAGATTTTCACCTAAAGGTTTTATTTCCTGAACTCTGTTTTCCCTTATGTTTAGCCCCATTAGTTTTGAATTTATAAGACGCTTGCCCCATTAGTTTGGTGATTTTAATACCTATCGCCCCATTTCCGTCAACTTTAATACTTATTTTACCAATTAGGGGTCGATCTTAATCTGGCGAGCGATAGCCAGCCTGTAATTTAGTGGGAACCGGCCTTCGGCCAGGACATTTTTCTAGAACGGGGGGTCTTGGGGGTATTTCTTAAGTATGATGGAGGTCTGGGGGTAACCTAGAAACCTCTCCTTAAAATATCTAAACTGGCAAGTGGGCTATAACACAAATTAAGTATATTATACCTAAATAATATTTACGATATTAACACAAATTAATTATTTATCTGAATTCATTAGTTTAGCTGAGGTTAAAGATGCAACAATATAACACATTTTAAAATCAAAAGCGTCATATTTCAGAACAAAATAGGCATACAGTACACTCGGATGCCATAGTCTCTGGTCCCATTTAAACATTCGTGGACCCCCTATGTTTTTCTTTGTGCAATCATAACTATTTGGATTTACTTTTGAACAGAACTTGCTTTTCAATAAATAATGTATATATTTTTATAGTTAATGAACATACAATTATATTCATACTTCAATTTCCAGAGATATATTACCATAATTAGAAATAGGTAAAGTCCACGATTATTTATGAGTGGGCTAGAGACTATGGCATCCGAGTGTACATTCAGTGATATATTAGTTTTTTTCCACTATCACTTCAAAAACGGAAAACAACGACAGATGAATAATTGATAGAGTTTGCGAACTAAGCCTTTCAACGATCACACACAGTGCAACAATAGCTCGAACAAATATAAACAGAAATCAATGGACAATGATCACAGTGTCCATTCTACACCAACTGGCATCACAAACATGACAAAAACCACAACAACCAACACACACACACACACATCGACTAGCCTCACAAACATGCCAACAACCCCAACAACCAACGCCAAACATACGCAGAGTAAATCGTCTGTGATCGAAACAAAAAAATCTCCATTTCCGCGTAAAACAGATTCGTGTATGAGGAGAATTGCGGCAAATTATGTACAGTAACTTTAATTCTACATTCGTTGCAAAAGGCTTAAATAGCCGACTTTCGCCTGAGACTCCCTTGCGCTTCACTATTTCTTTCAAGCAAGTGGGCATCGAATAATCTGTTGCGTGTGTGATGTGTTTTCGGTCTGCCTAATGCCGTTCACACATACAACATTTACTGTATATGATCAGGAGACTTTAAGGCACACAGATCGCGATGCAAAATGGCGCCTAAGGGATACAATAAACGACTGAATTCTGGCCATGAAAGGGTGGTGTCGTTTCCTAGCCAGCCCCAGTAGTCGTTTCATGGTCCCGACTTTCCCTCTGGTGGTGCCGCTAGTAAACACTGACCTGCGTATTCTTAACCCCTTCTGTACCGGCAACGTTCGTTATGTTTATTCTGGCTACCGTTGGACGATTGCTCAGTTTGGGAAGGTCATCTAGCAAATGAAAGACCACTAACTATCTCAATTGACCACTTGCGAGTTTCGTTCTATAAGGAAGTTGGAGCTGTAGACATTGATTTTTTTAACAGAAATAATGAGTTTTGATGAATGGAAATAATGTTAAAATGGATGTAATGTACTTATGTGTGTATTATAAACACATATTTGCTCGTATTTTACAATTTCGGCAAAAAATCAATGTCTAAAGCTCCAACTTCCTTATAACCTGAAACTAGCAAGTGGCCAATTAACCCTTTACAACCGTAGGTCCTTCCTAAGCTGTATATTATTGTCTAAGTATAGCTAAACTTTTATAAAAAGGACGTTATCCGTACTCAAAGGGGAATACAATTCTGTCCCTTCCTACTGCCTGATACCGAACGAATACTGTGGGAATGAATGTTGTTCACAGAGAGAACACGGAATAGCATACCCATCTCTCAATATAACGTCCATTTTCAAGTTATTTCGTCCATTAAGGGCGCTTCGAAGAGGATTTAAAAAAAAAAAAAAAAAAAAAAAAAAAAAAAAAAAAATAGCCTGAGTCGCGATATCCTTTTACACAAAACAGGTACAGGGAAGGCCATATCAATGTGTGTGTGTGTGTGTGTGTGTGAGAGAGAGAGAAAAAAAAAATGTGTATGTACAGTCGCGTTCGATAATTCTGATACACTTTGAAAGCTCCAAAATTTAAAGGACCCTCCGAAATACGTTTCAAATCAACCCGAAACAGCTTAAGCAATGTATTTATCAGCATTACTATAGTTATTCATAATACGTTGGCCAAAAATAATTACCACTAACCTCTATAACTAAAAAACGACTTGAGTGATCGAGCTAATATTTCTATCATGTGGGAAGGATCAGCCACGGAATAGGTGTGGACATTTACAGCTCATTTGCTCTAGCTCTTTTTGAGTTACAGAGGTTAGAGGTCACGATTTCTGGCCTACCTATGATAAATGAACTATAACCGCGACTTTACCTGAGCGAGAGAAAGAGTGGTTTAGACAGAACAAAATAAAAAGGTAGCTACAGCAAATAATTCATAGAGCTCACAGAAACAGAAACCCATCCACTCTTATAGAGATGTGCACCCTGAAATTACAACACAGAGGTCAGCCAGCGCGTAGTCATCTTAAAATCTCAAGACTAATGGGGCTAAACATGAGGGAGAAGGGATCCAGAATAAAACAAAACTAACTATATATATTTGGGTCGAAAACACGAATATAATTTAGGCACGTATTTCCCACTCTTCATGATCAAGTTTCTGTGGGAGTCGGTGAGATTGGTCCCTTTGATGCTCTTTCCGCCTTTGATCTTCGCCAGGGCTTATTGGGGTTTACTCTACACAGCCCTTCAAATTAAACCTCCAGCTCGCTTTGTTTGTTAACTTTCCATTAACGTGTCGGGTAGGAGAGAAAATGGAGAGGGAATCAATTTGAAGATCAGTTAAGAATTTTTTGTTTCTTTTCTGGAGACCTTTTCCCCCATGTTTAGCCTAATTAGTTTTGCTATTTTAAGTTCTTCACCCCATTTTTTTAGTTTGGCAATTTTAAGACCTTTTGCACCATTTTCTTTGTAAATATAAAGACCTTTTGTGGCATTTAGTTTTTTTTTTTATTCCCTGGGAAGAGATAGCGAGCCTGTAATTCAAGAGGAAAACAGGACTGGACATGTTTCTATCGAAAACTGTACAAATTTACCTAGAAGGTGGTGTTTGGGGTATTTTTGTTTTATTTGTGTTTTACTTTTTATACTTATTATTTTTAACTTGGATGTCTAGGTAGCAAACTTAAACAAACATAATATCAAGAGAAAAAATAAACACCTTACCGAAAGAGAAGATACGGATAAAATACAAAGGATTACAGAAGAAATAAAGCTACAACAGATCTTCGAATAACTTGTCTGTAAACTCGAATACATTACAAAACGGCATTTGTAACAAAGAAAAGGAGAGATAAGAAAACACGAATTTATTGGACAGGTGGGATAATAAGACATTTCGCCCACTTTCTGTCAATTTTAAGACCTTTCGTGCCATTAAGATGTCAATTTTCTTCTGCTGGTATTTAGGAAGACCCGGCTGGAACATTTTTCTACCGAATTTTGTTTAAGAATTTATCTCGAAGAGGGTGTCTTGGGGGCACTTTATTAAGCTTGATTGAGGTCTAGGGAGCAAAGTACCCCCCCCCCCCCACCCTTAACCACCAACATCATATCCTGTGGCATCCATTTTGTTGTAACCCAATTAGCTTCCTTTTAACCCGATCAACCTTAGCTCTACTTAAGAAACCTCCAATGTAGCTATTAGTACACTTCACACACGCTTCCTTCACCTATACACAACAAAGCTAACACGAACCCCCAACCACCAATTTACTTCACATTATACTCGCGCAAATTATATACGTACCCTCATCTTCTTTGCCCCAGTCACAGAAAACGGAAGTAGTAGCTTAGGGGGGCACTACTCAATTTCACCCCTTGTAAAATCTCTGACGCATCTTTTTCCTTCCCTAGTTATTTTTCTCCTCCAGCAACACCCCCCCCCCCCCCCCCCCACACACACACACTCTCCCACTCACTCACACTCTCTCTCTCTCTTCTCGTAACAGTTTATATATTTAATACAACAATTCCCTTGTGATAACCGTCCGTTCCGCAGATTGATAATTGATCTGTTATCACCATTACTCACCGCAATAATTTCCTCGGAGTTAATAATTTGTGTGTTTTTTAACTTTTTATCTTATGGCGACACCCAACTACGCGCTAGCTAACCTCTGTGTTGTAATCACAGGGTGCATCTCTGTCAGAGTGGCTGGGTTTCTGCATTTGTGAAGTCTCCTGTCTTTTTCGTCGCGTTTGCCTGTCTCAGTGATTTCTAGGTGTAGGTGTGCTCCCTGTCTTTTCCTGTCACATATATATATACTGTATATTTATATATATATATATATAAAGTATATACTGTATATAAATATATATATATATACAGTATATGAGAGAGAGAGAGAGAGAGAGAGAGAGAGAGAGAGAGAGAGAGAGAGAGAGAGAGAGAGAGAGAGAGAGAGAGAGAGAGAGAGAGAGAGAGAGGAACAAACTATTTACTCGTAGTTTAAGTATGGATGGCTGTGTGGTAGGGTCACTGTGTACTTGTGGTTACTCTTGTGGTGTGTAATAATAATAATAATAATAAACGGTTTATTAAAGAATGGCAGCCTCATGAGCTGAAAATACACATTTTACAATTTAGTGGATGAACATGAGATGTACAGATATGAGGATGGTAAGCTTAGTTTACAAACAAAATAAATAAATACAATAATGATGCATGTGCAGAATACAAATTATCATAAAATAACCATGAGAGTAAGTGATATACAGTACATATACACATTTATTTACTTACTCATATACAGAACATACGTATATACACGTACGTGCGCACATACATATACATACATATATAGGAACATAAGAACATGCAGTAAGTGTGCACATGTCCGTATACACAAACGCTCACGTATGCACACAAACATACATACATACAGAAACTGTTTTGGTATGGTCAGGGTAAAGAGGGTGCAGGTACTACAATGGGAGGTTAATCCTCGGTAGTGTAGGTGTGTGTGTGTGTGTGTGTGTGTGTGTGTGTGTGTGTGTGTGTGTGTGTGTACCCGATTATTTATAGGTTTCTTAAGAGCCCTTGCATATTTCTGTGGTTCCATGTCATCTCAACCAGTAGACTATTTCGACCAGTAGCTCTCAACCAGTGCCAAATCAACCAAGACCAACCAAACCAGTGCCAAAATATAGTACTAACCTAACCTAACCTAACCTGACCTAACCTAACCTAACCTAACCTTATTGGTTGATTTGGTACTGGTTGAGAGCTACTGGTTGAAATGGTCTACTGTATGAGTTGACCGGTCACCATTTCTGTGAGGATTTTACAAACCCCAATTCTTTGCCAATATATAATCACAGGTAACTTATTCTTTTCTGGGTCATTTTGGAATCGTGAAATTGGTTCATACCAGTAACACTGAATCATTTAACACCTAGAAAATTATTAATAACCTTTAACTTACTTACAATTCGAAAAAACAAAATCCTGACTTTTCTCAAATAGTAGAAATATTAGCTCGATTACTGTAGTCGTTTTGGAGTTACGGTATTTTTTTTTTAGTTAAAGTAGTCGTTTTGGAGTTACGGTAGTCGTTTTGGAGTTACGGTAGTCGTTTTGGAGTTACGGTAGTCGTTTTGGAGTTACGGTAGTCGTTTTGGAGTTACGGTAGTCGTTTTGGAGTTACTGTAGTCGTTTTGGAGTTACTGTAGTCGTTTTGGAGTTACTGTAGTCGTTTTGGAGTTACGGTAGTCGTTTTGGAGTTACGGTAGTCGTTTTGGAGTTACGGTAGTCGTTTTGGAGTTACGGTAGTCGTTTTGGAGTTACGGTAGTCGTTTTGGAGTTACGGTAGTCGTTTTGGAGTTACTGTAGTTGTTTTGGAGTTACGGTAGTCGTTTTGGAGTTACTGTAGTCGTTTTGGAGTTACTGTAGTCGTTTTGGAGTTACTGTAGTCGTTTTGGAGTTACGGTAGTCGTTTTGGAGTTACGGTAGGCGTTTTGGAGTTACTGTAGTTGTTTTGGAGTTACTGTAGTCGTTTTGGAGTTACTGTAGTCGTTTTGGAGTTACGGTAGTCGTTTTGGAGTTACTGTAGTCGTTTTGGAGTTACGGTAGTCGTTTTGGAGTTACGGTAGTCGTTTTGGAGTTGCGAGAGGTCGGGGACGTGATTTCTGGCCTACCTATAATGAACAGGGTATAGCTACTGCCAGAAATGTCTTCAGCTTAGGAAAGAAACTCTTATCAGTAAGAAGGTTAATGAGTGAGAGGAACATGATAAAAGTGTGCCTGACTGGTTGCCTGACCCCTTAACCCTTCCAGTGACTTCTTTGTATAGTTTATTCTAGCTATATTTAGACGATTTTGGGCAGTTTAAGACGGATTTGTGGTAGTAAATATGGTCAAGTGAGATAATTCGAAGCCTTTTAATTGCTGGAGTCCCTTTTTAAACTGAATAAAATCTTCCAATATTGGTGAAAAGGGCGGCACTGGTAATGAGAGAGTTAAGGGGAGATGGGCCGTTTTCTTGGTCTATTAATTCATATATTCCTTTATTTCTTAGTTTCCTCGCTAAACCTCCATCAAACTTAGAACCCCCCCCCCCTAGACCCCCCTTTAAGATAAATTTGTACATTTTCAGTAGAAAAATATCACGGCCGAAGGCCGTCTCCTCTTAAAATTTTAGTCTCGCTGTCGCTCGCCAGGAAAAAATCGACACCTAAATGGCACAAAAGTTCTTAAAATTGGGGTAAAAGGTGTTAAAATCTCTAAAATAATGGGCCGAACGTTTTATAATCTCAGAACAAATGGGGCTAAACGTGAGGGAGAAAGGGGACCAGAAAACCGGCCCATCTCCCTTTTAAAGAAAGTCGTGTTGTCGGAGGCTAAACATTGTTGCGGTCCTCTTGGGGCGTTAAGGGGAGGTGGGCCGGTTTTCTGGACCCCCTTCTCCCTCATGTTTAGCACCATTAGTTTTCAGATGTTAAGGTGTTTGCCCCATTAGTTCGTCGATTTTAAGACCTTTCGCCCATTTCTTCGTCAATATTTAGACCTTTCGTGCTATTTAGGTGTCGATTTTTTCCTTGGCGAACGATAGTGAGCCTGTAATGTTTGAAGAGACGCCTTTGGCCGGGAAATTTTTCTACCAAAAAATGTACAAATTAATCTAGAAGGGAGATCTAATGGATGTGTTTTTTTTTTAATTTGATGGAGGTCTAGGGAGGAAACTAGAAAAATAACGAAAACATGCAAAAATCGCCCAAAACGTGAACCATCTCCCCTTAAGAGAAGTATCATGCCTGAGTTTTAGCGTTGAATTTTGAGGGGGTCTTCTTGTAACTTCCCCTGTTTCGCTCCATTAGGTTGGAGATTTAAGACGTTTCACCCCATTAGTTTGTCGATAATATGACACTTTAACCCAATCAGGTGTCGATTTATATTTCTGGGGGAACGATAGCGAACCTGTAACTTAAAAGAAATCAGCCTTTTTTTCTATCGAGAAAAAAAAATACAAATACGGTTTTAAGGGGTTCTGGGTGGCCATTTAAGGGGTTCTGGGTGGCCATTTAAGGGGTTCTGGGTGGCCATTTTTTAGTTTAAAGGAAGTCTGGGGAGCCGTTTTTGTTAGACTTGGGGGTCAAACTAAAATACATTGCTCAAAAATGGCGGAAACAAGCACATTTTCAATAATAATAAAGCAACATATCATAATGACCCATAAGACGCTGGACCAGGTAGTGTTAACCCCTTCCGTACCGACGACGTTTTTTTTTTTTTTAGTATAGCTATATTTAAACGATTTTGTGCAGCTTAAGTGGTATTAAAAAGGGCCAATTCCGGATAGTTCAAAGCCTGTTAATCGCTGGAGGCCTTTCTAAGCTGAATAAAATCGTCCACTAGTAGCCAAAATAAAGTTAAAATGGTTAAGTCTCTCACCTCGCCGTAAGTTACGGCGTCTTTGAGTATATAGGGCCAGATGGAGAGAAAAGTAACGGATATCTTTATTCTCCAATGATAACACTCTGGTCTTATTCGTGGAAGTATGTGCATGAGTGGCTTGTGTGTGTGTGTGTGTGTGTGTGTGTGTGTGTGTGTGTGTGTGTTTGTGTGCGTGTATGCATAACGGCGCTGCTGAACCAATTATCACATCACCCGATTCTGCCGTTCATTGTAACACACCAACAACCAAATAACCTTATTAACCCTTTGTGTTATATTTTATTTTAGCTATTGTTGGACGATACACTACAGCTTAGGAAGGATCTGTAGTCGTTAAAAGGGTGGGTTGAGATTGTTTGAAGCTATATTATTGCTAGAGGTCCTTCCTAAGCTGAATAAAACCGTCTAATAGTTGCCAGAATATTATGAAAAGGACGTCCCTGGTACTGTACGGGTTAATTAAAGGACGTCCCTGGTACTGTACGGGTTCATTAAAGGACGTCCCTGGTACTGTACGGGTTAATTAAAGGACGTCCCTGGTACTGTACGGGTTCATTAAAGGACGTCCCTGGTACTGTACGGGTTCATTAAAGGACGTCCCTGGTACTGTACGGGTTCATTAAAGGACGTCCCTGGTACTGTACGGGTTCATTAAAGGACGTCCCTGGTACTGTACGGGTTCATTAAAGGACGTCCCTGGTACTGTACGGGTTCATTAAAGGACGTCCCTGGTACTGTACGGGTTCATTAAAGGACGTCCCTGGTACTGTACGGGTTAATTAATTCATGCACTGATAGGCGAAATACATATGTTTTATATATATTTATCTTGCTTGCAATAAATATCAATTCTTTCAGATATGTTTAAGGGAGCTCAGACGGTAATGTGCAGCATAATTTACTGATTCGGCTCAATGGTTTAAGGTGGGGGTTTAGTTTGCTCTCTAAACCTCTATAACACTGATAAAAACACCCCCAAGACCCCCCCCCCTTCGATATATATTTGTAAATTTTTCGGTAGAAAAATGTCCCGGCCGAAGGCCGATTCCTTTTCAAATACAGGCTCGCTATCGCTCGCCAGGAAAAATCGACACATAAATTGCACGACATGTCATAATATTGGCAAGTAAATGTCGCAAAAGGTATGAAAATCTCCAAACTAATGGGGCAGATGTCTTGAAATCTCATAACTAATAGGGCTAAACATGAGGGAGGAGGAGGACTCGAAAAACCAACTGCCTCCCCTTAATGTATGAACCGTTTGTGCGAATGTCTGCGTGTCGTCTGTTCCTGTCTGTCTGTCTGTCTGTCTACGTATTTGTTTGTTCCTGTATCTGTTTGTTTGTCTGGCTATCCATCCATCTGTTCCTCTGTCTCTATGGCTATCTTTCTGTTTATTCCTATATCTATCTGCCTGTCTATCCATCTGTCTATCTCTTTACCAATATGTCTTTCTGTCCCTCTGTCTATTTTTCTGTCTACCTTTATATATATACCCGTACAACAGTAGTACCCCTGTGTCTATAGTATATGTGCCCGTCTGTTTGTCTATATGTCTGTCTATCAATATATCCGTCCATCCCTGTCTCTGCTTGTCTAATTTCACTCCAATAAAACCCTGCCAACGGTACCTTTCCGCTTGCTGTTGGTGGTACGTGTGTGTGTGTCTGTCTGTCTGTCTATCTATCTGTCCCTCCGCCTCTCTGTTTATCTACCGTCACTTCTATAACCCTGCCCAACTGTACCCTTCTGCTTGTAGTGTAGTTGGTGGTGCATGAGTGTCTGTCTATTTATCTATCTATCTATCTCTCTGTTTATGTGCCCGTCTGTTTCCATGTCTGTCTGTCTATCTGTCTTCTATAACCCATGCCCAACAGTACCCTTCTGCTTGTAGCTGATCGTGCATGTGTGTATGTCTGTCTATCTACCTGTCTGTTTCCCTGTCTCTCTGTCTGTCTTCTATAACCCATGCCCAACTGCTTGTAGTTGGTGATGTCCGTGTCAACATAGATGGCGGACAGCATAGACTGAGTTGCCATCTCAGCCTGGACGAGTCAACACAAGCGACCCACTAAATTCAGGGGCCTTGACTTCTTCTCGTGGACTCGGCGTACCCCGGACAAAAGCGTTCCCCTTTTTTTTTTTTTTTTTTTTTTTTTTTTTAATAGTTTCAACCTCAGGACAAGTGCAGAATAACCCACGTGGTAATCAGTCAGTTTGTTTGCATACTACTACTACCCCTACTCTGTGCAACTCTTCAACACAAGAGTGAATCTTTCTTCTATTCAACATCTGAGCTCTGGGATTCTCTCCCTGAATCCATCTTTCCCTCAACCTATGATTTAAATTTCTTCAAACTCCGTGTGTCCAGACATTTTGGCTCGTATATTCCTTGATTTTGGCCCTGTCACTCTTTCAACTCTGGGGGAGGCACTCATTACAGACAATTTTGCCTTCTGTCTCCCTCATCCACATAAAACAAATAACATATATTATTATATATATATATGAATAATATTAGTTTATCTTATATACGGTAGCAAATCAGTAGTTTTTGGGGTGAGCATTATACGTAAATGGAATAATATATTTAAAATACCCCAGATGACGAGGCGAACAACTCTATAAGGACATTTACCTCGTGTTGTAAAGAAAGGCAGATGATAAATAATCGTTCTGTGTACATTCCCTTTTCCGTGTCTTCCATAATCACAGTCTCCAATATTTGCCCTCCTGTCCGGGTAATGGAAAAATGCGTTTAACCCCTTTCGTACCGGCGACGTCTTTTTTCATTCTATTCTAGCTATATTTAGACGATTTTGTGGAGCTTAAGAGAAATATGTGGCAGTAATATGGGTTATTTGAGATAGTTCGAAGCCTGTTAATTGCTGGGGACCCTTTATTCTAGTTACTATTAAACGATTTTATTCAAATCAAATCGTTTAATAGTAACCAGAATAAAGATAAAACGAAGGCCCCGGTACTGAGAGGGTTAAAGAATATAAGTTAGGTATGTTTAACCATTTCAATCGCTGGGTTAGGTGTGGAGGAATGGACTTGTTAATGAGCTGATAATCCTAAGGTCCCGTTTACAAATCCCTCTGTATTTTGGGAAGATATTACTGGGATAAAATTTGATAGTGATTTAGCGGTAGCAAGCCTGCAGTTTAGGAGAAACCAGTCCTCGGCCGGGACATTTTTCCATCGAAAAATGTACAAATATAGCTAAACTCTTTTGGCATACAGGGAAACTCAAGGCACTGTGGGGTGTTTTGGCTAATATACTGTACGTTCACTATAACTCAACCTAGCACGATAAGTATGGAAACAAGCAGAACAAGACTATGCTTAGTGAAATAAAAGTCTTATAAAATTCATTCACTTATGTACCCAGTGTCCCTTAAAGTGTCGGTGGTAATCTACTTGTTTTGCTGGCTCAAGTAGCCCCAGACCGAGCGTAATTTTCCAGCCTGTATCGTCACTTTCCACTTGTGATAACTACTGTATATGAAATAAACAGTTAGGTTAACAGTAATGTCTTTGGAAGACAGTAGGAGTTATGGCCTGCAACATGAAATAAACCTCATACTCATACCTCATAATACTGTATGTAGCTCTCACAAATACAAGCGGAATTGGACCTATTTATGCTTGTATTTAAGCTTCCAAAACACCTCTTGCTTGCATTACCGAGGCTTGCAGGACACTATTATTGCAATGGGAGTGAAGCCTCGAGTCTCATCTTACGTCAGGCAACAAGCGGAACCCCTCAGTAATACCAAATTTAGCCGGTAATATCAAGCGGTTTGTTTACGTCGGTAATAGCAAGAGCAACACGGGGATCTAATATGAAAGGGGATACGGGTAAGTGTTATTTATATTTGAAGGGGGTTGAGGGCGAGTACTAAAGAATAGAACAAAAACTAACAAATTCACAAAAATACAGCCAAAGCCTCAAAAATAGAAATAATCATGATACTACTACTTCTACTACTACTACTACTACTATTACTACTACTACTACTACTACTACTACTATTAATAATAATAGTAATAATAATAATAATAACAATAATAATAAAACACAACACTGATTGAAAGTGCTACGGCACTGGGGCACGCTGCGGTCAGTGTTTGTTTGACCAGGAAAGCCGACCTGGTCTCTGGCAGGCGGGTCACACGGAGAAATCAGGTCACAGGAGAGAGTCATTCACCGCCAAACATTCACGGAAAGAAACGTAAATGAGGTCAAGTGTAAATAGCTCAAAATACAAAACCATAACTAACACAAGAGAACATACAGCTTATGTTGAGAGTCGATCGCTTGCTTATAATTATGCTTGCATACCGGTATATATATATATATATATATATATATATATATATATATATATATATATATATATATATATATATATGTAAGCATAATGTATATATATATATATATATATATATATATATATATATATATATATATATATATATATATATATATATATATACTGTATAATATATTGTATATATTGCAATTATTATATATATTTAACAATGCTAAAATGGTTCACCTTTTATCATATTTGGTGCAGGGTAGGTGTTTTTGGATCAGCCCCCTTTCACTTCATTAGTTTCGAGATTTTAAGACGTTTCACGGCATTAGTTTGGCGATTAAAGGACGCTTCACCCCATTAAGGAGTCAATGTATTCTGGGCGAGCGATAGCGAGCCTGCAATTTAGGAGAAACCGGCATTTGATAGGGAAATTTTTCTACCAATTTTTTTTTTTTTTTTTTTACATATCTAGCTTGAAAGAGAACAAGTGGGCTTTATTAATTTAATTTAATTTAATTTATTTTATTTTTAAAGGGGAACTGTGTATGCGTCTATGGGGGCAAAATATATATACATTATTCGAAAATGGCAAAATAAATCAAAACCCTCAATAATGAGTAAATTAAATAATCAGAATAACCTTCAAGACGTTGTAGGATAATCATTACAAGTAGCATTCATGACATTTCTGGTCAACACAAGACAGAATAAATATATCTTGCAATACCACTTGTTATTTGCAAACTCCAGGTACGATTAAATACAAACATGTAATATTCATAAATGACATAATATTCGGGCTCATTGCTATCAAAATCCAGGCCCCAAATTTCCGACACTAATGCATACAATAAGCAAACATCACTATTTGACATACCAAATACTCGGTACTGACTGAACCCATGAACAAAAAAAAACACAACAAAAAAATTATATACTGTATATTTATATACTGTATATATATATATATATATATATATATATATATATAATACAACAAATCCTTCCTATAATCAGTCATTACGTTCAATAGTTTGTAAATATAAATTATGACATTTCTCCCATGTGCAATAACAAACAAGCACTTGCTAATTACATTGTTAAAAATATTCCGGTAATTTGATGGTATAGGACAGACAGCCGTATTGCCAACATGATACCGTAATTGTAACGGTCACAAGCATACCCAGCCATCAATATTACAATAGTCGGTTTAATCTCGGATGACGGTAAATTTAATGTTTTAGCCGTTGATATATCGATTCTTAATGAAAATATATGAAATTGCTATGTATCTGCGTCTTACTGATGCAAAGTTTTCATAATTAACAGCAAATTTCGCTAACAAATCTTTGAACTAGGCGAGTAAACAAACTCGGAACATGGCATTTTTTCGTCAGCTGGAAAAAACAAACAAAACAAACAGACTAAAGTTGCTTACCGTTATATTGCCGTAAATCAGTGGTATAATACAGTTAAGAAACCTTAATATTAAATACGGTTTTCGAACGTCAGAAATTTACTGTGCAACTATGACGTGGCACAAACACTCATTACATTCATAATCCATGCCACAACGTACCAACAAAGGCCAACAGAGCAAGTCATTCCTCGTGTAATAATTAAGAATGTCGTAACACAAGTACTTGTTACAAGCAGAATACAATAGCTTACTTAGAGAGAGAGAGAGAGAGAGAGAGAGAGAGAGAGAGAGAGAGAGAGAGAGAGAGAGAGAAGAGAGAGAGTACAAAGGAAATCAAGCAACAACAGATCTAGTGACCCTTCTAGGTTGCTTGTCCTCCAAAACACTGAGGATCAAGTGTCCAAACAGTGGTTTAGAGTGGGTAAGGGAACATTGGAAAGGGAATTACTGCCCTGGAACTAATGTCTGTGGCAGGATTAGGAAGTTAGTAGGGGACATATGGGTTAGTAACTGAGGGGGGGATAAAATAAAGTTATTCATTTACAAACGCAGTCAGTCGCGGGTTTGATGCGAGATATTTGTCTAGGCGAAGTTTATATGAATCAACGGTGATGCAGTCTATAACGTTTCGGGGAAGCCCATTCCACAAGTTGACAACTCGATTGAAGAAGAAATTCTTAGATTCGTGTGAGTTAAAAGATTTACCAATAATTTTGAAACCGTTTCCCCGCGTGTAATTAGATTGGTCGATAGTGAAGTACTTACTACAGTTCATATTGTCGATGCCTTTGATGATTTTGAACACTTGAATTAAGTCACCTCTTAATCTGCGCTGGGTTAAAGGAAATAGATTTAATTCTCTAAGACGCTCTTCGTATGGTTTGTTCTTTAGGCTAGGTATCATTTTGGTAACTCTACGTTGAACTCGTTCTAGCTTGTTTATATCTTTTTGGTAATAAGGGCACCAGGATTGAATGCAGTATTCCAGAAGAGGGCGGACTAATGAATTGTAAAGGGTTAGGATAACTTCTTTGGATTTATGCTCAAATGACCTGCCTATAAAGCCAATTATTTTGTTTGCCTTCTTAACAACTTCTGAACATTGTTGACTCGGTTTTAGGTTACTCGATATTGTTACTCCCAGATCGGTTTCTCTGTTTACATTCTTAAGCTGAGTGCCATTCATCGAATAGTTTGCTTTCTCATTTAGGTATCCGATATGTAGTACTTTACATTTATCCGCATTGAAACTCATTTGCCAAATTTGGGCCCAACATGACAATTTATCTAGATTGTGTTGTATATCGTCAACTTGTTCTTTTGAGAGTACGCTATTTGCAATTTTTGTATCGTCAGCAAATTTTGAGATTGTACAGGTGAGACCCTCATCTATGTCGTTGATGTAAATTAGAAAGAGAATTGGTCCTAGTACCGATCCCTGGGGTACCCCGCTACTTACATTGGTCCATTTTGATGCCTTACCGTTTATGACTACTCTTTGCTTTCTGTCGCTGAGCCAATTTTCTATCCATTTCAACACACCGTCTTGTATTCCATGCGCTTTTAGTTTTAGCAGTAAACGTTTGTGGGGAACTTTGTCAAAGGCCTTTTGAAAATCAAGGTATATAATATCTACAGCTTTACTCTCATCGTAGAGGTTGAGGATATCGTGGAAGAAGTCTAAGAGGTTTGTTAAACAGGAACGTTTTTTACGAAAGCCGTGTTGAGTATCTTTAAGTATGTTATTTTCCTCTAAGTGATTTACGAGTCTGTCTCGTATGACCGTTTCTAGCATTTTACGAGGTTAAGCTAATTGGACGATAGTTACTGGGTAGGGATTTGCTGCCTTTTTTGAATATCGGTGTTACGTTGGCTAGCTTCCACTGATCGGGCATAGTTCCAGACTGCAAGGATTTATTGAATAGTAATGTCAGTGGTTTAGAGAGCTCATCCTTAGCTTCCTTTAGAACTCTAGGCGAGATTGTATCAGGTCCAGGCGTTTTATTTACCTTGAGTTTATCTAAACAATTCAATACTTCTCTCTCTGTAACGGTGATATTGCTTAGAACATCTGAATTATCAATCTGAATCGGCGATGGTGTAGGGATATCACTGAGGTCTTCTGTTGTAAAAACTGATGCAAAGAAGGTATTGAGGGCATTACTCATTTGTTCTTCGTCTTTGGTGTATTCTCCATTTTCATCGACTAACGGTCCAACAGTTGAAGTAACGACTTTTTTCTTTCTGATATAACTATAGAATTATTTCGGGTTTGTTTTACTTTGATTCGCAATATGTAACTCTAAGGTCTTTTTACTTTGCTTAATTAACTTTTTGGCTTTGCGTCGTAGCTCTACAAATTTCAGCCGTTCTTCGTCATTTTGTAAGGATTTTAATCTATCATTAGCAAATTTTTTGGCAAGCAGGCAGTTTGAAATATCTTTATTCCACCATTTGGGCTTATTATTATGGCCTGGACGCCGAGTTTTCGATGGTATGCAGTCTTGCACTGCTTTTAGGTAAGTGGCTTCGAATAACTTCCAAGATGTATTTATGTCGTTATTGTGAATTAAAAAGCTCCAGTCAGTTTCTTTAAACATAGCTCTAAGTTTATGGAAGTTTGCTTTCTTGAAATTAGGGACTTTTTCGATGCTATTATTTGGTTCGTTACTAGTAAACTTTAAAGTGAAAGTTATCGTACGATGGTCGCTGTTACTGAATTCATCACCAACATTCAAATTCTCTATTAATTCTTCTTTTGTTGCAAGTACAATGTCAAGAACGTTATTACCACGGGTCGGCGTTCCAACAAATTGATAAAGCGAACTCTCTTGCAAGTTCGTATACAAGCCATGTCCGGAGTGTGAAGTAAGAGTATCGCCCCACTTGGTCACAGGTAAATTAAAGTCACCAAAAATTACTGTATCTTGTGAGTTACTTACATCTGCAATTTGTTCGTAAATTTCTCGGTCAGTTTGCACTGATTGAGCTGGAGGTCTGTATATTAATGCAAGTATTATTTTGGTACCTTTATTATTCTTTATTAGCACAAAAGATGTGTCGACGTTCACAATTTGAGGTTTTGACAAGAGGGTAGGGTTAAGACTTTCTTTGATATAAAGTAAAACGCCACCTCCATTTCGATTTATTCGGCTTTTCTCAAACATTACATAACCGGGAAGTGAATACTCTGCTAAAAAGTCTCTATCTTCTGTATTGAGCCAAGATTCTGTTATGCCAATCACATCATAATTTTCTGTAAACACTAGCTCCTCTAAATCTGAAAATTTATTGCGTATGCTACGAGCGTTTGCATAGAAAACCTTTAAATTTGTTATTTTAGAACTCACGGAACGCTCTTTAATAATATTTTTGGTTCTTGTCGGATCTACATTTATGTTCATGGCTGTCCTCGGTCCTCGCTGTCTTCGGTCCTTATCGCTGGTGGTCCTCGGTTGCCTCTGTTTTTTTCTTGGCGTTGGATGATTTATGTCACTGCTGCTTCTTCTCGGATGGCGTTTTTTGATCCATGGCTGCGGACTGCTTCGTGTAGGAGACGACCCATGCGTGCTGAACCCACAGGGTTTAGATGAGTGCCATCCTTGCGGAACAGAGTAGGCTGGTTGTAGAAGTTGTCCCAGAGGTTGATGAATTCAACTTCTTCCCTCAGACACAAATGTTTTATTCGGCTATTTGTGCTGAAGGCCTTGTCGTAGAATTTGTCAGGTGCGTCGATCTTGGGGAGAATGCCTGAGATGATGATATTCCTTGACTTGTTTTTGTAGTGCTGGATCATCTTGCGATATTTCTCCATCAATTCTTCGGATCTGGTGCGCATGACGTCATTTGAACCAGCATGGATGACAAAAAGGGTATTTTCATTTGCATCCTTTGTGGTATCTTCGAAGGCTTCCACAATGTCATCCAGTCCAGCTCCTGGGATGCAAAATCTTTTTCGTTGATTTGGGACTCTGTCGCAGAACTCTTCGACCTGTCCTCGTAGGATGGAATCCCCAACGAGCCTGGTCTCTTCTGGTTCGTCTTCCATCTCTACCAATATCTCAAATCTGTTTGACATTGTGACTGGTAGATGAGACCTTTTCTGCGTTGGCCGTGCACCGTTCCTCACTGGTGTAAATCCGGAAACCTGTGGTGGCGGGACTCTACGTACAGGTCGGGGAGAGGAGTGGTTAGAACGGGGGCGAGGGGTTGGTACTGTTCGTGCTAGCAGGCTTCTTGCACGAGGAGTGGGGGAGAGAGTAAGGTGAACAGGGCGGCTGTCCTGGTTTGATGTCGGCTCAGGTTCGTCAGAAGCATCTGCTGCAGTGTCTACTGCAGGTGTTGGATTGTTGGTAGATGACGTTGGGGCGGTGGTGGATGCTGGAGTTGAAACAATTTGAGTTAGTGATACTCCAACGTTGAGTGTTACAAACTCTTGGAGTGATTCCAGCTTCCTGGTGAGGGCGTTGATCTTGTTGAGGGCTTCATCCAATTTTGCTGTCAAATCCTCTCGTTGCTGGCAGAGTCGGCAGACTTGTGGATCGGCAGGAGCAAACATGGAAGCACCAAACCTACCGGCGCAGTTCGTACAGGCACGAGGCATGGTGACGATCACTTTCTTCAGTTCACTTCACTCACTTAAAAACACTTAACTCACTTTAAAAACACAAAACTCACTTTAAAAACACTTCACTTACTTAAATAGGCCTAACCGAAAACAAAAATGTTGAAATACACACAAATAGGTTATCAGCGGTGATAGCCTAACCAAAAATTAAAACAAAACAAAATTAAATTTTAATACGCAGTGATAGCCGAACCGAAAACAATTTTATGTTTATTTAAACAGAAATAGGCCACCAGGGGTTATAGCCTATCCTAACCGAAAACAAAAATTATGAAATACCGGTACGCAGAAATAGGTCACCAGCGGTGATAGCCTAACTGAAAATTTAAAAATTGAAGTACGCAGAAATAGGCCACCAGGGATGATAGCCTAGACTAACCGAAAACAAAAATAACCGAAAACAAAAATTATGAAATACCGGTACGCAGAAATAGGCCACCAGCGGTGAGAGAGAGAGAGAGAGAGAGAGAGAGACCTTTCTCATTCAATAAACATTCATAACATAGGCACAAACACCCACAACATGCAGCTTCCAAGTCCTATATTATCAACAAATATTATCCCTTGAGCATTAGGACGTGTTTTTGGCAGTTTATTCTGGCTATCATTAGACGACATTATTTAGATTGAAAAGGGTATGTAGAAGTTGGAGGGTAATTTTAGGCAGCTTTTCCCTTTTCATTCCCACAGATCCTTCCCGAACTGCATGAAATCGTTTAATACTAGCCAGAATAAACTGTCACGTGTCATGATCCTCAAAGGGTTAATAAATCAAGGCATTTCTCTTACTATACAATTACGGGTATATAAACACATATACATTATAGTGTATTCTAGTTAACCTCACAGATATTGGCAACACTGCTTTTTTATGCTTCCTATACTGTCTTTCTAAACTGCTCGTGTGACGCCGCCTCTATTCAATATTGGTTTAATAATGTATAGAAAGGCAGCGTCACCAGTTTCTGCCAGGTTATCTTGCATATACTTTACACGCAAAATCCATGTCCTATTTTGATAAGTCGAGCTAAAATTGAACAAAATATATAAAATAGTAAACAATGATGACAGACAATAACAATAACAACCAAGAAGTCGAGCTAAAAATAAACCAAATACAATAATACATAAACGACTATGACATGCAATAGCAATCAAAGCAAGACGACTACCTACCCTATTTCATCAACAATAGCTAATAAATCATGCCTTTTCTCTCAAGATAAAGAACAATGACATAGACACTCTCGCACATTACAAGCTGAATTCATGCCCTACCTTGTCAATAGATGCTAAATAGTAAAGCATTTCATCTTCAATTTTTCAGGGATTGCATTAATTACCCTGTCAGTACCGGCCACGTGCATTTGTATTATTTCAACTATATTCAGACACAATTTTATGCACCTTAGGAAATGCCTATGGTAGCTACAGCGACTAATGAAAGTAGTCTATAGTATTTTCATTGATAGACATCCTTCCTGAGCCGAATCAAATCGTCTAATAGTTACCAGAATATAATGGAAATGTCGTCACCAGTACTATATGATAAATTACACACCGAATCCAGGTCATATTACTAGATTATATAAAAATAAAGACCCCCCCCCCCTCCTCGCACCATTACATACAGATTCAATGTTCTTCTTTGATAACTCGGCCAATACAAACTCACAGACACATACAAAACACCTTTTGCAGCAACAATCAGGAACCAAAAAGACAAGAATTACCGTAATGAAAATCCCACAAACACATACAATGCAACATAAATCGAGAACCCAATCCAAACAAAACTAAAGGTAAAAACCCTACAAACAAACAAACAAACACTCTTTTTGCAGCAACAATTGGGAATGACGGGGGATGAATCAAGCAAGCACCTTAGGGTCTGTGCAACTCTAAATACACAGTCCCTCGCTTGACACAGTTATACAGTTAGGCTTCACTCACACACACACACACTCCGCACACCGTTACCTTTAAGCATACACACACTTAGTCACACCCACATATACACATTTTACTCACACACACACACACACACACACACACTTAGTCACACACACACACACACACACACTTAGTCTCACTCACTAACACTCACTAACTCACTCTCTCTCTCTCTCTCTCTCTCACCTACCGACCCCATTCCTTTAGATCCGGTGATGGGCAGTGTGGACCCCCCTTGTGTTGGTTCAGATGTCAGCTGAAATATGCAAGATCAAACGGCAATACATGCAAGGGGGGCAGGGAGGGTGCATGGTGCCTCGCTTTTGTTATCTATCTACCTGTCTGTCTAAATATCTATATGTATCTAGCTATCCAACTATCTATTTAACCGTCTGTCTGTCTGTATGTCATGTCTATTTCTGTGTCTATCTGTCTGCCCGTCTGTCTATCTATCTGTCTATGTATATCTATCTATCTATCTATCTATCTATCTATCTATATATCTATCTATCTATCTATCTATCTATATGTTTCCTATCCGTCTGTCCGACTATCCATCAATCTATGCATCTATGTATTCATCTATCTATCTATCTATCTATAGTGTATTCAAGCTAACCTGGCATAAATTGGTAACGTTACCTTTCTATGCTTCCTATACTGCCTTTCTAAACTGTTCGTGTAACGCCGCCTTTATTTATTATTGGCTATAACAATGTATAGAAAGGCAGCGTTACCTATGTCTGCCAGGTTAACTTGAATACTCTATCTCTCTCTCTCTCTCTCTCTCTCTCTCTCTCTCTCTCTCTCTCATTCATCGATTATATAATATAGTGTTCCTAACGAGTCTATTCAACTTGGGAAATACCACTTGAGTTATAGGGATTAACAGGTAACATTTAGTATTCTCTCTCTCTCTCTCACACACAAACACACACACACACTCCTTACACCGTTACCTTTAAACATAAACACACTTAGTCACACACTCAGTCACACACACACATACAACACACACACTTAATCACACACTCACACACTTAGTCACACACACACACACATACAACACACACACACTTAGTCACACACTCACACTCTTAGTCACACACACACACACACATACAAACACACACAATTAGTCACACACTCACACACTTAGTCACTCACTCATTCTCTCTCTCTCTCTCTCCTTGCACATTCAACTATCAGATATGGGACAGAAGATAATAACAGGTGTGGCTATGACCAAAGCACCAGGCGCACCACTTGACAAATGACATGACAGACAAATGACAGACCCGGACAGTAAGCATAGCAAAGTAGGAAATAGAAGGTGCGCGCGGGGATAAAATAGGTGTCACACGAGTCCTCTTCCCGGCAATTTTGGATGAGCAATTTTTGTTTTCATATTAGTTTGTTCATATTTTCGCATTGGAATCGAAAACATATCTTTTCCTATGTGCATGAAGGAGACAAAAACAAGGTGTGTTTAACGAGTGTCTCACCCAAAGCTGACTCCCCTCAACTAGACTGAATATACAGTATGTGATTTTAAGGTGAACCGTTTTTTTTTATATTAATCCATTTATTCCTTTATTTGTTAGTTTCCTCGCTAGACCTCCATCAAGCTTAGAAAAACACCCCCTAGACCCCCCTTCAAGATAAATTTGTAAATTTTTCTGTAGAAAAATGTCGCGGGCCGAAGGCCGGCTCCTCTTAAAATTTCAGGCTCGCTATCGCTCCCCAGGAAATAATCGACACCTAAATGGCACGAAAGGTCTTAAAATTGACAACGAAATGAGCCGAAAGGTCTTAAAATCGACAAACTAATGAGCCGAACGTCTTGTAATCTCAAAACAAATAGGGCTTAACACGAGGGAGAAAGGGGACCAGAAAAACGACCCATCTCCCCTTAACCTCAACAGTCCATCAGCCTCACCTTAAGAGATACAAATAGTATAGAGCATTAATCCGGAAGACGCCACACCACAATTGACTGAAAAATTGCCGGAAAAATCGCTGATGTGATACCGGCTTATAATCACAGAGAGGGGGAGCTGGGTTATCAAATCAAAACACAAAATACCGCTTGATTCGCGTTCAAAAGTTGCTAGAGGGTCGCTAGGTGGTAAATGTATCTATCTATCTATCTATCTATTTACTAAGGCCCAAGCCCCACTTTTCCTATTTTTGTTTCTTTTACTTTTCCCTCTTTTATTTATTTTTTGTTTTTTTTGGGGGGTGGCCGACTCAAGACAGAGCAAGGACAGGGAAAACACAAAACACAACATAAAACAACGAATACACAGACAAAACATAAATTCATACGCATCTAGGTATTAAATACATGCCGAAAATGAAGTGGACTGTGGCATAATCGTAGATGTGTATAACTCATTCAGTACCGGTGCCGTCCTTTTAACAATATTCTAGCTACTATTAGATGATTATATTCAGTTTCAAAATGGCCTCCAGCAATTAACAGGCTTTGAACTATCTCGCTTAACTCCTTCTGTACTGGTGACGTCTTTATAATTTGATTCTAGCTATATTTAGACGATTATGTGCAGTTTAAGAAGGATCTGTGGTAGTAAATAGGGTTAAGTGAGATAGTTCGAAGCCTATTAATTGCTGAAGGCCTTTTTTAAACAGAAGACATTAGTCACAACATAGCTAGAGTATAGTTAATAAGTCGTCGTCGGTACAGAAAGGGTTAACCCTTTTACTACCACAAAGACTTCTTAAGGGGGGTCACCTACTTCTTAAGGGGGGTCACCTACTTTTTTCTCTTCTTTTGCTCTCTTTCTCTGGCTTGCATCCATTCGGCCCCATTCAGCCTAGTGTTTTAAGACGTTTATTCCCATCTAGGTGTCGATTCATTCCTGGCGAGCAATAGCGAGCCAGCATTATATGGAGAAATCCGTCTTCGCCGGAGACATTTTTCTATCGAAAAATTTACAAATTTAGCCTGCTGATAAAAAAACATTATAAGAAATATGCTGGCTCGCTATCGCTCGCCAGGAAAAAATCGACACCTGGATGAGGATAAACGTCTTAAAACAGTAGGCTGCATGGGGCCGAATGAATACAACCCAGAGAAAGAGGGAGAGAAAGAACAAAAACACGAGGTAGGCTCCCTTAAACTGCGCAAAATTGTCTATATATAGCTAGAAAAAAATAAAAATAAAAAGACGTCACCGGTACAGAAGGGGTGAAATACAAATAATGAGCAAATCGCAAATGTCAATAATACAACATCGAAGGAGTGGAACAAGAAAAAATTTCAGATATTGCTGTAGTTGACATATATAAAATTGTGATAAGTAGCAACATTTACTGTAAGAATACCTCCGTAAAACTATGAGAAAAAAGACGTTCGAAAAAATGACTGGATATTAGGGTTTCTTAACTGTATTATGCGCTCGTGTGAGACCGGCTTACATGACGGAAATAAGGCGGTAAAGACCATGTAATGTTGATGGTTAGGTGTGCTCGTGACTGTTAAGCTTACGGTATTATGTTGGCGATATTGCTGCCTGTTCTGTGACCGTAAAAAACAGCGGAATATCAGTGTGCCCAAAATGACAACGGAGCTGATTGAAAATTCACATTCGCAATTACCAAAACAAAATACCGGTATATATATGAAAAATGACCCAGAATCATCTTTAAAAAAAAAAGACAGAATCGCTTCGTGGCTAATGACAGGTTGGCAGGTGCTACCCCCGCGCCCTATGCTCAACACCTGAACACGAGGGACTTTTCCGACAATTTTATATGCGTAACTGTATTTTGGCAACCTTATGAAATTATTTTGAACTGGTATCGGCAACTAGACTGAAGATAGATTTTTTGTCTGTGTGTATGAAGGAGACAAAAAGGAGGCTGCCTGTAATAAGTATTTCACCCAAAGCCAAAAGAGTGACAAATTCAAGGGACGTTGCGGTCAAAATACCTGGACACACTAAGTTTAAAACAGTCTAAATCATAGGATGAAGGAAAGATTGATTGATGAAGAGAGTTCCATACTTCACATACTCCACAAGCTGCCAGATCAGAGTTACTGATGAAAGTTGATGTAAATATGTGCTGGTGTATCTCCGCCTCTTGGTTATTCCGGCGTGATGTTTACCCGGCTAAGCAGGGCGTGGAGAGTTGATTTCGGCCCTCGGAGGTGGTCTCGTCGTCACGGTTAAAGTGGGTGTTTTTTCTCTGGATCCCCGTCTCCCTCATGTTTAGCCCCATTGGTTTTCGAATTTGCAGACGTTCGCCCCATTAGTTTGGCGATTTTAAGATCTTTCGCCTCCTTTCTTTGATGGAGGTCTAGGTAGGGAAAAAGTTCTTCCCTTATTATTCCTCATCAATTAGCCTATTTGGTTACCTGAGTCAGTTATTATGCATTGAATTTGTCAAGCCCATTGAATAGTCAAGCGTAGTCAATAGTCTTGATACCGTAATGCATAAGTGCGCGGAATTTCGATGTGAGTATCCTAGGTTCGAGTCCTTGGAGTGCCACATGTATTTGTTGATTTCATTAATTGAGTTTAGAGGTGAAGTTGGTTGGTGGAAAAAACCCATAATAATTCTACATTAATAATGAAGACATAACTGTTCCGACAGTTACTCAACACTGACTGTCATCCCATATATGTCCTTCTCACAATCCAGTCACTCGATCGGACCGTATTAGATTTATGCTTCATTAGCCAGTTACCAGATCAGACAGTTATTTCACATTAAGAATAAAGATATACCAGTTTCTTCCGTCCAGACAGTTACTCTACATTGGCTGTCATTTTATATCATGCTCACAATCCAGTCACTCGATCAGACCGTATTAGATTTACGGTTCATTAGTCAGGTGCTGGATCAGACAGTTAATTTAGATTATGCCGTTTTTTGTCAGTTTGTTCTGGCTATCATTAGAAGACTTTATACAACTTAGGAAGGATCTGTGGGAATTAAAATGGTAAAGACTATATCAGTGTACCCTCTGACTTCCTTATACTCTTCCTAATCCGAAAAACATCGTCAAATAATGGCCAGGAAGTGTGAAAGTGTTAAGAATAAAAATATGCCAGCTTCTTCCGTCTAGACAGTTACTCTACATTGACTGTCATCCCTTATCAGTATCACAATACAGTCACTCTATCACTATGTATTGGATTTATGCTTCAGTAGACAACTACGAGATCAGACAGTTATTCTACATCTCTCTCTCTCTCTATATATATATATATATACTGTATATATACAGTATATATATATATATATATATATATATATATATATATATATATATATATATATATATTCTGTATTATAATTATATATATACACATTTTGTTAGCGCCCGAGAGAGAGAGAGAGAGAGAGAGAGAGAGAGAGAGAGAGAGAGAGAGAGAGAGAGAGAGATGGATGTAACCCCCGTTGAGTTTAATATCAAAGTGGGATAACTGGACTTCTCTTTAACCCACACAGGGTGCGGGTACCTCAGATAGATAAGATGATAGTCATACCATCTTCCTCAGTCCAGACAGTTAAGAGATGGGCATTTTTTTGGTATATTAATTCATTTATTCCTTTATTTCTTAGTTTCCTCGCTAGACCTCCATCACACTTAGAAAAACACCCCCTAGACCCATCTTCAAGATTAATTTGTACATTTTTCGGTAGAAAAATGTCCCGGCCGAAGGCCGACTCCTCTTAAAATTTCAGGCTCGCTATCGCTC
The DNA here is from genome assembly GCA_032716605.1 of Paralithodes platypus. NCBI lineage: Eukaryota > Metazoa > Arthropoda > Malacostraca > Decapoda > Lithodidae > Paralithodes > Paralithodes platypus. The sequence continues at coordinate 48,329,420 of CM064579.1, read as the reverse complement.
GCCAGGAACAAATCGACACCTAAATGGCACAGGTCTTAAAATTGACAACGAAATGGGGCAAAAAGGTATTAAAATCGCCAAACTAATCGGCCGAACGTCTTATAATCTCAAAACAAATGGGGCCTTAACACGAGGGAGAAAGGGGACCAATAAAACGACCCATCTCCCCTTCAATTGACAGTTACCCCATATCAGTGCTCTCAATCCAGTCACTTCCCATTAATAACATCGACCCAGCCAGTCAGCTCTCCTATTCTTCCAGTCATTCATATCACAGTAATTACAGTCAGGATTCCCACACTTTGTCAGATTTGAGTTAATTGTGGCCATTTGTCTTCTTGGGTTTGTATCGTGTTTTGACTTATTGGATCTCTTGGCCATGTTGAGAGAGAGAAAGAGAGAGAGAGATATTTACATAGATTTACATATATACACTGGCCACACAGATCTTACGATCCCTGCGAGGTGACCAGGACTTAATCCTAATAGAGATAGCAACCCTAAGAGAAAGTGGAAGGAAAGGATAGCAAATATGAAGGTTCTCTCCCCACCCTCCGCTCCCTCCGGCAATATGCCGTACATGAAAATAGTTAGAAGTGAATAACCTTGCAGGGCTTGGAAATCGCCTGAAGGAATTTATAGTACAGTTAGAAATGGAAAGGAAAAGGCATGCACATCACAACATATATACACATATACATATATATATATATATATATATATATATATATACATACATACACATACACACAAATATACATACATATATATATGTATATTTTTTTCCCCCTGTTTTCTTCAACTGAAAACGTTTTCATTTCCGCCAGGTTCTCTTATCAGTGATCAGGTTCTACTGCAGACCAACTTTTCTGTGATATGTGTCTAACCTTTTTTTAAATGTGTATATGAGTCACTGTCAATAACTTCATTAGGGAGCTTATTCCACTCATTAATAATACTGTGGGTGAAGACATTTTTAGTTATGTCTAGGTTCGCTTTCCTGCCTGTTAGTTTTAATTTGTTTCCTCTTGTGGAACCTTCTTTGGCTATCTTAAATAGATTATTAGAATTTACGTTACTAAAGCCTTTTAGTATCTTAAAACACTATCAGCTGTCCCCTTATTCTCCGTTTCTTAAGCGAAAACAGATCGAGTTCTCTTAATCTCTCATTGTATGGTTTATTTCTAAGGGAAGGGATTAACTTTGTTGCTCTACGCTGAACGTAGTTTAGAACGTATTCTAGTTTATCTATGTCTTTTATTAAGTAGAGAGACCAAAACTGCACAGCATACTCCAGATGTGGCCTCACAATACTTTTATATAGTGGTACAATTATGTCTTTACTATGACAATGAACATTTCTTTTAATGAAATCTAGTGCTCTATTTGCTTTGTTAGATGCTGCGGTGCATTGGCTTGTAGATTTTAGATTTTCATTGATAAGCACTCCTAGGTCTTTTATCTGTGATACGCTCTTTATCTTTTCTCCATTCATATGGTATTCGTATTTGTTGTTTCGGGAGCCTATTTGTAGTATCAGGCATTTGTTTACGTTAAATAAATAAATACGTTACATCTGCCAATTTTCTGACCACTCTGATATCTTGTTTAAATCTGATTGCAGGCTACGTCTATCGCTTTCTGATATTATTGCATTTCCTATTTTAGTGTCATCGGCGAATTTGGAAATTATGTTATTGATGCCGTTGTCTAAATCATTAATATATATTATGAATAATAATGGGCCCAGAACTGAACCCTGTGGGACTCCACTAGTCACTGGAGTCCATTCTGATTCCACTCCATTAATAATTACTCTTTGCTTTCTTTCGCTTAACCAATTCCTTATCCAATTAAGTGTGTTGCCTTGTATTCCTAGATTCTCGACCTTCTGAAGTAATGTATTATGAGGGTCCTTGTCGAAGGCCTTCTGGAAGTCCAAGTACACTATATCAAGACTTTTGGTAAAATAATTTATCTTAAATAGGTTGTCATAAAATTCGATAAGGTTCGTTAGGCATGATTTGTTTGCTCTGAAGCCGTGTTGACTATTATTAATAAGATTGTTATTCTCTATGAAAAGTACAAGTTCGTCTCTTATGATTGATTCTAATAGTTTTACAATAACGGAACTAATGGGTCTGTAATTCCCTGGTAGTTTTTTTATCTCCCTTTTTAAATATCGGTGTAATATTCGCTGGTTTCCAGTCAGTGGGTAATTGTCCATGTTGGAGTGACATGTTAACATTTTTGGTTAGGGGTTCGGCAACTTCATCTTTGACCATTTTTAGGATTTTAGGGATGAATAGGTCTGGGCCGGGAGATTTATTTATTTTCAGTAATTCAATCTGTCTAGTGACGTTTGATTGGCTGATTTTGAAGTCAGGGAGCACAATTTTGCTTGTTTGATTAGTAGCTTGTGGAGTGTTCGTGTTGGCAGCAGTGGTAAAAACGGAGCTGAAATAATTGTTAAGAGTAGAGGCTATGTCTTTGCTATCTGTTTCTAGAACACCTTGAGTGTTAAGTATGGGTCCTATCCCGCTTTCGATTTGTTTGCTACTGTTAATGTATCTGTAAAATTGCTTAGGATTAGTTTTACTATCTTTAGCTATGCTTATTTCATAATTCCTCTTTGCTGTTTTTATTAGTGATTTTACTTTTCTTCTGGCGGCCAGGTATTGCTTACATATGGTATTATTCTTTGTTTCTCTCTTTAAGTTGTATAAACGATTTCTTTCCCTAATTGCTCTACTGATATTTATATCGTAGCAAAGGGGTTTGTTTATTTTCTTACTGTGTCTTTTACGCATTGGGATATGTTTCTTTTGAGCACTCATGAATATTTCTTTAAATCTTTCCCATGTATCGTCAATGTTGGTGGGACCTTCGAGATGCAGATTAATATCTTTTAGGTAATTTCTTAGGCTATTGAAGTCTGCCATATTATAGTTGGGAATAAAAGTTTCACTAGTGCTGTTTGTGTGTGACATTAATTTGGAGCCTGACGATATTATGATCACAATTAGATATTAATTCCCCAACCTCTAAGTCGGAAATTAAATTTTCGGGGGTCGTGATTACTAGGTCTAAAATATTATCTCCCCTCGTGGGTTTCTGGACTAATTGATATAAGAAGTTATCTTTAATAAATTCGGTCATTTTTTCTGATGCATGGCCAGCCCCTTTTAAGTCTCCCCAATGAATATTAGGAAGATTAAAATCGCCTATGATAAGGGTTTCTTTTGTTGATAGAGTATTTTCTAAATTATTGTATAGGGCTATATCCTCTTGATAGGTATGAGTTGGACGACGATACACGACAACCACATTAATGTCTATATCCTTGTTATTAATTTTCACCCATAACAGTTCTGAGTTATTAGAAGGAATTTGAACCTCAAGTGAGCATATATTTTCTTTTATATAAAGTAATACACCTCCTCCTCTCTTACCTACTCTGTCCTTATGATATAGTTTATAGGAATTGATCTGATATTCGTGTGTGAAATCGATATTGTTGGTGTCTATATAAATGTCTGTTATCGCAATTATATCTATTTCTTCATTTAGTAACATAGTCTTAGTTCGTCAATCTTATTTCGTAGACTTCTGGCATTAAAATACATTAATTTGATTGCTTGTTTATTCTCACTCGATCTTTTGTAAGTGGGGGAATCCGACAGCAATGACACGTTCGGTGGTTGGAGAGAGTTTAATAGTTTTTTTGTTCGGGTAAAGAGTGATTGAGTCGTACGGAAAATCTAGGTGATGGTACGGGGGGAGTGGGAGAGCGGTGATTGAGGGTAGGGGGTGAGGGCATAATGGAATAAAAGGGAGGGGAGGGAGGTGTGAGGGAGGGACGGAGCGGGGTTTGGAGGCGAGGAGAAGGGAGGGGTGAAGGGAGTTTGGGAAAGGGTATGGGGTAAGACCTTGGGGAAGGATTAGGAAGAATTAGGTTCTCTGAGAGAGTAGGGTGGCTTATCAGGCTTGTCTTTGTCCTGTCAGAGTTTGATGGGGATTTGTGAGAAGACTGGTGATTATCCCTAGTTTTCTCGTGGGCGTTGTACACAGCTGCATTTAATTTCGCAGCTAGCCACGTGGAACCAGTGTGGGAGAGATGAATTCCATCTCGCTTGAAAAATTCCCTTTTCCCTTTTACTTCATTAAATGGGTTAATGAATGCGACTTGCTGTTGGATGCAGAGTTGATTTAGGGACTCGTTGATGTCATTGGCCCTGATATTACTGTAACTGTTTTCTTTCATGCGGGGAGGGATTCCTAGTATGATACAGTTTTTATTTTTATTTTTTGCTTCTTGGATCAGTGTTTTATATTTGGTCATTATTTGCTTGCTACTTGTGTTTCCCCCGTCGTAGGCATCGTTACTCCCTACACTGAGAACTAGGCAAGTACTTTGTTTGATTTGGGACTTCTTGATGTCGTTGGTGATGTGGGTAATTTTAGCACCTGGTATGACTTTGCCGGATCTTTTACCTGGTGCTAATGTAGCCCGTGTCCACGTGAGAGTGAGTCACTAACTATTTGTGACTTTATTTCATTTTTGCTAACCAGTGTAGCCTTGGACTCTTGATACGGTTTTCTTTTTGTTACTTTACTTTTGTGTGCATTGTCTGCACCTGCGGCCTCATCTGTACTGTTACCTAGTACATCATATCTGTTAGCAAGGGGGATTGTGTTTATCTTTGGGGCAGTCTGTTTTGTTTTATTTCCTCTGACTACCTGGAAGGCAGCTCTAGAATCAGACTGCGGGTGCGAAATGGGGATGTTTTGTTTGTTAAGGTTGGGGCTGTTACGTTGCTCTTTGAATAAACATATTTCTTGTTTTAGTTCACTCACTTCTTTGTATGCCTCTAGTGTAAGCTCACGGAACTGGAATTTCTCACCAGTTAGACACATTAAAGCATTTTTCGTCTGGGAAACCATGCCGGAATATCCATTCCGCATAAAATGTCTCTCCACAACATAGAGTTTTGTATCTCTTTGGCGGCATTATATCTCTGTGTTGAACAAATAAAATAATAAAACAGTACAAATAATATAGAATTAGAATATACAGGCAAGGGACTGGGTAACTTAGCGTGTTACTGTAGTGAGTAGGTAGGTAGCAGCTGTGGGGTCGGGGTCCTTGGGGAGTAGACCAGGGCGGCTGGAGTAGCTGGTCGGGTATCAACCATCACTCACAAGGGTCAATGAAACAGAGAGTGAGAGAGAGAGATACAGACAGACAGCAATACAGACAGACAGATAGATAGATATATATATATAGATAGATATATATATATATAGATAGAAACTCTACCTTGGATGATTCCGGTGCTATTCCTCCCTCTCCACCCCCCTCTCTCCTACTTATGCCTAATGCTGGGGTCACACATTCACGTATATGCTTCCGTATGCTCCCATACGAAGGTTTATTGGTAGTTGGCAACCGAATACGTAAAACGTAAGGGCTTAGTACGCAAAACGTAAATTAAATTGTGTCTAGTCGTGGGGGTTGGTACGCATGGCGGGAGTAGCCACGCTGGTCTGGGAGGTGGTGGGTGCGGTATGTTTTGGATTTCGAATCAGATACGTGGCTCGCGCTCACGTATGTCAAAAGTCGGGAAAGCATACGTTTTACCTGGCTAGCTGCTACGTCTTACGGGAGCAGCCCCGTAAAACGTAGCAGCTAGCCCGGTAAAACGTAAGTTTCTCCCGTCGTACAATGTTCACGTAAAACGGGAAAGTGAAAGTAAGTCCGGGCGCATCTGGCAGAACCGCCGCACTGCGGGTTGGCGGGAAGACGCGGCAACGTTGTACGGTGGGGTCACGGGGGACAACGGGACCAGTGGAGGACCAGCGGGGGACACTCCAGTCACACCTCTCACCACACCGGAGCAGCAACCAACAAGCCAACCCTGCCACCCTCTGCACCCTGCCGAAAACAAATCGTAGCAGCAAAACAACTGCACCTATGGCTTTCATATTTTTACCACATGTACCTTACTCTTTAGGCTACCCACCACAAAAATCCCAAATCCCTCCTCCCACGCATTCGCTGACTGTCGGTCCCGTCAGAAGGGAAAAAAAGGAAAATCTGTGGCGGCGAAACGACTGCACCAATCGGGTCCATATTTGTGTGACAAGTCCCTTACCCTTCTGCCTTCCCCCCACCACACCCCAAACCACCTCCAACCACCCACTTCCAGCGTATCCGTATCATACGAAGATAAGGAAAAAAAGGAAAATCTGCGGCGGCGAAACTACCTCACCAATCGGTTCCATATTTGTGTGACAAGCCCCTTACCCTTCTGCCTTCCCCCCACCACACCCCCAACCGCCTCCCACCACCCACTTCCAGCGTATCCGTACGAAGATAAGGAAAAAAAGGAAAATCCGTGGTGGCGAAACTACCTCACCAATCAGCTTCATATGTATAACACAAGTCAATTTACCCTTCTACCTTCCCCTAACCAACCCGAAAACCACCCTCCCACCCATACATTCCGATACCATAAAAGTCTCTGTAGTCTATAGTGTCTTTTCAGCTACTTTCGGGACCCATCGGGGACCTGATTTCTGGCGAAAATGGACAAGGGGAGTGTTTTTTTACCATTATCCTCCCTTTCTCTCCCAACTTGATAGATTTAGCCAAAAAAAAAAAAAAAATCTGGCACTGGCCAAAATTGGCTGGCACTCAGCGGGTTAAAGGTTACAAGGATGAATGGTCTTTCCTCTATAAAGGGAGTTCACAAAATTGAACTCCTCCAGGATGAATTCCGTGATGTTGCTCATGATGCCGATGAAGGACTGGGAATGGGAATGCTGTGGCCATTCCTGCCCTTTTGTAGTTCCCAGATTCCAACCCAGACCTACGTGGTTGACAAAGACTGTCTTTGTCTGTGTTTGGACAGACGGGGTGTGCCTACGATTGTCCGTACACGGTCCACGTAATGCCTACAAACTCACAAGACGTACGGCCTCAGCTACGTAGGTCTTGTGGGGGCGTGGCCATGGGCGTGGCCTGTATTCCCGCAAATCGGGCAGCCCAGGCGGACTAACGGGGACATGCTTACGCAAGTCGCAAGCACGTACCTAGCTCCATACGACTACATTACGTCTGACGTAACACTGGCCCCATTACGGTACGTATGTCGGGAAGTGCAATAGTCGTAGTCTATACGGGCGTACACGGCCGGACTACGCCCGTCATAACACAAAATTGGCGATCACGCCTGACGGGAGCATACGGGAGCGATATACGTGAATGTGTGACCCCAGCATAATACCCTAATCTCTTCTAAAGATGTACTTTCTACCCTCTCTGGGCTTAATACTAAAAAGGTGTACGGTCAGGACGGTGTTCCTCCTGCTGTACTCAAAAATTGTGCTTCCGTGCTGACCCCCTGCCTAGGCAAACTCTTTCGTCTCTCTCCTCTAACGTCTTCCCTTCTTGCTGGAAGTTTGCTCTAATTCAATCTGTCCCAAAGAAAGGTGACCGCTCTCAACCCTCCAACTATCGTCCAATTGCTCTCATATCTTGTATCTCGTTTTTGAAACTATTCATGCTTCCAAATTTCTTAAGCATTTCTCTTCTCACAATCTGCTTTCAGATCGCCAGTATGGCTTCCTTAAGGGTCGCTCTACTGGTGATCTTCTTTCATATCTTGCTAACTCTTGGTCATCCAACTTTCGGGACTTCGGTGAGACTTTTTCCGTTGCACTAGACATATCGAAGGCCTTCGATAGAGTCTGGCACAAATCTTTAATTTCCAAACTGCCCTCCCTCGGTTTCTATCCCTCCATCTGTGCCTTTGTCTCTAATTTCCTTTCCGGCCGTTCCATAGCTGCGGTTGTGGACGGCCATTGCTCACTTCCTCATCTTATCAACTCCGGTGTTCCTCAGGATTCTGTCCTATCTCTTATTCTCCTTCTAATTTTCATAAATGATCTTCTCAACTGTACATCCAGTCCCATCCATTCATATGAAGACGACTCTACCTTACACCACTCAATTAGTTTTCCAGAACACCCCAGCCAGCAGTCCCTCAAAAGCAAACGTAACGAAGCCATAAAACACTTATCTTTTGATCTAGCTACTATTTCCAATTGTGGTAGAGAAAACCTTGTTGCATTTAATGCTTCCAAGACTCAATTTATCCATCTTACTATCTGTCAGGAACCTCCAGAGGGCTATCCCTTATTCTTCAACAATACAAAAATCAACCCTTCATCTTCTCTCAATGTTCTCGGTGTCTCTTTTTTTTCTGCGCTCACTTGGAAGGACCATATTACCAGTCTCGCTAAGGCAGCCTCCCAGAAGCTGGGTGTGCTCAACCGCCTTAAGGGGTTCTTTACCCCTGCGCAGCTTCTTGCTCTGTACAGGGGCACAGTGCGTCCTTGTATTGAGTATTGTTCACATTTGTGGGGAGGATCCTCTCACACCGCACTCCTAGACAAAGTAGAAAGGAAAGCCTTTCGTATCATTAACTCCCGTCCACTCAGCAACTCTCTGCAATCTCTCTCTCTTCACCGCAATGTTGCATCTCTCTCGCTATTTATCGCTACTACAATAATCAGTGTTCCTCGGAGCTTTCCCAGTGTATACCACCTCCTCTACGTAGGGTACGTAGTACCCGCCTTGCAACACAATCCCACCCCTACTCTGTGAAACTCTCCAACCCAAGAGTGAAACACTATTCTCAGACTTTCTTCTATTCAACTGCTGAGCTCTGGAACTCTCTCCCAGAATCAGTCATTCCCTCTTCCTATAACTTAAATTGCTTCAAACTCCATGTGTCCAGGCAATTTAGCTCGAACGTCCCTTGATTTTGGCCCCGTCACTCTTTCAACTCTGGGGGAGGCTCTCGCTGCAGGCAGTTGTGCCTTTTGTCTCCCTCATTCACATAGAAAAACAAAACAAAAATTGATATGTTGATAGGCAGATAGATAGAGAGAGGGAGAGAGAGGGAGTTATTGAATAGTATCTCGAACACTTTATATACATATATTTTGCCATTTTTTGTGGGGCACGTCAATCAATGTCAAAGCTTCCCCCTCCAGAATGACGCTACACTCCACAAGTCTCTCGAAATGCCTAAGGTAAACAAAGGCAAAATAGTCATAATATAATGATTTAGCCATTTTCCTGTAGGAGAGGTGTAGGTGTAGGAGAGGTGATCGCTTCGAGGGGCTGTTTCTGTTTCTTTTTCAGGATCCCCCATCCCTTTTCCCTCATGTTTAGCCCTATTAGTTTTGAGATCTTAAGACATTGTTTGGCGATTTTAAGACCATTTTCCCCATCTTTTGTCAATCTTAAGATCATTCGTGCCATTTAAGTGTCGATTCTTTCCTGTACAATTGTATCTCGAAGGGGAGGGGCTTGTGTGTGTGTGTGTGTGTGTGTGTGTGTGTGTGTGTGTGTGTGTGTGTATGTGTGTGTTTAAGCTTCATGCAGGTCTAGGGAGGACAAAAAACTGAAGGTGTCCTCTGATATAATGATTTAGCCATTTTCTTGTAGGAGACGTATAGTGGGCCTGCTGATTGATTTAAGGGCTCCACTGATACCTTTGAAGGGTTTTTACCTATTTGACTTTCTTTGGTATTACCTTGAGTTCCTCATTCCTCTGTGTCCCGTTTATAGGATATTTCAGTCTTCTGCAGACAAATCAATAACATTTGTATTACTTCCTTATATCTCTAGATATACAGTATAGTTAATTCAAATAGGACTTCAGAGGCTATCAACCCTATTGGAATATTAAGGGGAGACTGGCCGTTTGTTTGGTATATTAATTCATTTATTCATATATTTTTTAGTTTCCTCCCTAGAACTCCATCAAGCTTAGAAAAACACCCCCTACATTTTTTGGTAGAAAAATTTCCCGGCCGAAGGCCGGTTCCTCTTAAAATTGCAGGCTCGCTATCGCTCGCCAAGAAATAATCGACAAGAAAGGTCTTGAAATTGACAACTAAATGGGGCGAAAGGTGTTAAAATTGCCAAACTAATGGGCCGAACGTCTTATAATCTCAAAACTAGTGGGGCTAATCATTAGGGAGAAGGGGGTCCAGAAAAACGGTCTGCCTCCTCTTAAGCCAGCACACTTCAAGTCAAGAATACCGTCAGGACTGGAGCCCCTTTTCGAGAACTCCAGTCCCGTCTTAGATATACAGTATTGTTTGGGATGTTGGTACAGTACACCATAAAACGCTGCCTCACGTATTGCATAGCGAATCGTGACTAAACGCAGCCCAGGAGGACACAAACACCTTTAAGGGGAGATGGTTCACTTTTTGGGCGATTTTTGCATGTATTCATTATTTTTCTAGTATCCTCCCTAGATCTCCATCAAATTAAGAAAAACATCCATTAGATCCCCCTTCTAGATTAATTTATACATTTTTCGGTAGAAAAATTTCCCGGCCAAAGGCCGGTTCTTCCAACATTACAGGCTCACTATCGTTCGCCAGGGAAAAAATCGACACCTAAATAGCACGAAAGGTCTAAATATTGACAACGAAATGGGGCGAAAGGTCTTAAATTCGACTAACTAATGGGGAAAACATCTTAACATCTGAAAACTAATGGGGCTAAACATGAGGGAGTAAATGGTCCAGAAAACCGGCCCATCCCCCCTTAATCCCTTCTATACCGTCGACTTTTAGTTCTCTTTTAGTTATATTTAGACGTTTTTGAGCAGTATACAAATGATCTGTGGTCATAAATAGGGTTGTGAGATAGTTTGAAGCCTGTTAAGTGTTGGAGGCCTCTTTTAACCCTTGTCTATCGGGGCCCGACTTAAGTCGGTCTAGAGAAGAAAGGACTATGTGGCGGGACCGACTTAAGGCGGTGTGCAATTCTGAGCAATATTTGGCTCTGAGAGAGAGACGAGCGGTGGGAGGAGCGTAGGTCGGCTCTGACCGTTCGGCCCGGCTCCCGCGCCAGCACTGGGCCCTACTCCACACACACCCACACTCACTGCCTCGCTACACAGGGAATTATGTAAGGAAATTACCGTATTTTAGCGATTTTGCCCTTCGGTTGCACGATCGTTGCAAGAGAACGCGTGGTCGTAGAAGGATGGTTCTGGTGTCATTGAAAAGCTCAATTATCACCCTTTCAGGGATACATAATTGTATTACACTCTGGCTCTTGTTTATGCATGAAAAAGAGCACGGAAACAAGCTCGTTTAGGGTAAAACCACCCGCTTGACGGGTAGTAGAAGTTACTGACGGGCCCGCTCATAAGGCGTTAAACTGACCAAAATCATCTAATAGTAGCCAAAATATAGTTAAAAGGACGTCACCGGTAGTGAAAGGGTTAAATACATCATTCCATTCATCCAATAATTCAACACCGAAAACCCGACTCGCCAATTTAAGCATAATATAATAACACCTTCGCCAAACTCCCGATATATTCCACCGTTCTCTGGCCCTCATGTTTAGCCCCATTACTTAAGAGATTTTAAGACGTTCACCCCATTAGTTTGGCGTTTTTAAGAACTTTCGCCCCATTTCTGTCAATTTTACGACCTTTTGTGCCATTTAGGTGTCGATTTTTTCCTGGCGAGCGACAGCGAGCCTGTAATTCGAGAGGAACCGGCCTTCGGCCGGGAAATTTTTCTACCGAAAAATTTACAAATTTTTCTTGAAAGGGGTTCTAGGGGATGTAATTTGAAGCTTGATGGAGGTCTAAGGAGGAAAAAAAAATAGATGTATATATATATATATATATATATATATATATATATATATATATAAAGGCATAATATAAATGAAGAAATTAATACGCTTAATAACAGCTTAGTCAAACTCCCGATATATTCCACAGTTCGCTGGCCTGCCCTTACTGACCGAGATCCCTGAGCCGAACCCGACATCACCACCACCACCACCAGTCTAGTCGCCACTTAGATGCACCAGGTATAATGGGCCCAAATCACCATTATTCACACACCTACTCTCTTTTACCGTGACGCGACGAAGAACAGGGAGGGTTAAGATCGCCAACTCCATAACCTTAACAGTAATTTTTTTGTTTTCAATTTCTTGGTAAGAATAAATAATTGTTAGAAGTGTTAACCAATTTCTAGTTTTGTTCCTATTCTTTCATTATTTTGTCCAATGCTTGCAAATAGTAGATATTTTTATGCTGTTTAGGAAGTACGCTCTAAGACATAATTCATAGGCAGAAGTTATCAAAGCTGTTCTGAATTGAATCGAATTTTTTCACTAATTCTTTACCTAACAGTCTAACGTATACATTTTGAAGTTTAATTTGTGCTATTCGGAGGTTCATACTAGGCCTGATATGTGTCTGAGAGTGTACTGTACCTCTAGCAAGTAAAAGAGTACATTTTTACTAAATTAAGAACAAAGAGTATCGTGTGAGTGGGTGGTGACATGTTGGATAAGCAACTTCTGTGTACATGCTTATTATAAAGGAAAACAAAAAGAATATGCTGTTTCGTTTTGGTGAGTGGTGACATGTTGGACAAGCGACTGTTGTGAACATGCTTATTGAAAAAGAAAGAACAGAGTATCGTGTGGATGAGTGTGAGTGGTGACATATTGGACATGCGACTTCTGTGAACGTGCTTATTGAAATAGAGATACCATACCGTAGCGTGTGGAGGAGTGGTTGTGACAGAAGGGGCTGACTAAGGGGGCTGACCACACGGGCTGCTAAGGTTGACAGGTCGGGAACGAGCTACCAACCGCGAGTTTTTTGGTAGCTTGGTAACTTGATATAATGGTAACAGTTCGAGACTATTCTGGCATTGGTATCGGCAACTAGATTTAAGGTAGATTATCAGATTTGGCCCAATTCTTCTAAAATTCTATTGAGAGAAAAAAATAAAACAAATAAATAAACAGGCGGTGCCCAGGGATGAGGCACATATGGTGGTGTAATTTGATTGTTTTATGTTACTCTTATTTGTCTGTCTTTTTTTCTCTTCCTTTTATCTGTTTTTATTGTTTTTCTTCCTTCTACAGTATCATTATCTTTTCCTTTCTGCTTTCTGGTATTCTTAACTGGCATCCGACCACAGCCGCCGCACCTGGTCACTAGGTAACGGCTCCCCCACACACACCGATAATTACCCTCCTTGTTTTAACCATTCCTCCCGAGTCGACCGCATAACGCGCACGCCCACCCACCCTTGCAGACCTTAAGGGGAGATGGCTCGTTCTTCTGGTCCCCCTTCCTCCCTCATGTTCTTGCCTTACTAATTTGCTTAGCTTTTTCTCAGAGGTATATGAAGCAGTAGATAATGACAAATCATATGATATTATATATTTAGATTTCAGTAAAGCTTTCGACAGAGTCCCTCATGAGAGAGATTGATGATAAAGGTTGAGGCGCATGGAATAGGTGGGGCGTTGTTAGGATGGATTAGGTCATGGCTAATTGGTAGGAAGCAGAGAGTCAGCATAAATGGTACTAAGTCAGAGTGGGGATCAGTCAAGAGTGGTGTCCCCCAGGGATCTGTATTGGGTCCTCTGTTATTTATCATATACATAAATGACCTTGATTTAGGTATAACTAGTAGGATAAGTAAATTCGCAGACGATACCAAAATAGGGAGACCAATAGATTCAGATAGCGACATAGCGTGCCTCCAAAGGGATCTAGATACCTTACACGAATGGTCAGTAAAGTGGCAGATGAATTTTAACATTGACAAATGCAAGGTATTAAAGATAGGGAAGACGAATACTAATGCAAAATATAAACTAGCTAATGCTGAATTAGAAAACTCAGACTGCGAGAAAGATTTGAGTGTGTTTGTTAGCAACGATTTGAAACCTAGAAAACAGTGTATAAGCGTACGTAACAAGGCAAACAGGATTCTGGGGTTAATCTCAAAGAGTGTGAGTAACAGAACTGCCGATGTTATCTTGAAACTTTACTTGTCATTAGTAAGACCTCATATGGATTATGCTGTCCAATTTTGGTGTCCTTATTACAGAATGGATATAGATTCCTTGGAGAGAGTACAGCGAAGAATGACAACAAATGATTCATAATATTAGAAATCTACCATATGAAGAAAGGTTGAACAAATTAGGCTTACATTCGTTAGAAAGACGCAGAGTTAGAGGGGATATGATAGAAGTGTTCAAGTGGTTCAGTGGGGTAAATAAAGGAGACATGAAAAATGTACTGAAGCTCAGTGATAGCGAAAGAACTCGAACAAATGGTTATAAATTAGATAAATTTAGTTTCAGAAAAGATATAGGCAAATATTGGTTTGGTAACAGAGTCGCAGATGGGTGGAATAGGCTACCAAGTGATATAGTGGGATCAAGAACGATAGGGAGCTTTAAGATAAAATTAGATAGGCATATGGACGAGATGGGTTGGGTGTGAGGGCGATCTACCAGGTGTGGGCCAATCGGCGCTCAGCAGACCCCCGTTATCTTGTGTTAATCTCTGACCGTTTTGGTGGGGTCAGTACTCAAGGTATTAGTGAGTTGGGCCTATAATTGGGGTTGGGTGTGACAGGGATCTGCCTTGTATGGGCCGATCGGCTTTTTGCAGACTCCCATTTTCTTATGTTCTTATGTTCTTATGTTTAGCCCTTTTAGTTCTGAGATTTTATGACGTTCGGCCCATTAGTTTGGCGATTTCAAGACCCATCGTCCCATTTCTTTGTCAATATTAAGACTTATCGTATCATTTAGGTGTCGACTTTTTCCTGACGAGCGATATCGAGCCTGTAGTTTAAGAGGAACCGGCCTTCGGCCGGGAAATTTTTCTATCGAAAAATTTACAAATATACCTTCAAAAAGGGTCTTGGGCGGGCGTTTTTATGAGCTTGTAAACATAGTAAAAAGATACATAAACGAGTACATAGATACATAAACGAGTACATAAATACATAAACGAGTACATAAATACATAAACGAGTACATAAATACATAAACGAGTACATAAATACATAAACGAATACATAAATACATAAACGAGTACATAAATACATAAACGAGTACATAAATATATAAACGAGTACATAAATACATAAACGAGTACATAAATACATAAACGAGTACATAAATACATAAACGAGTACATAAATACATAAACGAGTACATAAATACATAAACGAGTACATAAATACACCCATCCCCCCCTTGACCATGCTTCCCCATAACAGCCACATCCCCCCCCCCCCCCCCACACACACACACACACTCTTAGCCTTAGCGTGTCCCCGTCCACACACACACATTCAGGTGTAGATTTATCATGCACAGAGTCCATCACGGTGTGCACTTCCTGAGGAGCTTCTATAAGTCTTTGCACTTATGGGGAAGCACATGTGAGGGGCAATATTAAGGAGACGCACCAGAGCCATTTTCAAGTGTTTTTAGTTTTTGTATTTGGTTCTGTTATTTTTTAAGTTTATCAGAGCTTAATAATAATAATGGTTATTACCCCTTTGAGTCAAACTACTGTATAGTATGTTTGTTGCCAGCTGACGGTAAATTCAAGCCCTTAATAACTGCTTTCTCGTTAATTACTGGATATAAAAGGAATTATTTAGTCTTGTTAATTACCGGTACTGGATAAAAAAGGAATTATTTATGTAAACACCATATGAGGAGGAGCACTTTATTGACAACGTAACGCAGATAGCTTCTTCAGGTCACTAACAGGCCTCAGTTAGTGACCGAAAAAGCTATCTGCGAAACGTTGTCAATAAAGTGCTCCTCCTCATATGGTGTTTATATTCATTATGGGGAAGCACTTATGAGTCAAGCCATAGTCTGTTTGTTTTCAGCTGACGGTAAATTAAGGGGAGATCCTTCACTTTTTGTCAATTTTTGTATTGATTTATTATTTTTCTAGTTTCCTCGCTAGACCTCCATCAAGCTTAAAATGAAGACCCCCTTTCAAGATAAATTTGTAAATTTTTCGGTAGAAAAATGTACTGGCCGAAGGCCGATTCCTCTTAAATTACAGACTCGCTATCGCTCGCCAGGAAAAAATCGAGACCTAATTGACAGGAAAGGTCTTAAAATTGACAGAAATGGGACGAAAGTTCATAAAATCGCCAAACTAATGGGTCTAAAGATGAGGGAGAAGGTGGTCTAGAAAAGCAACTCGTCTCCCCTTAAATCCCCTAATCACTGCTTTCTTGATAATTACTGGATATATTAGGAATAATTTAGTATTCGCATCACATTAATGCCTATATCCTGTTTCTTCTTAGCTGACGATAAATTGAAACCCTTAGCAGCTAATCCCTCGATACTTAATGGAACACTATTAATCTACTATTTCTCTGCATCATATTAAGACCAAGTTTAACTAATTAGCGCCATACTTCACTACAAAATCTTCAAAATAACTGAGAAATCTTTATGGTAACTTTTCAATTTACCGTCAGTTGAAAAGAAACAGAGTATAGTTATATATACTTATTGACATACTTCGCTACAAAGAAACAGAGTATAGTTATATATACTTATTGACATACTGCGCTACAGAGAAACATAGTATAGTTATATATACTTATTGACATACTTCGCTACAAAGAAACAGAGTATAGTTATATACTTATTGACATACTTCGCTACAAAGAAACAGAGTATAGTTATATACTTATTGACATACTTCGCTACAAAGAAACAGAGTATAGTTATATACTTATTGACATACTTCGCTACAAAGAAACAGAGTATAGTTATATACTTATTGACATACTTCGCTACAAAGAAACAGAGTATAGTTATATACTTATTGACATACTTCGCTACAAACAACAGAGTATAGTTATATACTTATTGACATACTTCGCTACAAAGAAACAGAGTATAGTTATATACTTATTGACATACTTCGCTACAAAGAAACAGAGTATAGTTATATACTTATTGACATACTTCGCTACAAAGAAACAGAGTATAGTTATATACTTATTGACATACTTCGCTACAAACAAACAGAGTATAGTTATATATACTTATTGACATACTTCGCTACAAAGAAACAGAGTATAGTTATATACTTATTGACATACTTCGCTACAAAGAAACAGAGTATAGTTATATACTTATTGACATACTTCGCTACAAAGAAACAGAGTATAGTTATATACTTATTGACATACTTCGCTACAAACAAACAGAGTATAGTTATATATACTTATTGACATACTTCGCTACAAAGAAACAGAGTATAGTTATATACTTATTGACATACTTCGCTACAAAGAAACAGAGTTAGTTATATATACTTATTGACATACTTCGCTACAAAGAAACAGAGTATAGTTATATACTTATTGACATACTTCGCTACAAAGAAACAGAGTATAGTTATATATACTTATTGACATACTTCGCTACAAAGAAACAGAGTATAGTTATATATACTTATTGACATACTGCGCTACAGAGAAACATAGTATAATTATATATACTTATTGACATACTTCGCTACAAAGAAACAGAGTATAGTTATATACTTATTGACATACTTCGCTACAAAGAAACAGAGTATAGTTATATACTTATTGACATACTTCGCTACAAAGAAACAGAGTATAGTTATATACTTATTGACATACTTCGCTACAAAGAAACAGAGTATAGTTATATACTTATTGACATACTTCGCTACAAAGAGAACAGAGTATAGTTATATACTTATTGACATACTTCGCTACAAAGAAACAGAGTATAGTTATATACTTATTGACATACTTCGCTACAAAGAAACAGAGTATAGTTATATACTTATTGACATACTTCGCTACAAACAAACAGAGTATAGTTATATATACGTATTGACATACTTCGCTACAAAGAAACAGAGTATAGTTATATACTTATTGACATACTTCGCTACAAAGAAACAGAGTATAGTTATATACTTATTGACATACTTCGCTACAAAGAAACAGAGTATAGTTATATACTTATTGACATACTTCGCTACAAACAAACAGAGTATAGTTTATATACTTATTGACATACTTCGCTACAAAGAAACAGAGTATAGTTATATACTTATTGACATACTTCGCTACAAAGAAACAGAGTATAGTTATATACTTATTGACATACTTCGCTACAAAGAAACAGAGTATAGTTATATACTTATTGACATACTTCGCTACAAACAAACAGAGTATAGTTATATATACTTATTGACATACTTCGCTACAAAGAAACAGAGTATAGTTATATACTTATTGACATACTTCGCTACAAAGAAACAGAGTATAGTTATATATACTTATTGACATACTTCGCTACAAAGAAACAGAGTATAGTTATATACTTATTGACATACTTCGCTACAAAGAAACAGAGTATAGTTATATATACTTATTGACATACTTCGCTACAAAGAAACAGAGTATAGTTATATATACTTATTGACATACTTCGCTACAAAGAAACAGAGTATAGTTATATATACTTATTGACATACTTCGCTACAAAGAAACAGAGTATAGTTATATACTTATTGACATACTTTGCTACAAAGAAACAGAGTATAGTTATATACTTATTGACATACTTCGCTACAAAGAAACAGAGTATAGTTATATACTTATTGACATACTTCGCTACAAAGAAACAGAGTATAGTTATATACTTATTGACATACTTCGCTACAAAGAAACAGAGTATAGTTATATACTTATTGACATACTTCGCTACAAAGAAACAGAGTATAGTTATATATACTTATTGACATACTTCGCTACAAAGAAACAGAGTATAGTTATATACTTATTGACATACTTCGCTACAAAAAAGTCGTGATGGGCGAAAGATGGGGACATGGCAGTTTACCATCAACTGGACAAAAACAGACTATAATTAAGAGACAAACTCTACTTCACACGCTATGTATGCCTCAGTATCTGACTTCATATAAACGGATGGTAATCCCAGTTAATTCCTCTGTCCAATTACTCTTCTTTCCTATGTTACTCCAGCCATCTGGTCTGGTCTGGCAGTTAATTTGCAGTGCAGCATCTGGATACCATAAATTATAATGTCAATCTTACAGCTATCTGATTAAGCTTCACGGTTATATCCTGGTCTATACTGAATGGACACCACTCACAACTAAGCCTTGCCACACTGAAAACTTGAGAAACCATTGTTGAACGAAATAAATATAATTACATCACTACCTTAATACAACAAGAGAGAAAATGAAATATAACTGGAGGGCATAATTTTGTCTTTCACAATTCATCACTCGGTTCCCTAATGGTTGTTAGCATGTATAACTTTATCTAATCCTTGGTCGTCTTTTTTGGAATAACCCCTGTTTCGCCTCATTGCTTTGACGGTTATACGACGTTTCAGCCTGTTAGTTTGGCTTTTATTTAACACAATTCGTCCCATTCAGGTGTCGATTATTTCCTGGCGAACGAATGCGAGTTTGTGATTATAAAGAAACACTTTTTATAAATCGAAAATATGGTACACATTTGAAAGGAATCTAGGGGGGCGTTTGTTTAGTTTGATGGGGATTATGGAGATGTTTTATTTATTTGTTAAACTTGAAGGGGGGTCTCAGGGGCAACTAAACTATGCTGCTGACAAATGGCCAACACTAGTGAGAATCACCTATAATTAAGGGGAGATGGTCTATTTCTCTGGCCCCCCTTCTCCCTCATGTATAATACCATTAGTGTTCAGATTTTAAGATTTTTGATCCATTAGTTTGGCGATTTTAAGACCTTTTACCCCAATTGTTGTCAATATTAGAACCTTTCGTGCCATTTAGGTGTCGATTTTTTCCAGGCGAGCGATAGCGAGCCTATTTTTTTTATGAGGAACCGGCCTTTGGCCGGGAAATTTTTCTACCGAAAAATTTACAAATTTATCTCGAAGGGGGGCTTAAGAGGTGTTTTTCTTAAGCTTGACGAAGTTCTAGGGAGGAAACTAAGAAAACAACAAATAGTTAAATAGATAAATAAAAAGGCAAATAAATACGCCCATCCACCCTTAAAGGAACATAACTTCTCAATAACCCCCAAGACGTCGGATTACCTGGTGTTGACCCTTTCAAGATACGATGGGGCATTTCTTTTTTCTTTTCTGGCTTCTCTCAAACGATTTATTCAGATTTGGGAGGATATATGGAAGTCAGAGGATTAAATGAGATGGCCTTTACCCTTTTAATTCCTACAAATCCTACTTAGGCTGTATCACATCGTCTAATGATAGCCATAATAAACTGTCAAAACGCGGTTATTTATTCTTAAAACGAATCCAGTCAACATTTAACCCCTTAAGCATTATGCCACGTTTTAGCAATTCTTACTGGCTATTATTAGACGATTTTGTTCAGATTAGGAAGGATGTATGGGAGTTAAGTTATTCATGAAGATAGTCTGTACTCCTATGATGCCTATAATATGTCCTTCTTAAGCCCAACAAATGAGTCTCTGATAACACTCCCGAAAAGGAAGAAATACGTCATCAACAACGTCGTACATCCATAAGCTATGATATATATATATATATATATATATATATATATATATATATATATACTACGACACAAGTCTTTCATATGTTAAATGTAGGCAATATGTCAGGAAGTTATATATGTCTGTTTTTGTAGATAAGACTAAATTTCAGACAACTGGATTCACACACTTTTTTGCCATTTAAATATTTCATAGCTGCATCACTCTTGAGCATTAAATTGTAATAAGCCATTCCGAATGTAGTGTATTTAACACCCGTTAACTACAAAACTATATTAGTATTAATATAAGCCAGGTTATGTTTAGTAATTTATAAAATATAATTATCTTCTTTTGTATGGGGTACGAAGTCTGTCTCTCTCTCTCTCTCTCTTTCTCTCTCGCTCTCTCATTTTTCCCTCCGCAGGTTTTCTCTGTTTTCTCTCCGTCGTGGTTGTTGACTTTATTTCGCCCCTC
Organism: Paralithodes platypus; assembly: GCA_032716605.1. Classification (NCBI taxonomy): domain Eukaryota; kingdom Metazoa; phylum Arthropoda; class Malacostraca; order Decapoda; family Lithodidae; genus Paralithodes; species Paralithodes platypus. The sequence continues at coordinate 48,308,486 of CM064579.1, read as the reverse complement.
CTGTGTTGCCTTTGTCCCGCTCCCGAAGACAAGGTGGTTCTATTTTTGTGCAACCAAGAATATTTTATATTTTCTTGTTTCTTTTGGAAATATTTCAAGTTGGCCAAAAGCTTTATCGTTTGCGACACTACATTGCCATTACGCTAGAAATGTCGTACCACACACATTAACAAAAAAGAAGAATCACTATAACCACCATATGAAGAGGAGAACTTTATTGGCAACGTTTCGCACTTAAGAAGAGACACACCGTTTTTCTGGACCCCCTTCTCCTTAATGTTTAGCCACACTAGTTTTGAGATTATAAGACGTTCGGCCCATTAGTTTGGCGATTTCAACACCTTTCGCCCCATTTAGTTGTCAATTTTAAGACTTTTCATGCCATTTAGGTGTCGATTATTTCCTGGCGAGCGAAACCAAGCCTGCAATTTTGATAGGAACCGGCCTTCGGCCGGGAATTTTTTCTACCGAAAAATTTACAAATTTATCTTGAAGGTGGGTCTAGGGGGTGTTTTTCTAAGCATGATGGAGGTCTAGGGAGGAAACTAAATATATATATGAATAAATTAATTAATAGACCAAACAAACGGCCAGTCTCCCCTTAAGGGGAGACAGATAGTTTTTCTGGACCCTCTCCTCCCTAATGTTTAGCCCCACTAGTTTTGAGATTTTAAGACGTTGGTTACATTAGTTTGGGGATTTTATGACCTTTCACCCCATTTTTGTTTGTCAATATTAGGACCCTTCGTGCCATTTAGGAGTGGATTTTTTCCTGGCGAGTGATAGCGAGCCTGTAATTTTAGGTGGAATCGGCCTTTGGTCGGGACATTTTTTTACCGAAAAATGTACAAATCTATCTTGAAGGGGGATTTAGGGGGTGTTTTTCTAAGCTTGATGGAGGTCTAGGGAGGAAACTAAAACAATATATGAATACATGAATTAATAGACCAAAAAAACAGCCACTGTCCCCTTAAGGCGTCCAAGGCTCTAGTGTATATTAGTGACCTGAAGAAGCTATATGCGAAACGTTGTCAATAAAGTGCTCCTCCTCATAGGGTGTTTATATTCATTATGTTAACCCCTTCAGACTCATATGACGCAGAGGTTGCCAAATTAGCAATAAGAAATAGAGTTCTCTCACTCTTATAATTCCCTCTCCAAAATTAGTTTTCTGTCCACAGCTAACTCAAAGACAACTGCAGAGGTTGAAGTAACTAAACTAAAGGTTTCTAAATACAAAGTAACAAAGGTTTTAAAGTATCCCTAATAGACTCAAAATCGCGTCATATGTCGGAGAGGGTTAAGGGGAGACTGGCCGATTGTTTGGTCTATTAATTAATTTATTCATATATGTTTTTAGTTTCCTCCCTAGACCTCCATCTAGCTTAGAAAAACACCCCCTAGACCTCCCTTCAAGATAAATTTGTAAATTTTTCGGTAGAAAAATTTCCCGGCCGAAGGCCGGTTCCTCTTAAAATTGCAGGCTCGCTATCGCTCGCCAGGAAAAATGACACCTAAATGGCACGAAAGGTCTAAATATTGACGAAGAAATGGGGCGAAAGGTCCTAAAATCGACAAACTAATGGGGCAAACATATTAAAATCTGAAAACTAATGGGGCTAAACACGAGGGAGAAAGGGGTCCATAAAACCGGCCCATGTCCTCTCAAGAAGAACCTACTGTATGCTATTCGGAGGGTTTATTGAGATCGTATTTACCCCTATGAGTCCTAGAGGTAGATTCCAAGCTAAAGAAACTCGTCTAATGGTAACCAAAATAAGATGAACACTACGCCATCGTGCTGAAGGGGTTAACAGCTATTTTGGATAAACTGCTGCCATCAATGTAAAAGATTTAAAGGGTAATGTACAGCTCTTATGGTATTAAGGGGTTCACCGTTTTTGTTTTATCTTTCTCTCCTTATATCTCTTTCTCTGGCTTGTATCCATTCGGCCCCATTCAGCTAACTGTTTTAAGACATTTATCCCCATCCAGGTGTCGATTTCTTCCTGGCGAGCGATAGCGAGCCAGCATTGTATAAAGAAATCCGGCTTCGCCGGAGAAATTTTTCTGTCGAAAAATGTACAAATTTACCTTGCTGTCAAAACAAAATTATATATATGCTGGCTCGCTACCACTCGCAAGGAAAATATTGACACCTGGATGGGGGTAAACGTCTTAACCCTTTCACGTATTTTTGACGCAGAGATTGCCAGATTAGCAATAAGAATTAGAGTTCTCTCACTCTTATAATTACCTCTCCAGAATTAGTTTTCTGCCCACAGCTAACTCGAAGACAACTGCAGAGGTTGAAGTAACTAAACTAAAGGTTTCTAAATACCCATGATGGTAACAAAGGCTTTAAAGTATCCCCAACAGGCTCAAACTCGCGTCATATGTCGGAGAGCGTTAAAACAGTAGGCTGAGTGGGGCCGAATGGATACAAGCCAAAGAGAGAGGGAGAGAAAGAGAAAAAAAGCGAAGTGGGCTCCCTTAACTGCTACCATCAATGCAAAATATACATATAGTAATTCACGGTTAATAGGGTAATCAGTGTTAGCAATGTAAAAGATATATGTTGTAATTTTCAGTTAATATGGTCAAGCTGCTACCATCAATGTAAACGATATATATGATGATTTACAGCCCTCATAGTTGAATTGCTACCATCAATGTAAACGATATATATGATGATTTACAGCCCTCATGGTTGAATTGCTACCATCAATGTAAACGATATATATGATGATTTACAGCCCTCATGGTTGAATTGCTACCATCAATGTAAACGATATATGATGATTTACAGCCCTCATGGTTGAATTGCTACCATCAATGTAAACGATATATATGATGATTTACAGCCCTCATGGTTGAATTGCTACCATCAATGTAAACGATATATATGATGATTTACAGCCCTCATGGTTGAATTGCTACCATCAATGTAAACGATATATATGATGATTTACAGCCCTCATGGTTGAATTGCTACCATCAATGTAAACGATATATGTGATGATTTACAGCCCTCATGGTTGAATTGCTACCATCAATGTAATCGATATATATGGTGATTTACAGCCCTCATGGTTGAATTGCTACCATCAATGTAAACGATATATATGATGATTTACAGCCCTCATGGTTGAATTGCTACCATCAATGTAAACGATATATATGATGATTTACAGCCCTCATGGTTGAATTGCTACCATCAATGTAAACGATATATATGATGATTTACAGCCCTCATGGTTGAATTGCTACCATCAATGTAATCGATATATATGATGATTTACAGCTCTCATGGTTGAATTGCTACCATCAATGTAAACGATATATATGATGATTTACAGCCCTCATGGTTGAATTGCTACCATCAATGTAAAAGATAAACAGTATATGATAATTTGCAGTTAATATGGTGATCAATGTTGTCAATAGGAGCGAGTTTGTTGAATGGTGAATGGTATTGTAGTTAGCGGCGGTAGTAGCGGAGACAATGGAGGATATCGCTAATTACAATAGGTGTGCTTTATAATTAGGAGGGAGGGCGTTGGCTGGTGGTGTGGTGGTGGTGATGGGGGTGGTGATGGTGATGGTTGTGGTGGTGGTGGGAGTAGGGGTAATGGTGGTGGTGGTGGGGATGGTGATGATGGTGGTGTTGTTGATAGTAGTGGTGGTGTGTTGTCTGCTGTTTTACCCTCCACAGCATACATACCTGACACAGCAGACATACCTAGCTAACGCAGTAAACATACAGAAGCTCCAACGAAGCAGGTAAGGCCGCCTGGGTAGTATACAATAGAAAGCGAGAAAAATAACCAAGTATCGCCAGACGTCATCAGTTCGAGTCTCTGGCGTTCGAAACATCAGGAGTCTTCGGCCCTACCACCTTCAATATGGTGAATGCAATTGGCCGCAAAATCGGAGAGGTTACATGAGAACCCCGGGAAAGCCTTTGGCTAAAGTAAAGACTAAGGATGACCTTCCTTCAGGGCAAAGCCAACAGTGTCATGGGCTCAGTACGACTGGTCCATGCCCCTGTGTGAGGCCCAGAGACGTAGTGTATCCCTAATCTTTCCACGCTAGGGTTTTTTGTTTTTAAATCTTTGTATTATACATTTCCACACCAGGATTTATTTTGTTTATCTTTGTATGTTATATGTTGTTTGTGGTACATTAATTAAAGGAGATGTGTCGAATGGTTGAAAGCCGCATTTGCTCGCGAATTTGGGGCTAGCAACATGTCTTACGAAAAGCATGTATCCATCACATTAACTTACTTTGTTTTACCTTACAACATACAATTAGCCTAAATGATAACAGGCTTTTAAGAATAAGTACATAAAGGTCGTTTAACCACACTCAACACACCATACTCGACACACCAAGCAACACTCGACACACCTCACTTAACACACACCACACTCAACACACACCACACTTAACACACACCACACTCAACACACCACACTTAACACACACCACACTCAACACACACCACACTTAACATACACCACACTCAACACACACCACACTCAACACACACTACACTCAACAAACACCACACTTAACACACACCTAACTCAACACACACCACACTCAACACACAACCACACTCAACACACAACCACACTCAACACACAACCACACTCAACACACAACCACACTCAACACACCACACTTAACACACACCATACTTAACACACACCACACTCAACACACACCACACTCAACACACTCCACACTTAACACACACCACACTCAACACACTCCACACTTAACACACACCACACTCAACACACACCACACTTAACACACACCACATTCAACACACACCACACTTAACACACACTACACTCAACACACACCACACTCAACACACACCACACTCAACACACACCACACTCAACACACACCACACTCAACACACACCACACTCAACACACACCACACTCAACACACACCACACTTAACACACACCACAATTAACACACACCCCACTTAACACACACCACACTTAACACACACCACACTTAACACACACCACACTCAACACACACCACACTTAACACACACCACACTTAACACACACCACACTCAACACACACCTCACTCAACACACACCTCACTTAACACACACCACACTTAACAAACACCACACTCAACACCCACCACACTTAACACACACCACACTTAACACACACCACACCACACTTAACACACATCACACTTAACACACACCACACTTAACACACACTACTTCGTCCACCACATAAGTTGATATCAACACACACCACACTCAACACACACCACCCATAACACACACCACACTCAACACACACCACACTCAACACACACCACACTCAACCCACATCACCTCGGCCACCACAGTAGATACCATTAACACACACCACAGTCAACCCATAACACACACCACCCATAACACACACCACCCATAACACACACCCCACATAACACACACCACACATAACACACACCACCCATAACACACACCACACATAACACACACCACCCATAACATACACCACACATAACACCCATAACACACACCACCCATAACACACACCACCCATAACACACACCACCCATAACACCCACCACCCATAACACACACCACACATAACACACACCACCCATAACACCCACCACCCATAACACACACCACCCATAACACCCATAACACACACTACCCATAACACACACCACCCATAACACACACCACCCATAACACACACCACCCATAACACACACCACCCATAACACACATCACCCATAACACACACTACCCATAACACACATCACCCATATCACACACCACCCATAACACACACCACCCATAACACACACCACCCATAACACACACCACCCATAACACACATCACCCATAACACACACCACCCATAACACACACCACCCATAACACACACCACCCATAACACACACTACCCATAACACACATCACCCATAACACACATCACCCATAACACACACCACTCATAACACACACCACATATAACACACACCACCCATAACTCACACCACACATAACACACACCACCCATAACACACACCACACATCACCCATAACTCACACCACACATAACACACACCACCCATAACACACACCACACATAACACACACCACCCATAATACACATCACCCATAACTCACACCACCCATAACACACACCACACATAACACACACCACACATAACACACACCACCCATAACACACACCACACATCACCCATAACTCACCCCACACATAACACACACCACCCATAACTCACACCACCCATAACTCACACCACACATAGCACACACCACCCATAACACACACCACACATAACACACACCACCCATAACACACACCACACATAACACACACCACCCATAACACACACCACCCATAACTCACACCACACATAACACACACCACACATAACACACACCACCCATAACACACATCACCCATAACTCACACCACACATAACACACACCACCCATAACACACACCACCCATAACACACACTGCCCACACACATAACACACACTGCCCACATACATAACACACACTGCCCACACACATAACACAAACCACACTCAACAAACACCACCTCGGCCACCACAGGAGATACCATCAACACACACCACCCATAGCATACACCACACATAGCACACACCACCTCGGCCACCACAGGAGATACCATCAACACACACCACCCATAGCATACACCACACATAGCACACACCACCTCGGCCACCACAGGAGATACCATCAACACGTAACCTGCGCATCACGGCCTCAGAAGCCACCAGAGGAGAATAATTATGGTCGTCATGAAGGGTGATGTGTACGAGTGTGTGTGTGTTAATATGTGTGGTTGTGTGAGTGTGTGTGTTAATATGTGTGGTTGTGTGTGTGTGTGTGTGTGTGTGTGTGTGTGTGTGTGTGTGTGTAATAATAATAAATACATATATACGGTTTATTTAAAGAATGGCAGCCCGATGAGCTTAAAATATACATTTTACTATTTTCTGGATGATCATGATAAATCTATCTATGGAAATGGTAAACTCAGCTTGCAATGTGTGAGTATATTACAAAGTAATACAACTACAATAAAGACAACGACTGCAAGTGTGTGTGTATGTTAATATGTGTGGTTGTGTGTGTGTGTGTGTGTGTGTGTGTGTGTGTGTGTGTGTGTGTGTGTGTGTGTGTGTCTGTGTGTGTGTTTTAGGTGTGTGTGTGTGTGTCTGTGTATATCAGTGTATGTGTGTGTATGCGAGAATGTGTTAGAAATAACAATAATGATATGACTAATAATTAACGGTTTATTAACTTACCAGTTAAGTAGGCTGACATTATATATAGGCATACCAATTATTAAATGAAATGAGTACAGTAAAATAAAATTAAATCATTAATATGTACAAGTGAACTATTTTTGAGAGTTACAATAGAGTGAATGAATATATATGCTTTCAGAATTATTTACAAATATGTACGGTATAATTGGTTATTTTTATTTAACTAAAAAATTGTAGATTTAAGTACGGTACAATACAGTTAGTGTTCGATTGATAGTTTGTGTGTGTGTGTGTGTGTGTGTGTGTGTGTCTCTGTGTATGTATGTATGTATGTATGTATGTGTGTATGTATGTATGTATGTGTGTATGTGTGTGTGTTCCGGTCAGTGGTGAGACAAGTCGGTGGTTGGGTTGAGTAATAAGCCACAACTAACGGCGGTAATCTTCACGTTTTTACAAATTGGTTCGTCTGATTCCTGGTTCCAAAAGCCTGCACGCATATATACAATATACATATATATATATATATATATATATATATATATATATATATATATATATATATATATATATACATATATATATATTGTTACGTATCTTGATCCTCAAGTGGTTAACTTGATGAATCTAGATAGCACAGAGATATATTTTAAGGTATCAGCTGTATGTAAGGTATTTGCTGAAGGCAAAACAAAAGTAAAATCTAATAAAATAATTTCCTGTTGTTACTTCCTTTCCTTTTGGATCTTAGGACTTCGTATCCTTTATTGACTGATACTCTTTAATTATGAAAAATACTGAAACTAATTAAAGTCATGTAGTATTTATAAAGAATTATTATTTAACCGAAGCTTAGTAGGCTATGGTTATGAACCGAATAAGTTATAGCTAAAGAAGGACTATTAATTTTATAAAAAGTCTTGAAAGATAAATATTAAAGTAAGAATATTTCTGTCTCTTACCCTTTTTGAAATGAATAGATAGTTTTATGATATGTCCTTTTATTTATATTTAATGTAATTATTTTTGGTTCTTGTCTTACGTATTAATTATTATTATCATCAGGATTTATATCAAAGTCACATAAAAAGTTAGATATATATTTAATAATTAGTTAAATGTATTTCTTAACCACGTAACATTGAAGTTTGATTAGGAGTAAATAAAGTTACAGGATCGTTTCATAGATTCGATTCAGGTCTCACTCAAATAATATGAAAGCAAAAATAATATTTTGAAGCTAAAAGAATTTTCTTCAGCTTAGGAAATCACTAGAAGTAATATTAACACAGCCATGTTAGTCTAAGGCGATATTACTAATATGAGACAATAGCATCACCGTACTAAGCACCATTAAGCAATGTAAGCTTAATTAAAAGAAAATGAAAGAACTCGTAAGTATGAATATAAAACAATAGTATTACTTTCATCATAACCCAATTACTTAAAGAGTTGCTTTAGTCCACAAGTTAGTCAACTAAAATAGTTAAGTACATAATAATAGCGTTCACGTTAATTCCCAATCAAATAGTTAAACACATAATAGTAGCGTTAACGTTAATTCCCAATCAAATAGTTAAGCACATAATAGTAGCGTTAACGTTAATTCGCAATCAAATAGTTAAGCACGTAATAGTAGCGTTCACGTTAATTCCCAATCACATATCTCACTAACCAACATAACGTAAGTGTTTACACCGAACACACTTAACACACATTTATATAATCTGACTGACAGTCACAATCCCATTATAATACTTCACCCCGTCTTCCTCCAGCTGCAAGTTCACCTTCCCCAACTCCAAATGAGACTGATTTGAATGCCCACAACTCGGGTCTTATATACCAAACAATGATAGTGTAGGAACGAATCAGGAGGCGGGGGTTGGTGCCTGCTCCAATCATAGCTCCTCGAGTCGCATAACAGGTGCCTGGTCTACTCACAGCTCCTGGCGTCGATCATACGTCATAGCATCGGTCATCGAGGTAGTTTGCAGGGTCCCCTATGACGCACGCAGGTGTGAAGGCTTGTTTGCAGGTATGCGGGCGAGCTGGTTTACCCACTCGCTCGTTCGCTAGTCTGCTTCACCGTTTGGGTAGTTTGGCTCCTTCAACTCTAATTCTAACTCTTAAATTAACATACAGGGCTCCGTATGTCTCATTTGAAGTTGGGGAAGGTGAACTTGCAGCTGGAGGAAGACGGGGTGAAGTATTATAATGGGATTGTGACTGTCAGTCAGATTATATATGTGTGTGTTAAGTGTGTTCCGTGTAAACACTTACGTTATGTTGGTTAGTGAGATATGTGATTGGGACGTTAACGCTATTATTGTGTACTTAACTATTTGATTGCGAATTAACGTTAACGCTACTATTATGTGTTTAACTATTTGATTGCGAATTAACGTTAACGCTATTATTTATGTACTTAACTATTTGATTGGGAATTAACGTTAACGGTACTATTATGTGTTTAACTATTTGATTGCGAATTAACGTTAACGCTATTATTATGTACTTAACTATATTAGTTGACTAACTTGTGGACTAAAGCAACTCTTTAAGTAATTGGGTTATGATGAAAGTAATCCTATTGTTTTATATTAATACTTACGAGTTCTTTCATTTTCTTTTAATTAAGCTTACATTGCTTAATGGTGCTTAGTACGGTGATGCTATTGTCTCATATTAGTAATATCGCCTTAGACTAACATGGCTGTGTTAATATTACTTCTAGTGATTTCCTAAGCTGAAGAAAATTATTTTAGCTTCAAAATATTATTTTTGCTTTCATATTATTTGAGTGAGACCTGAATCGAATCTATGAAGCGATCCTGTAACTTTATTTACTCATAATCAAACCTCAATGTTACGTGGTTAAGAAATACATATATATATATATATATATATATATTCCTTCGCCTTCTGATTTCTTATTCTCATTCTTTTTCTTATATCCGTAATATGAGCGATTGAAAGCTATATAACCTGTCGTCTTTCTGTTCATTTTGAGGCGGTTTCTTTCCAGTTTATTTATTTTTTATTCGGCAGGAAATAACTTAATAGAGTGCGCGAACAACCCATTTACAGTCCAGTTTTGTTCAAGTGGCTTAAATTGTACCGTCATATAAACAAAGTCGAGTCCTACCTCTATAATTAAAGCTGTGGTTATTAGGAGATACTAGTGAAAAATATCCTTGTCAAACATAAATTAAGATTTTCTCCTTAAGGTGTGGTTTATGAGAAATGTTATATATATATATACTGTATATATATTTTCTTTGGACAAACTTCTCCCTCGTATTTAACCCCATTAGGTTTGATATTATTAGACGTTCGCCCCACTAGTTTGTCAATTTTAATACCTTTTGACCCATTTCTTTGTTAATTGTAATACCTTTCGTGCCATTTAGGTGTGGTCACGCTCCAGGCGAGCGAGAGCGATCCTACAATTTAGAAGAAACCATGGCAGCTTTAGGCCGGGACGAACAAATCTCTCTCTCTCTCCTCCTTCCCCCTCCCCCTCCTACTCATCTTCCTCATCCTCCTCCTCCCAGTCCTTGGAATATACTATGATCAGGCAAGTTTATCTCCTGTGTTTACTCAGCTGACCTTAACCTTCAGTAACAATATATACAAGTAGCTAGGCGTGTAGCCAATGTTGTCCATAATGTTAGCTTGGTCCTAATATTAGTCATATATTATTAATGTTACCAGACTGTATTATAACCAGATTTGATTGTCCTTATCTTGTCCACATAATATGAATGTAACCAGATTATTGTCCTTATATTAGTCACATAATATTAACCCCTTCTGTACCGGCGACGTCCTTTTAACTTCATTCTGGCTGCTATTAGACGATTATATGCAGTTTCAAAGGGGCATCCAACAATTAACAGGCTTCGAACTACCTACCCTAACCCTTTTGACAACCACAGATCCTTCTTAAACTACACAACATCGTCTAAATATAGCTAGAATAAAATTAAAAAGCGTTGCGGTACGGAAGGGCTTAAGGGGAGGTATTTAGTTTATTCCCTAGACCTCCATCAAGCTTAAAATTAAACCCCCTTGACCCCCTTTCAAGATAAATTTTTACATTTTTCGGTAGAAAAATGTCCCGGCCGAAGGCCGGTTCCTCTTAAATTACAGGCTCGCTATCGCTCGCCAGGAAAAAATCGACACCTAAATGGTACGAAAGGTCTTAAAATTAACAGAAATGGGGCGAACGTTCTTAAATCGCCAAACTAATTGGGTGTACATCTTAAAAAAACTCAAAAGCACTGGGGCTAAACATGAGGGAGAAAGAGGTCAAGAAAAAAATCCCTCAAGTGGAAATCTCCCCTCAATGTTACCAGATAGTATTGCACGTATATTAGCTCCTTCGCAGACAACATCAAAACTATATCAATTGTGACCCCGAATGTATCACGACCTTTGGATCAGAGTTTACCTTTACCTTGACCTTGACCATAACCTTGACCACCAACACCCCAGTTCCGTCATCTCCACCTCCACCACCCTCACCACCACCACCTACCCCACATTAAGAAAACATTGATATTTTCTCAACAAATTTCCGCTTTTCAACTCCGTGCCCAAATTTACGTCACTTGTTCCACTCTAATGTACAGACGATTTTTTGTTCTCCCTCTTCACATTTTCTCAGAATAATTATTTTTACTCGTATTTTAAAACTCACTCTCGTTCTCACACACATTCTTTCTGTTAATAAATTGATATATATATAAAGACATAAATATATAGTGGCGGCTTTAGCTAAACACAACACAAATACTGTTCTATTATTTTGTATACAAAATTGTTGCCAAAAGTAATTCCTTCCAAGGATTGTTTTCCAGTGGTTTCCAAACGTCTGTATGATAATTATGTAAATGTTTAAATTTGTTTCTATCAAGAATTCGAAGTATTATGGTTAAATTCCTTCTGAACTTTGCTCAATTTCGAAACTCTTTCCAGAAATAGGGAATAATCATGCAACGAAGGTGAAACTTACGAAATAGGTACAGGTATATGACCTCAAACCAAGTAGAATATTAAAATATGACGAGCCAACACTTTTTGCGAAAAAAATATAGTTTTTTGTTAAAAAGTAAAAACTAAGCATTTTGATGGCTCAAGAATGGCGTCATAAGAGGAAACTTAGCAATGTATATGCTCACTCTGGGTGTGTGACGAGAAGTAGATTTTCAGCAGACAGAATGACGGAGGGATGACGAGTGAAGAAGGGGCTGGCTGGTGGAGTTACAGGTAGATTTACCTTTTGTCTCCTTCATACACATAATACACAAATTATTTCTGTCAATTATGTGTCTATGGGTGTAATACCACACTACTTAGAGAAGGTTCTTAATGATAATTGTAAGGGGGAGAAGCCGGGAGAAGGAGGAGGAAGAAGAACATAAGAACATAAGACCGTAATAAGTCTGGAGAAAGCCGATCGGCCCACAGATAAATGCAGATAGAGATAGATAGATGAATGAGGAGGGTGAGGATGAGGAAGAGGACGAGCAGGAATAGGAGGAGGGAGAAGAAGAAAGAGGAAGAGGAGAAGCTAAGTAAATGAGGAAGAGGAAGAAGAATACAAAGGAATACAAAGGATTTCTATATTACAACAGACCTATTGATCATGACGATGCCGTGTGGAGATCCACAGGGAAGATTACTAACTACTAACATAAGGGAAGAAAAGGATAGTTAAGATGAAGACGAGGAAGAGGAAGAGGATTAGGAGAAGAAGTAGGGAAAAAGGAGAGAAGAAGACGAAGAAAAAGGAGGAGGAATATAAGGAGGGAGGAGAGGGAATAAATGGAATAAGTAGGGGGAAAGGGGAGAAGAGGAAAAAGGAGGAAGAAGGAGGGAGGGGCAGGAATACAAGGAGGAAAGAGGGAGGAGGAAGATAAAAGGAAGGAGGAGGACGAATAAACGGAGGAAGAGAAAGAAAAGGAGGGAAAGATAACAGGGGGAAAGGAGGAATAAGGGAAATGAGAAGGAGGAATAAAAGGAGGGAGTACGAAGGAGTACAAACGAAATCAAGCAACAACAGGTCTAGTGGCCCCTCTAGGCTGCTTGTCCTCCAAAACACTGAGGATCAAGTGTCCAAACAGTGGTTTAGAGTGGGTAAGGGAAAATTGGAAAAGGAACTACTGCCCTGGAACTAATGTCCATGGCAGGATTAGGAAGTTAGTAGGGGACAGATGGGTTAGTAACATAACGCAGTTATAAGTGATCTTTCGTATATCTGGGAAAAAGAGAGTAACGTCTTAGTAATATACTGTATATACGCAATAATCCTTGATGAATCTGTGGGAGGAATATACAAAGGAGTACAAAGGAGTACAAAGAAAATCAAGCAACAACAGGTCTAGTGACCCTTCTAGGCTGCTTGTCCTCCAAAACACTGAGGATCAAGTGTCCAAACAGTGGTTTAGAGTGGGTAAGGGAACATTGGAAAGGGACCTACTGCCATGGAACTAATGTCCGTGGCAGTACTAGGAAGTTAGTAGGGGACATATGGGTTAGTAACTGAGGGGAGGATAAAATAAAGTTATTAATTTACAAACGCAGTCAGTCGCGGGTTTGATGCGAGATATTTGTCTAGGCGGAGTTTAAATGAATCAACAGTGCTGCAGTCTATAACGTCTCGGGGAAGCCCATTCCACAAGTTGACAACTCGATTGAAGAAGAAATTCTTAGATTCGTGTGAGTTAAAAGATTTACCAATAATTTTGCAACGGTTTCCCCCGCGTGTAATTAGATTGGTCGATAGTGAAGTACTTACTACAGTTCATATTGTCGATGCCTTTGATGATTTTGAACACTTGAATTAAGTCACCTCTTAATCTGCGCTGGGTTAAAGGAAATAGATTTAATTCTCTAAGACGCTCTTCGTATGGTTTGTTCTTTAGGCTAGGTATCATTTTGGTAACTCTACGTTGAACTCGTTCTAGCTTGTTTATGTCTTTTTGGTAATAAGGGCACCAGCATTGAACGCAGTATTCCAGAAGAGGGCGGACTAAGGAATTGTAAAGGGTTAGGATAACGTCTTTGGATTTATGCTCAAATGACCTGCCTATAATGCCAATTATTTTGTTTGCCTTCTTAACAACTTCTGAACATTGTTGACTCGGTTTTAGGTTACTCGATATTGTTACTCCCAGATCGGTTTCTCTGTTTACATTCTTAAGCTGAGTGCCATTCATCGAATAGTTTGCTTTCTCATTTAGGTATCCGATATGTAGTACTTTACATTTATCCGCATTGAAACTCATTTGCCAAATTTGAGCCCAATGTGACAATTTATCAAGATTGTGTTGCATATCGTCAACTTGATCTTTTGAGAGTACGCTATTTGCAATTTTTGTATCGTCAGCAAATTTTGAGATTGTACAGGTGAGACCCTCATCTATGTCGTTGATGTAAATTAGAAAGAGAATTGGTCCTAGTACCGATCCCTGGGGTACCCCGCTACTTACATTGGTCCATTTAGATGCCTTACCGTTTATGACTACTCTTTGCTTTCTGTCGCTGAGCCAATTTTCTATCCATTTCAACACACCGTCTTGTATTCCATGCGCTTTTAGTTTTAGCAGTAAACGTTTGTGGGGAACTTTGTCAAAGGCCTTTTGAAAATCAAGGTATATAATATCTACAGCTTTACTCTCATCGTAGAGGTTGAGGATATCGTGGAAGAAGTCTAAGAGGTTTGTTAAACAGGAACGTTTTCTACGAAAGCCGTGTTGAGTATCTTTAAGTATGTTATTTTCCTCTAAGTGATTTACGAGTCTGTCTCTTATGACCGTTTCTAGCATTTTACATACAACTGAGGTTAAGCTAATTGGACGATAGTTACTGGGTAGGGATTTGCTGCCTTTTTTGAATATCGGTGTTACGTTGGCTATCTTCCACTGATCAGGCATAGTTCCAGACTGCAAGGATTTATTGAATAGTAATGTCAGTGGTTTGGAGAGCTCATCCTTAGCTTCCTTTAGAACTCTAGGCGAGATTGTATCAGGTCCAGGCGTTTTATTTACCTTGAGTTTATCTAAACAATTCAATACTTCTCTCTCTGTAACGGTGATATTGCTTAGAACATCTGAATTATCAATCTGAATCGGCGATGGTGTAGGGATATCACTGAGGTCTTCTGTTGTAAAAAGTGATGCAAAGAAGGTATTGAGGGCATTACTCATTTGTACTTCGTCTTTGGTGTATTCTCCATTTTAATCGACTAACGGTCCAACAGTTGAAGTAACTACTTTTTTCTTTCTGATATAACTATAGAATTCTTTTGGGTTTGTTTTACTTTGATTCGCAAATAAATAAAGTTATTCATTTAAAAACGCAGTCAGTAGCGGATTTGTTGCAAGATATTTGTCTAGGCGTAGTTTAAAAGAATCAACGGTGCTGCAGTCAATAATGTCTCGGGGAAGCCCATTCAACAAGTTGACAACTCGATTGAAGAATAAATTCTTAGATTCGTGAGAGTTAAAAGATTTATCAATAATTTTGCAACCGTTTCCCCGCGTGTAATTAGATTGGTCGATAGTGAAGTACTTACTACAGTTCATATTGTCGATGCCTTTGATGATTTTGAACACTTGAATTAAGTCGCCTATTAATCTGGGTTGGGTTAAAGGAAATAGATTGAATTCTCTAAGACACTCCTCGCTCCTCGTATGGTTTGTTCTTTAGGCTAGGTATAATTTTGGTAACTTTACGTTGAACTCGTTCTAGCTTGTCTATATCTTTTTGGTAATAAGGGCACCAGAATTGAACGCGGTATTCCAGAAGAGGGCGGACTATGGAATTGTAAAAAGTTAGGATAACTTCTTTGGATTTATGCTCAAATGACCTGCCTATAAAGCCAATAATTTTGTTTGCCTTCTTAACAATTTCAGAACATTGTTGGCTCGGTTTTAGGTTACTCGATATTGTTACTCCCAGATCGGTTTCTCTGTCTACACTTTTAAGCTGAGTGCCATTCATCGAATAGTTTACTTTCTCATTTTGGTATCCGATATGTAGTACTTTACATTTATCCGCATTGGAACTCATTTGCCAAATTTGCGCCCAACGTGACAACTTATCTAGATTGTGTTGAATAATCGTCAACATGTTCTTTTGAGAGTACGCTATTTGCAATTTTTGTATCGTCAGCAAATTTTGAGATTGTACAGGTGAGACCCTCATCTATGTAGTTGATGTAAATTAGAAAGATAATTGGTCCTAGTACCGATCCCTGGGGTACCCCACTACTTACATTGGTCTATTTAGATGCCTTACCGTTTATTACTACTCTTTGCTTTCTGTCGCTGAGCCAATTTTCTATCCATTTCAACACACAGTCTTGTATTCCATGCGCTTTTAATTTTAACAGTAAATGTTTGTGAGGAACTTTGTCAAAGGCCTTTTGAAAATCAAGGTATATAATATCTACAGCTTTACTCTAATCAAAGAGGTTGAGGATATCGTGAAAGAAGTCTAAGGGATTTGTTAAGCAGGAGCGTTTTTTACAAAAGCCGTGTTGAGTATCTTTAAATATGTTATTTTCCTTTAAGTGATTTACGAGTCTGTCTCTTATGAGTGTTTCTAGCATTTTACATACAACTGAGGTTAAGCTAATTGGACGATAGTTACTGGGTAGGGATTTGCTGCCTTTTTTTGAATATCGGTGTTACATTGGCTAGCTTCCACTGATCAGGCATAGTTCCAGACTGAGGATTTATTGAATAGCAATGTCAGTGGTTTGGAGAGCTCATCCTTAGCTTCCTTTAGAACTGTAGGTGAGATTCTATCAGGTCCAGGCATTTTATTTACCTTGAGTTTATCTAAACAATTCAATTCTTCTCTCTCTGTAACGGTGATATTGCTTAAAACATCTGAATTATCAATCTGAATCGGCGATGGTATTGGGATATCACTGAGGTCTTCTGTTGTAAAAATTGATGCAAAGAAGATATTGAGGGCATTACTCATTTGTACTTCGTCTTTGGTGTATTCTCCATTTTCATCGACTAATGGTCCAACAGTTGAAGTAACTACTTTTTTCGTTCTGATATAACTATAGAATTCTTTCGGGTTTGTTTTACTTAGATTCGCAACATGTAACTCCTAGTAAAGCAGGCAGGTGGAAGAATTGTGCATTTCTTGATAGACGTGTCAAAATTGGCACACACAATAATAAACGCAGTATATTCAAAATTAGCTATAGGACCATCACAGGTTTGGCCTATGTTGGCTTTGGCAGCCCCTTTTTAATTAATCTCCATTAGAGTACTGAAACATAGATATTTACCCCAAACTGTATACTGTGGTAGAGATGTCAAACTAGTCTCAAATGACTCGTTTGGACAAGGGAAACAACCTAAATTCAGAGAATATATTTGGCTGATGTTGACCGTTTGACTTGTATTGGTCTCTGTAGTTTATTATCATGCTACAAATTGGTAAGAATTGTTGCCAATTGCCACATATTTGTTGAACTACAGGGACCAATACAAGTCAAATGGTCAATTTTCTATAAACATTGTCTGAAAATTTATTGTTTCGCTTGTCCAGACGAGCCATATGAGACTAGTTGGACATATCTACCACAGTATACAGTTTGGGGTAAATATCTGTTGTTCAGTAATCTAATGGGTATTAATTGAAAAGGGGCTGCCAAAGCCAACATAGGCTAAACCTGTGATGGCCCTATAGCTAATTTTGATTATACTGCGTTTATTATTGTGTATGCCAATTTTGACACTTCTATCAAGAAACGCACAATTCCCACAAATTCTTCCACATATCTGCCCCACATATCTTTTTACTTTGCTTAATTAAGTTTTTGGATTTGCGTCGTAGTTCTACAAATTTCACTCATTCTTCGTCATTTTGTGAGGATTTTAATCTATCATTAGCAAACTTTTTAGCAAGCAGACAGTCTGAAATATCTTTATTCCACCATTTAGGCTTATCATTATGGCCTGTACGCCGTATTTTCAATGGTATGCAGTCTTGCTGGTTTTAGGTAAGTGGTTGCGAATAATTCTAAAGATGTATTTATGTCATTATTGTTAATTAAAAAGCTCCAGTCAGTTTCTTTAAACATAGCTCAAAGTGTATGAAAGTTTGCTTGCTTGAAATTAGGGACTTTTTCGATGCTGCTATTTGGTTCGTTACTAGTAAACTTTAAAGTGAAAGTTATTGTACGATGGTCGCTGTTACTTAATTCATCACCAACATTCAAATTCTCTATTAATTCTTCTTTTGTTGCAAGTACAAGGTCAAGAACATTATTACCACGGGTGGGCGATCGAACAAATTGATAGAGTGAACTCTCTTGCAAGTTCGCATACAAGTCATGTCCGGAGTGTGAAGTAAGAGTATCGCCCCACTTGGTCACAGGTAAATTAAAGTCGCCAAAACTTACGGTATCTTGTGAGTTACTTACATCTGCAATTTGTTCGTAAATTTCTCGGTCAGTTTGCACTGATTGAGCTGGAGGTCTGTATATTAATGCAAGTATTATTTTTGTACTTCTATTATACTGATTGAGCTGGAGGTCTGTATATTAATGCAAGTATTAGTTTTGTACCTTTATTATTCTTCATTAGCACAAAGGATGTGTCGACGTTCACAATTTGAGGTTTTGACAAGAGGGTAGGGTTAAGACTTTCTTTGATATAAAGTAAAACGCCACCTCCATTTCTATTTATTCGGCTTTTCTCAAACATTACATAACCGGGAAGTGAATACTCTGCTGAAAAGTCTCTGTCTTCTGTATTGAGCCAAGATTCTGTTATGCCAATCACATCATCATTTTCTGTAAACACTAGTTCCTCTAAATCTGAAAATTTATTGCGTATGCTACGAACGTTTGCATAGAAAACCTTTAAAGTTGCGGTTTTAGAACTCACAGAACGCTCTTTAATAAAAATTTTGGTTCTGGTCGGATCTACATTTACATTCATGGCTGTCTTCGGTCCTGGTCCTCGGTCGTTATCCCTGGCGGTTTTGAATATGGGTCTTGTTGATGGAGCTTTATCCAAATTCGTGGTTCTTGACGGATTATCATTTAATTCCTTCGCAGGTCGCCGTCCTGGCCGACTTCGGTCCTCCTTCCTAGTTGTCCTGTGCTGAGTCGATTTCTTCTCCGAACATCCTTCACCGCATCGTTGAGAAGACGCCCAAAACGTGCTGCTCCCACCTAGTTCAGATGAACTCCATCGCCCGAAAACAAATAGTCATCGTAGTAGAAAGGGAAGAGGAGGAGGAGGAGGAGGAATACAAGGAGGGAGGAGGAGGAAAAAATTAGGGAGGAGGAGGAAAATAGGAGGGAGGAGGGAGAAGGAAAAATAAAAGGAAGGAGGAAGAAGAGAAGAATAACAGGAGGGAATAGGGAGGAATAAAGAGGAGGAGGAGGAGGAATAAAGGCGAGGGAGGGAGGAGTAAAGGAGGAGGAGAGGAGGAATAAAAGGAGGAGGGAGGAGGAGGAATACAAGGAGGGGTGGGAGGAGGAGGGAGGAGGATAAAAAGAGGATAAGGAGATAAAAAGAAGGGACCAAATGGAAGAAGAGGACAAAAGGAGGAGAAGGAAGAAGGATTAAGAATAAGGAAGAATAACAGGGAGGAGGAGGAATAAAAGAAGGAGGAAAAGAGGATAAAAGAAGTATTGAAATAGGAGGGAGAAGGAAAAATAAAAGGAAGGAGCAAGAAGAGAAGAATAACAGGAGGGAAGAGGGAGGTGGAGGAATAAAAGGAGGAGGGAGGAGGAGGAAAAAGAGGGAGAAGGGAGGAAGAAAAGGAGGAGGAATAAAAGGAGGGACGAAGAGGAACAAAAGAAGGGAGGAGGAGGAACAAAAGGAGGGAAGAAGAAGAATAAAAAAGGCGGGAGGAGGAGGAATACAGCGAGGGAAGAGGAGGAATATAATAAATGAGAAGGAGGATACAGAAGGAGGAGGGAAAAATATAAGGAAGGAGGAGGAAGATCACAAGGAAGGAGGAGGAGGATCACAAGGAGGGAGGATGGAGGGAGGAGGAAGAAGAAGAAGAGAACCAGCGTACCCTTAGGAAACGGTGCACTCTCCGGTACATCCTGTGTGTTAATTACTTTACGGTGCAGTGTGTGTGTATTGTGGGCGTCCTCTCCCCCACGCCCGTTATAGTAGGTGTTTGGGCTTGGAATTGCTTGATTGCTTCCCCCCCCCCCCTCCCCCCTCTCCCCCCCTCTCTCTCTCTCTCTCTCTCTCTCTCTCTCTCTCTCTCTCTCTCTCTTAACTCTAAACCACTATTATTTAAACACTGAGCAGCATTGATTTACAAGGCAAGCGACCTCGAGGGGTCGCTAGATTTGTTGTTGCTCGACTTCCTTTGTACTCCTTTGTACTCTCTCGAAAACCCTGTTTCTTATGGATTTCGTGGAGTATATTTGACTCTAGATATATGGATAGTGGTGATTTTTTTTTTTTTTGGAAGTCCACTTGTAAGACTTGTGCGTTGATGATGTACAATATATATATTTTTGAAGTGTTCATGGTCTGAATCCATTGTTGATAGTCCGATGATGCAGTGTCTTGTGCTGACCTCATGACTGAAGTCTACAGAGGGTGTTACTAGATACTTTGATGTCTCTGGCAGTACACGACTATGCGTATTCTATCTACTATTGCTACTACTAAACTATTTTAGGCAACTTAGGAAGGCTCTTCAACATTCACAGGGTTAAAACGATCTCAATGACCCCTTTCATTCTCATTCTCATTCTCAGCTCGCCAGGAAGAAATCGACATCTGGATGGGGATAAACGTCTTAAAACAGTTGGCTGAATGGGACCGAATGGATACAAGCCAGGGAAAGAGATAAAAGGAGAGAAAGATAAAAAAAAAACGGTGACCCCCCTTAAATATATGGAAGCTAACAAGTTGCATAAAAAGACACTTCACCTCAAGGCTAAAGGAAAGGAGTGGATTTGAATCATAGACCCCTTTGGAGTCTATGATTTGAATAGAGAACAGTTCACAATAATGAAGCGTTGGATGACAATGATTATTTCAAACACTTGTGTCTCACAGCAACAAAGGTCACTGTCGTCTGATCAAAACATCAACATATACAAGAAAAATTATGACATATTTGATCATTCATACGCAATCATCTTCAACTCAACAAAAAATCTATACAGAAAAAGAAAAACAAATAATATAACCAATAAGTAAAATTTAAAGGAAAGTAGAACAAAGAAGATATATTTAGGTTGCTAGTTGGTATCAATTGTCCCTAAACGAGTCCACAGTTAAAGACCCAATATATCACACGTGATATTTATCGCTAACAATCCATCTTTATAATTGCGTTTACTGCGAACGTATTGACTCCGACAGACGCTACCGATTGATCCAACTCG
Source organism: Paralithodes platypus (assembly GCA_032716605.1). Classification (NCBI taxonomy): domain Eukaryota; kingdom Metazoa; phylum Arthropoda; class Malacostraca; order Decapoda; family Lithodidae; genus Paralithodes; species Paralithodes platypus. The sequence continues at coordinate 48,286,728 of CM064579.1, read as the reverse complement.
ACCAACACACCAGTTAAGGGGAGATGGGTCGTTTTTCTGGTACCCCTTCTTCCTCATGTTTAGCCCTACTATTGGCTTTTTATATTTTAGGACGTTCGGCCCATTAGTTTTGGCGATTTTAAACCCTTTGGCTCCATTTCTTTGTCAATATTAAGACTTTTCGTGTCATTTAGGTGTTGATAATTTCCTGGCGAGCGATAGCGAGCCTATAATTTATGAGGAATCGGCCTTCGGCCAGGACATTTTTCTATAGAAAAATGTACAATTATCTTGAAGGAGGATCTTGGGCGGATGTTTATTTTTAAGATTGAAAGAGGTCTAGGGACACAAAAAATGACAAAAATATACATAAATGAGCCAAAAAATCCGCTCATCCCCCTTTACAATCTCTATTATGAACAATCAACTCCATCAAGACACTGGATAATCTACCAGCACAACCAACCATGACTGTGACTTGACACCTATCACAATAATCGCGAGACCCAAATGATGCGTGTATTTGTGAGCTTCTATCTATCTTCCTTTCTATCTATCTATCTATTTATCTATCAATCTATTAATTTATCTATTTATCTATCCACAGCCAGTGGAATTAGTGCCATAATAGTCAGGTTGGAGCAGAAGTAATTAATGCTCTGGGCTCTCATCTGGAAAAAAAAAAAAAAAAAAAAAAAAAAAAAATCTATTCCCCCCTGCCAGCTACTGGAAGTGTCTCATATCATCTGCTAACATACAGTACATTAAATCTCTGGGCCTCGAAAGAGTTGAGGGCTACTCAAAGCTTTGTCCTTAACCCCTTCAGTACCATGACGTAATTTTCATCCTATTCTGGCTACCATTAGACGATTTTCTTTTAGCTATTAATCGACCTCCAGGACTCGAAGGGGTAAATACGATCTCCATACACCCTCCGAGTAACACAAGTCCTTCTTAATTAAGCTGCACAAAACCAACTAATTTTAGCCAGAATCAAAGGTATAAAGGCGTCATAGTGCTGAAGCGGTTAAGTTGAAATATACAGACAACAAAATAAATCCTTCACCACTACTAACTAAACCACAACCACCCCACATACCAGCACACCAGCCACTCTTACCATCTCTCAACAACCCAATTCAACCACCTGCGAGTTTCAGGCTATAAGGAAGTTGGAGCTGTAGACGACGATAGTAAACAGAAATGCAATAATAATGTTGGTTTCTGATGGCTATAGAGTATGTTGAATTGGATCTTATGTATTTATATATGAACTACAACCGTATTTTAGCTGGTAATTCTGCTAACTATCGATGTCTACAACTCCAACTTCCTTATAAAACGAAACTTGTAAGTGGTCAATTCAACCAGCACCTATTCTGTGAGCACCACACCGTTCGACTGTAGGAGTGGTGTTGGTGATGTTGCTGCAGTATAAGTGAAGCTGCCAATACGACTGTAGGAGTGGTGTTGGTGATGTTGCTGCAGTATAAGTGAAGCTGCCAATACGACTGTAGGAGTGGTGTTGGTGATGTTGCTGCAGTATAGGTGAAGCTGCCAATACGACTGTAGGAGTGGTGTTGGTGATGTTGCTGCAGTATAGGTGAAGCTGCCAATACGACTGTAGGAGTGGTGTTGGTGATGTTGCTGCAGTATAAGTGAAGCTGCCAATACGACTGTAGGAGTGGTGTTGGTGATGTTGCTGCAGTATAGGTGAAGCTGCCAATACGACTGTAGGAGTGGTGTTGGTGATGTTGCTGCAGTATAAGTGAAGCTGCCAATACGACTGTAGGAGTGGTTGGTGATGTTGCTGCAGTATAAGTGAAGCTGCCAATACGACTGTAGGAGTGGTGTTGGTGATGTTGCTGCAGTATAAGTGAAGCTGCCAATACGACTGTAGGAGTGGTGTTGGTGATGTTGTTGCAGTATAGGTGAAGCTGCCAATACGACTGTAGGAGTGGTGTTGGTGATGTTGCTGCAGTATAAGTGAAGCTGCCAATACGACTGTAGGAGTGGTGTTGGTGATGTTGCTGCAGTATAGGTGAAGCTGCCAATACGACTGTAGGAGTGGTGTTGGTGATGTTGTTGCAGTATAGGTGAAGCTGCCAATACGACTGTAGGAGTGGTGTTGGTGATGTTGCTGCAGTATAGGTGAAGCTGCCAATACGCTCTGGTCGTCATTGGTTCTCGGGTTGAGGGGGGATGTGCGTATTTATTTGCTCATTTATATGTCATTTTACTATTTTTTTAGTTTCCTCCGTAGACCTCCATCAAGCTTATAAAAACACCCGCCGATGACCGTCCTTCAAGATAAATGTGTACATTTTATCGATAGAAAAATTTCCCGGCCGAAGGCCGGTTTCTCTTAAAATACAGGATCTTTATCGCTCGCTAGGAAAAAATCGACACCTAAATGACACGAAAAGTCTTAATATTGACAAAGAAATGGGACGATAGCTCTTAAAATCGCCAAGCTAATGGGCCGAACGTCTTAAAATCTGAAAACTAATGGGGCTAAATATGAGGAAGAAGGGGGACCAGAAAATCATCCCATCTCCCCTTAACAGACTCATATGAAAGTATAAATTAGTGTTGCTCCTCTGCAGCCTCTCGTCTCACTCTGGAGTGGCGATATATAGTTTGAATGAACAGTTGGCCAAGTAAGTTCTATTCCCCGTCGTGACCTTATGTTTGAAAGTAAAATGAGTTTGAATAAATTGCGAGTGTGGTTTTTCTTTATTATCAGTTGACTAATAAGATGCTTAAGACACGTCACTCGTAAATCAATCCTGCGCCTTATATTTCCATGCATAAGATCACGGGGAGGAACAGATGTGGGCAATTGTACAATCGCCTGCACAATTAATAAACTACATTATGGGGAACTGTCTATCTATTGCCTGACGCCATGATCCCCGAAGGGATGGCCACGAACGAATCGCCCCCATGCACCTCTGTCCCCAGTCAGTCGACGCCCCTCCTCCCAACCAGCACCGCCTTCATCCATATACTTCCTCACTCCATCCTTCCACCTCTCCCTCTCTGTCCTCCCACCTCGCTCTCGTACACCCTCTTAGTCATTCTCTCACTTTCCATACGTTCCATATGGCCGAACCATCTCAAGTTGTTCCTTTTCACACTTCCCAGCACATCTACTTCCAAACCACACCTCCTTCTTATTTCCTCATTCGCCTGTCTATCCCTCCATGTAACTCCGCACGCACTTCTCAAGTAACTCATTTCCACCACCCTAACTCTTGGTCTGAGTCTCTTCCCGAACGTCCATGCTTCGCTTCCGTAAGTTAGTGTCGGGATTACCACACTGTCATGCAAGGACTTCTTCACTTCCATACTGACTACCCTATTTCTTGTTACTGCTTTCAACGTTCCTACAACCCTCTCCCGCACTTCTTCATCCATAGTCCCATCTCTACTCAACACACTGCCAAAGATACTTAAAAGAGCTGACGATCTCCATAGCCTGACCGTTCAACTTCACCTCACACTCTGTGACTTCACTCCTTTCGAAGACCATATACTTGCTCTTCCCCGCATTTACCTTCAAATTCTGTTTTTCGCACACTGTTCCAAACTCATTTACCAGACCCTGCAACTCCCATTCATTATCGCTCATCAGAACTGTATCATCCGCAAACAGCAGTATAGGCAGCTTCCACTCATTTCCCTCCCTTTTCAGCGATACACCAACATCCACTGCTCTTCCTAGTATTTCTTTCAGGACTCCATCCATATATACAGTAAACAACCACAGGGACATCACACACACCTGTTTCAACCCAACATTCAGGTCAAAGAACTCGCTCTGCTCATTCTCCACACATACTGCCGCCTTGGCACCCTCATACGTGCTCTTCACTGCTTTCAGCAACTTGCCATCTACTCCGTATATTCTAAGTACTTTCCACATACCTTCTCTATCCACTCTGTTATAGGCCTTCTCCAAGTCCATAAAGGCAACATACACCTTTTGTTGCTTCTCCAGATATTTCCCCACAACACAATTCAGGGTAAAAATCTGATCTACACATCCTCTTCCCTTCCTAAAACCTCCCTGCTCGTCGCCTATCCATTTCTCCGTTCTCACTCTCATTCACTCAATCACTACCCTACTGTACACCTTCCCTGCTACGCTTAAAAGACATATTCCTCTGTGGTTACCACACACTCCTCTTTCCCCTTTGCCCTTATATAGGGGGACTATTATGCCAGTCTTCCAGTCATCGGGTGCACTCCCCTTCTCCCATGCTAGTTTACACATTTTCCATACCCATTCGATCACTATCTCACCACCATACCTCAACATTTCCCTGGTGATTTCCCCAACTTCACTCCTTTCATGGCTTCCCACACTTCTCACCTCCTGATCCCCACCTCCTCCTCCACTACTTCTCCTCTTCTCCCTCCCATACCATATCCAACTATGTTTGCTGGCTCTTCATTCCTTACATTTAGCAACTCATTGAAGTACTCCCTCCATCTTTCGACTCTCTCTTGCTTCTCGGCTCGCATTCTCCCATTCTTATCTTTCACACCCTTACTGTTTCCCTTGCTACCTTCCCTAACTTTCTTGACTTCTTTCCAGAACAGTTTCTTACACTCCCTCCATTTTACACTCAGATTCCTTCCAAATTCCTCATCTACTCTTCTCTTACTTTCCCTTCACTACTCTCTTCACTCTCCACGTACCTCGTTCGTTTCTGGGGAACTAGAAGCAGTTATTATTTATTGAGAGAAAACAAGACTCGGCTGAAGGGAATGTTCCAAAATGTGACGTCGGCATTTTAGAATCGTTCAATACAATGTGTAGCACTCATCAACACAAACGACTGGAGAGTCTCTTTTAAAAAATCGTGAACACCCCTAGGTTTTTCCTATATGCAATTATAACTATCTGGATGTACTTTTTGGATGGAACTTGCTTTTCATTAAATATTATATATAGTTTTGTAGCTGATGTGTAGAAAATTATATTCATAAGTTCGTTTCCAGAGATACACTTCCATAATTAGAAATAGGTGAGTTCCACGTGTTTTTATGAGTGACTGTTCACAAGTCAAGGTAACTCAAACGAAGGCCAAATAATTTAACCCATTGAGGACTATGGTGCGATTTAACATTTAATTCTTACAATCATTAGACGATGTTAGTAAGCTTACGAAAAATCGGTATGACTCATGAGGCATAATTGAGTTCTTGTTAACCCCTTATAATCCAGGTCCTTAAACTGAACAGAAATATCTGCTTTGCTATCCTTGCCTTCCACTTTGTATCAAATTCTATTTTAGCATTAAGTTCAGACTGCCTAGTAGGGACCACAAGGTCTATGCAGTCTGTGTATCTATGTAACTATATGTAACTCTCTCTCTCTCTCAGCGTTTGTATATTCCGCTTCCTCACTTAGTTTACTGCCGGAAATACGGATTTTACTAGCTGTATCGAATGGCTTAGTCGACTCACTTCAAGTCACGTGGGAACCAGAAGGAAAGGAGAGAAGCATCCCAGGAGAGGAGAGAGAGAGAGAGGAGCAGGAGAGAGAGAGAGATAGAGGAGGGGAGAGAGAGAGGAGAGACGACGAGATGACACGAGAGGAAGAGAGCAGGGAGAGATCCTCAAATCTTACTCAGAATATTTCTTTTTCGGCAGTTTACAATGGTTCCTTTTCACATAAACCATTAAAAAACCATATTAAAATACATACATTCTATAATATACATATTTACAAGTAAAAAACATCTCTAGTATGTTAATACCGTGGACAGTCTTGCAATATCTATACAAAAAAATGAACCGTTACCAACCGTATATATAGCATTTTTTGGTTATCTATCAAGGCCTTCATGTTTCAGAATGTGATCATCTTTTAATATACTGCTTAAACGTGTTTAGGTTATTTGTGTCCTTTACTGATCTCGGGCAACCTATATATTCCATATTTTAGGAGCTAGCTACTCATAAAGGGGGGGGCGATGCGGTGCACCATAAAAGGTGTTTGTTTCATCTGTACATATAGATGGTTTGGCTGTCTTGTGTTACTATTTATGGTTTCATTAACAATAGGAAAGTGTATTAGGCCAGTTTGGAATTAGCTTCATGGACCTTTCATTATAGCACTGCAATAGCTGTTATCAATGATAATATTATTATTTGCTTTATTTTTTGTAAGTCCTACTCTAAATTCCTATTACTTATCGGAGTTAGACATGGTCGTATTTTTTTGCTCCATCCCCATCGTGCTACCCTTTGCAGCAAAATTCTCGCATTTATTGTACAGTATTTAATATAGTGCAATTAGGTTGAACCCTTTCATATCATTATGCAATAAATTTATCAAACTTACAATTAGCGACTTGAAAATCAGCAATGACCCTAGTATCTTTGTCAAAATTTAACCTTTTATACGATTCACATAGCATCACCGTTGCCTGGCATGAACTCTTGTTCTTGATTGCAGTGGTCCAACTTGTGTGTTTGTTGAAAAGGGCATGTTACAATCTATATACATAATATCCTAAATTTGTGTACATGTGTACGAAGGTATCGAACTTTTATGAATCATCGAGTTGTATACATTACATTTTGAGGGTATTTGAGATCAATCTGTCTAGGTGGGTGCCAAGGAAAATGCCTTGAGTTTTACTTTGGGGGTCATTCAACATAAGCCCATTTCTCTGGAAATATTGTTTCACTATTTGAGAGTGTATTTTCTGTTTTGCTAATTACATTAGTTAGTTGCATCGCATATGTGCCTGAGTGAATTATCTGTGTATCATCAGCATACTGAATGAGGGGCAAAACATCTTTAACATAGTTT
>CM064579.1:48120896-48279817 GCA_032716605.1 Paralithodes platypus | reverse complement strand
TAGTTTTGTAGCTGATGTGTAGAAAATTATATTATCAATAAGTTCGTTTTCCATAGATACACTTCACAGCATTAGAAATAGGTGAGTTCCACTTGTTTTTATATGAGTATGGACTGTTCACAAGTCAAGGTAAGCTCAAACGGGTCTGCTGTCCAATAATTTAACCGCGGAGGTGGGTAGGACTATGTGTGCGTTTAAACATGTGAGTAATTCTTACAAGCAGGAGACGATTTTAGTAAGCTTAACGAAAAAGGTGGGGGCGGGGGTGGTATGACCTATGAGGCATAATGTAGTTCTTGTTAACCCCTTATAATCCAGGGCCTTAAACTGAACAGAAATATGTGCTTTGGTATCCTTGCCTTCCACTGTTGTATCAACTGCTGATTTAGCATTAAGTTCAGACTGCCTAGGAGGGACCACAAGGTGTGTGCCGTCAGTGTATCAATGTAACTATATGTAACCCTCCCTCTCTCTCAAGCGTGTGTATATTCCGCTTCCTCACTTATTTTACTGCCGGACATACGTGAGGTTTACTAGCTGTATCGAATGGCTTAGTCGACTCACTTCAAGTCACGTGGGAACCAGAATTAAATGAGAGAGAGAGAGAGCAGCGGCATACCCTGGTGCACGAGAGAGAGAGATAGAGATAGCACGGAGTTCCGGTCCCTTCGCTCCATCTTCTGAGACTACGATCCATTAGAGGAGCCGCGAAGGAGAGTGGAAGTGGGGGAGAGGGATCATCATAAGCAGAATCAGAATATTTAGGGATTTTGCGCTGGCATGGTAGGCGAGGATCGACTCCATTTAGGTGCGGAGGATGTGGGGTTATTCACATATCACCCAGTACCACACACAATATTAAAATCATACATTATATAATACATATTTACAATAAAAAACATCTCTAGTATGTTACTGGGGACATTCCTTAATATCTATAAAAAAAAATTGACAGTTACAGTATTATTACATTTTTTGTTTATCGATCCATTTTCATGTTTTCCGAATAGAATCTTTTAATATATGCTTCAAACGTGTTTAGGTTATTTGTGTCCTTTACTGATCTCGGCAACCTATTCCATCTTTTAGGACCTGCTACCAAAAGCGATCGTTCACCATAAAAGGTGTTTTTGTTCTCTGTACATATAGATTGGTTTGCTGTCTTGTGTTACTATTTATGATTTCATTAACAATAGGAAAGTGTGAGTAGCCAGTTTGGAATTAGCTTATGATCCTTTTCTTTATACACTTGCAATAGCTGTATCATATCTATTTTTTTGCTTTATTTTTTAGCCACTCTACTTCCTTTATTATTATCGGAGTTACATGGTCGTATTTTTTTGCTCCACCCACTGCTACCTTTTCAGCAAAATTCTGCATGTATTGTGTACAGTAGTTTAGATAGTGCAATTAGTTTGAACCCCGATCATTATGCAATAATTTATCAAACTTAAAATTAGCGATTGAATCACAAATGACCCTATTCGCGTTTGTCAAAATTACCCTTTTAATACGATTCACATACATCAACGTTTTCCCATGACTTTCTTGTTCAGTTTCACTTGTGGGTTTGTTGAAACCATGTTACAATCTATATGTCGACCTAAATTTTGTTACCTGTGTACAATGTATAATTTTAATGATCCTCGAGTTGGTCTACATCCATTTGAGGGTATTTGAGATCAAAGCTGTCCTAGTGCCAAGGAAAATGCATTGAGTTTTATTTTCATTCAACATAAGACCATTTCTCGGGGACATATTTGTTTCACTCTTTTGAGTGGTAGGTTTTTCTGTTTTGCTAATTACATTAGTTAGTTCATCCAGAGTGCCTGAGTGAAGTATCTGTGTATCATCAGCATACTGAATGAGCAAACAATCTTTAACATAGTTTAGCAAATCATTGACAAATATAATAAATAGAATGGGTCCTAGAATAGAGCCTTGAGGCACTCCATATGTTACATGTAAAGTAGATGAGACTGTATCACCCAACTGCACAGCCTGTGTCCTATCGGTCAAGTAATTCATAAGCCAGAATGAGTCAATATTAATTATTATGAGTCAATTAATTTTTTGCATTTTTCTAACAATATTTGATGACTCACACTGTCGAAAGCTTTAGACAAATCAAGCAGTGTTAGTAAACACTTTTTTGTTATCCATATTAGTATATATTTGATTAGTTAATAAAAGTGGAGGGCTGTTTTCCGGTGCTAAATTTGGCCGAAAACCATGTTGACTAATAGAAAGCAGATTGTTGGTTTCCCAATGCGACCTATACTGATTTGTGGCGACTTTCTCTAAAACTTTTGATAATATTGGGAGAAGTGAAATGGGTCGATAATTACCAACACAATCTTTGTCTCCATTTTTATATATTGGTTTAATTATAGCATGCTTCCACATTTTCGGGAATGTGGGAAGCTAGAGAAGAGAGAGAGAGAGAGAGAGAGAGAGAGCGAGAGAGAGAGAGAGAGGAGAGAGGAGAGAGGGAGAGAGAGAGATAGAGAGAGAGAGAGAGAGAGCGAGAGAGAGAGAGAGAGAGAGAGAGAGAGAGAGAGAGAGAGAGAGAGAGAGAGAGAGACCGTAATTCGGCCTAAACATATACCGAACTGTACATGTATATAACTGTTCTGGACCAATAAGTAGGTTGCAAGCTGACAGAATCAACAACTAGGCAACACAAATAGTGGGCTGTGGATCACAGTGATGGTTGCAAAAGAAGATAGTTTGTGGAGGACTGATGGTGAGTGGGTGATTGGGTGCAAAGGACTTGTTGAGAGCAACAAAGCAAAGGAGAGACAAACACACAACATGACATAACGCACACCACACATATCCGCACACACATATACTCACACACACAATCTCACACACACATACACACAAATACAGACCAACAGAGGGACAAACACACACTTTTACAGCAACACGGGCAAACAGTCACACACACACACATACAGACACAAGCCCAAACACATAGCAAATACACATAACAAATACACACACACACACACACACTTCTACTTATAGTAAATCTATCTATCTATCTATATGCTCAGGCCCAATCCCCATTTTGGGGGTAGCCGACTCAAGACAGAGCAAGAACAGGGAACACACAAAAACAACATAAAACAACGAATAAACACAGATAAAAATCACAAATTCACACACATCTAGGTCACCCAGGAGAAGACCCAGACACCAGGGTCACCAAGGTCGCTCCAGCACTCCCCCGGCTCCCGACCACCCGGAGAGGTTCCGATCTCGGCAGGCAGACATGCAGCGGAGCCAAAGCCACAAGCCCTCCCACCACACTTCCAGGGCCCCCAGTGCGCACCTTTCATATATTAATGTTCGTCTCCCCGTCTCAGGGGGCCAGGCCTGATGGACTATATTATCTAGTCCCACTTGCGCCCGCCCCCTTCTCCTTACGCTCACTCCCAAATGACCACACGAGTGTTCACTCAACTATTCACACAAGCATTCTCCATTCACTCCTGTCCACCACCACTTTCCCCTGCCTGATCTATAGTCATTCTTTATCATCCAAAGCTTTTTCTTACAAAATTTACAAACGTCTCCTCTCCATCTCAAGGGGGTCTTCGCCTGTCCCCATCTATCTCCCCCCCTTCTTCTCCTCCCCTTGTACCTGACTCACATATTCTCTTTGTAAGCCTTTCATCTCCCATTCGTTCAACATGACCATACCAGCTCAGCACCCTTCTGTCCACTCTTTCTGACAAGTATATAGAACATACCTGTAACATACTCATCGAAGTATAGATATGAAAGCTTCATTCAAGGTTTTCCATTATTCAGTGCAGTTAGATATCCGTATAATAGTATGTAGGATAGATATAATTATAATACTAGAGAGAGAGAGTGAGTGATATATATATATATATACTGTATATATATATATATATATATATATATATACATAATTCTATATATATAATAAATTATATATAGATATATACAAATATACAATATATATATATATATATTTATATATATATATATATATATATATATATATATATATATATATATATATAAGAGAGGAGAGAGATAGAGAGAGAGAGAGAGAGAGAGAGAGAGAGAGAGAGAGAGAGAGAGAGAGAGAGAGAGAGAAGGGGGGGGGGGGGGGGGATACAAGTGATGCTGCGTGGAAACACTTCCTGTTGTTCTCCGAATCGTGTGACTAGCTTGCCCTGCCCAAATGCAATAACACACACACACTTGCATACACACATATACATACACACACATATACACACAACTCACAGATACCCATTCCCACATATACACATCCCTACAGACACACTTCCGCACACACAGACATACACAATCACAAACAGACAGACGCATTCACTATCACACGTACACACAAAAATTAACGCACACAGAAGTACACAGGCATACACACGTAACTCTCTTTATCTCTCTCTCTCTCTCTCTCTCTCTCTCTCTCTCTCTATATATATATATATATATATATATATATATATATACTGTGTATATATATACTGTATATATATATATATATATATATATATATATACTGTATATATTTTGCGTTATGACACCAGTTTTTTTCCGTGAGTGACTGTTACCGTGCGTTGTGGCAGTTCCGATAGTACCGTTTATTACATGGGGACGTACCGTACAGCCGCAAACACTGGCATTCCGTATATCACAAGCGTTCACGGTGTACCGCAGAGCCAGGTGCACTCATGGCCCCAGTCACACGAACACATACATACACACACACACACACAGTACAGACACTCTCTCCCTCTCTAATTTTATCTTTGGCTATTCTCACACTCTCTCTCTCTGTCACACAATTTTTATTTATTTTTTTGTTTTTTGAGACAATGAACGGAGGAAGGAAAAACACAGATAAAACAAAAAGGTCCATGTGCCTAAAGGCATCCTCCATTCATAAAATGTTTGTAGCAACTGGATTTAAACATTTGTAGATTGTAAGTTTGTGGAAAGCAATTCGAGGGAAGTGAATTCCAAAGAGTAGTAGCTCTGGGGATAAATAAATTCTGATAAGCAGAAGTTCTGCATTGTGGAGGAGAAAGTGTAAATTCATGGGCTCTCTCAGCTGCCCTAGTTCTACGGGGAAAGATGTGGAGAGGCGGCACAATTTGAAGCAAGTTCCTCGGAACAATTGCTGTGAAAATATCTGTAGAATAATGCAAGGGATGCAACGTTTCTTTCGTATGGATAATGTAGGAAGGTCCTGTGTGATTGCAGGGTTATTGATTAATCTAATAGCTTTATTTTGAATTTTGTCCAACTGCCTCAATGCAACCACTCCACTTCCACCCCACAGAGGTGAACAGTAATCCATCTGAGAACGCACATGACTTTTATATATTACGGCCAACTGCTCGTCAGTGAAGAATTCTCGAACTCTGTACAGGAGTCCCAGTTTTTTAGAGGCATTCTTAGCATTGCTTCTAACATAATGTGTCCAGCTCAAGTTAGTAGTTAATGTTACACGGAGAATGTCAATACTAGGGGAAGTGGGAATGTTTACATCATTAACAAATATATGGGAATCAGTGAGATTCTGTCGGTTAGAAAATTGAATGTACTTGGTTTTCTGTGCATTAAAGGAAACTAAATTATCTTGTCCCCATTCATTAATTCTAGAAAGGTCCTGGTTCAGAGAAATTGCAGTGTTTATTTTTGAATTTATAAGATCGGGTTGGGTGAAAGAATTGGTAAATGTGAAGGAACTGTGGAGTGTTGAGTCATCTGCGTAGGAATGTATTGGATTATGAGTGGTAGATATGAGATCATTGATATGAATGAGGAACAGAGTTGGGGCCAAAACTAATCCCTGGGGAACACCAGCATTTATTGAGTGAAATTGAGAATAAAGGCCATCTACCATTACACATTTTTCTGTTATGAAGATAAGAAGAAATTAGTGGAACTAATGATGCAAGGCCGTAGTGTGACATCTTCGACAATAAGGGTTGATGCCAGACTCTATCAAATGCCTTTGATATATCCAGTGCTATTGTATGTGTTTCACCATGTTGGTCTGTAGCTTGGTTGATTTGATGCGTAAGAAGGCAAAGAATGTCTGCAGTTGATCGACATCGTCTAAAACCATATTGCCTATCACTGATTAATTTATTATTCTCCAGATGCTTAATTATGTGATTATTTAATATAATTTCAAAGACTTTGCCAAGAGTGGAAGTTATAGCTATTGGTCTGTAGTTTGATGGATCTGAAGAGGCACCTTTTTTAGGAACTGGATGGATGTTTGCTTTTTTCCAGGGTACTGGGAAGCATGAGGTATGAGTACACAGACGGAAAAATGTTGCCAATACAGGAGCGAGCACCAAGGAGCAATTCTTAAGTACTATTGGAGGAATTTCATCTGGACCTGGAGCCTTATCTACTGAGAGATTCTGCAAAATAGTTTTGACATGTCTGGTGTGGATCTTAAGTGAGGGAATTTCAGGGCGAATTAAAATTAAGTACAGGGACATCTTGATTTATTTCATCTAAGGTTGAGTTGGTGGAGAAAATATCCGCAAGAAGGTTAGCTTTACCTCGTGGGTCACTTACAAGATTGCCAGTCGGAGATTTTAATGGTGGAATGGATGAAGCAGTAGTGAAGTTGGATTTGAATGAGTTAAGAGTAGACCAAAATGTTTTGTTATCATTTGGATTATTTAGAAGTTTATTTGCCTGCTTATGGAGAAAGTTTGATTTAGTTAGGTTTAATACAGTTTTGGCATGATTTCTGATGTTTCTAAAGTAATTAAAGGCTTCATGTGTTTTTGATCTTGTGTATGCATTGTAGGCTATTGCTTTTTGTTCAGTTACTCTAGCACAATTATGGTCAAACCATTTAGGTGAATTAGATCTTTTACTGTACTTTTGATGAGGAATACACACACAAACCTACACAACCTGTCACACATCACACACTACTACACTTTACATGCTCAGCGTGGCGTGATGTGCACATTATATATGGACAGACAAATGTACCCTTATGTCTAGTCCATTTATCTCTCTCTCGTTCTCTCTCTCACTCTCTCTCTGTACGGCTTTTTAGTTGAAGGGAGCGGAGGGTGGGGAGAGTACTATAAACTGTCGCTGTTTAGTAGTATTAAGGCCGGATCACCTGGTCCCTACTAGGTGATAATAATAATAATAATAATAATAATAATAATAATAATAATAACAATACAGATAATAAAAACAATAACACAGCAAGCACAAATAGAGAGAAGCAGGTTAAACCTGGTCTATTGTGGATAATAGTGAGGTAACTGCTGCCCCCCACCCCCGTTGTTGACTTAACTGTCTCAGATGGTCCAGCAACAGTAAACACCTTCATCCTTTCAGTATCCAGGCATATATATTTATCTAACCCTAGAGATGATAACGCAAACATCTTCATCTTTTCAACAGCAGGGCATAATTGATGCTTTCTAGACACTATGATGTGCTCTTTTCTGCTTTCTGGCCATTATTAGTAAACAACTTCACCCTTTCAGAAGTTTCAGTAGCAAAACATATATATTTAATCTTTTCTAGATACAATGACCATTTTTTTCTACTTTCTGACCATTATTAATAAACATCTTCACTCTTTCCATATCCGACTTATGTATATAACCCTTTCTATATACTGTACAATGATGCATTTTTTTTTCTGTTTTCTGACCATTTAAGTAAAAACATTCACCCTTTCAGTAGCAAACCTTATATTTTTAACCCTTTCTAGATACGATGACATTCCTTTTGTTTTTTGGTCATTATTTGTAAACAACTTCACCCTTTCAGTAGCAAGGCATATACAGTACATTTAACCCATTCTAAATATGATTATACATTTTTTTTTGGTCATTATTGGTAAACACCTTCACTCTTTCAGTAGCAAGGCTTATATATTTAATCTTTTCTAGATATGATGATGCACTTTTTTTTTCTTTCTAGCTATTTGTTATACGAGGGAAAATGAAGCCGCCCAGGGTAACCAGCCACCCACAGACCTCGGGAAATACCAGGGCGACCCAAGCCCACCTCCACACCAGAACCGGACACACACCTACAGCCAGGGGCACAGACGACAGGCTCAACCCAAATCCAACCCCGTATGGCACCAGAATCACCAGAGGCGTCGTCGACCATTGGGGCCGCATAATAATGAAGCCCGTCCTTCAACCGTTCTCTCTCAAGCGGAACGGGGGAAATATAGAAAAGTCTCCCTGAAGACAGGTGTACCAACCCCCCACCAACACCTAGCTGGAACTACTTCTTGGAATACCAGTGGGCAGTCATGCGGCCCCATATCTACAGGAGTGACATCACCACCACCAGCCGACCCAGGGTTGGATGACGGCCAGGTCAGCCCCGCCAATCAGGAAGGAGCATCACCTGTAGAGTGGACGTGGGAGGGGATACGTAAACAAATACTGAAGGCCCTACCATTGTTATCCCCCTTCCCCCATCACCGGAGCGACAAGAATCTATGTCAATGCTAGGAAGGGCCAAGGGCGCCCTTTTTCCATGTAGCCAACCTAGGCCTAGGAAGATCTAAGGAGTGAACATGTACTCAGACCAAGATAGGAAAGGTATCTCACCCTTCCTCCTGAGCTGAGTGTCAATGACCTCCCTAGGTGCTCCGAAAGCCCAAAGTCTCAGCGTGGTAGAAAATAAGGAGTATTCAATATCTCCTGGTCCCTTGGTCAGTTTCACTGCCGAAGCCATTAGTTGTTGGACGTAAAAGTACTTTCTATCTCGGTCAGCCTCACTGCTGAGATTGTCCGTGGTCTGTCTATCAGACCCTCTCTTATCGTAAACTTGCATTCGATTAGTCATAGTTCTATGCCAAACCTTCAGTACACTATCAGAATTAATATCGCCATCTTATGAGTAGATTATCACATGCCAGAATGACCACTCAGTCATCTAGCCACTGCCTACTCATAGATAGCTAAACTCTGCCTTACCTTGTATCTTCTTCAAGTCCAGCTAGAAACCCCCGTTCATTCTAATCACACATGAGCATCATTCTTAATTATTTAACCTATATTTTCTTTGTCTAATTATCGTGTATATCGTGTATATATTACTGTCCTAGTTCTGATTTGTACAGGTATATAAAATAAAGTGAATACCTAATTGCTACCATTTGACCATGCTACGGGTAACCTCCTTAAGGTGAACCCCAGGTAAACAAACTGCCTGATAATCATTCTTGTGTCATTTCGGGACTCTTATGCCCTATATCTTCAATCACCGTAATTACAATAAATGTGTGAAAACCTAATTCGACTACTCACTCCAACACCTCTCTCTTAAGCAGTTTAAGACACTCCTGTCACTTTCCTGTAAATCTCTTACTAAATATTTCTGTGCTGTCTATCTTTCCCCTAACTCTACCAACTTTCCCAAATTCTTTGACTATCTAAACTCTACAGTGGAACACATTCTATCCATTTCTCCTTTCTCAGAAATCTCCATCTTAGGAAATATTAACGTTCACCACCGCCAATGGCTCTCCTCTCACACTACTGACCCATCTGGTGAACAAGCCTACGTCTTTTCTATCATAAATGACCTAGAGCAGTTAGTTCAGCAACCCACCCGTATCCCGGATCGCATCGGAGATCGACCCAAATTTTTTTACTTGTTTCTAACTTCCAACCCTTCTTCTCATACTGCCGATCTTTTCTCTCCTTTGGGCTACTCCGATCATAAACTTATCTCTGTCACCTGTCCTATCTCTCCAGTACGGCCACCCAATCCTCCTAGCCGGCGGTGCTTGTGGCACTTTGGCGCTGCCGACTGGGAGGCTCTCCGGCAGTACTTCTTTGATTTCCCATGGAATGATTTCTGCTTCCGTGGCCGGGGACCCTCGGAGAGTGCTGAACGCATTGCTGAGGTAATCCTATCGGGCATGGAAGCATACATTCCATTCTCTTTCTCTCAGATTAATGCTAACATTTTTTGGTTTACTCACGCCTGTTCTACTGCTGTCCGCAATAAGGAGGAAGCATTCAAACGGTACTGACGCCTTAAAACTCAAGACTCTCATTCTTCCTATGTTTCTGCCTGGAATCAAGCCAAATCTGTTCTTCGACTTGCCAAACACTCTTTCATCAATAATAAATGCACTGAACTATCCAACTTTAACTCTTCCCAAGCTTTCTAGCATCTAGCCAAAAACCTCTCCAACAATTTCTCTTCCTCGTCTTTCCCTCCCCTTTTCCACTCTGATGGCACAACCATCACTTCTTCCTCTGACAAAGCTAAACTCTTCGCTCAAACTTTTGCTAGAAACTCCACCTTGGATGATTCTGGTGCTATTCCTCGCTCTCCACCCTCCTCTCTCTTACTTATGCCTAATATCCTAATCTCTTCTAAAGATGTACTTTCTACCCTCTCTGGGCTTAATACTAATAAGGCGTACGGTCCGGACCGTGTTCCTCCTGTTGTTCTCAAAAACTGTGCTTCCGTGCTGACTCCCTGCCTAGGCAAACTTTTTCGTCTCTGTCTATCCTCTAACGTCTTCCCTTCATGCTGGAAGTTTGCTCACATTCAACCTGTCCCAAAGAAGGGTGACCGCTCTCAACCCTCCAACTATCATCCAATTGCTCTCATCTCTTGTCTTTCTAAAGTTTTTGAAACTATTCTTGCTTCCAAATTTCTTAAGCATTTCTCTTCTCATAATCTGCTCTCAGATCGCCAGTATGGCTTCCTTAAGGGTCGCTCTACTGGTGATCTTCTTTCATATCTTACTAACTCTTGGTCATCCTCCTTTCGGGACTTCGGTGAGACTTTTTCTATTGCACTAGACATATAGAAAGCCTTCGATAGAGTCTGGCACAAATCTTTAATTTCTAAACTACCCTCCTTCAGTTTCTATCCCTCCATCTGTGCCTTTGTTTCTAATTTCCTTTCCGGCCGTTCCATAGCCGCGGTTATGGACGGCCATTGTTCACTCCTTCACCCTATAAACTCCGGTGTTCCTCAGGGCTCTGTCCTATCTCCTATTCTCTTTCTAATTTTCATAAATGATCTCCTCAACCGCACCTCAATTCCCATTCATTCATACGTAGACACCTCAACCTTACATTACTCCATTAGTATTTCAGAACGCCCCAGCCAGCAATCCGTCAACGAGAAACGTAATGAAGCCATAGAACTCTTAAATTCTGATCTAAATACTATCTCCAATTGGGGCAGAGAAAACCTTGTTACCTTTAATGCTTCCAAAACCCAATTTCTCCATCTATCTACCCGTACAGAACTCCCAGCGGACTATCCCTTATTCTTCAACAATACAAAAATCAATCCTTCATCTTCTCTCAATATTCTTGGTGTCTCTTTTTATTCTGCTCTCAGTTGGAAGGACCATATTACCAGTCTTGCTAAGGCAGCCTCCCAGAAGCTGGGTGTGCTCAACCACCTTAGGGGGTTCTTTTCCAGAGCTTCTTGCTCTGTACAGGGGCATAGTGCGTCTTTGTATTGAGTATTGTTCACATGTGTGGGGAGGTTCCTCTCACACCGCTCTCCTAGACAAAGTTGAAAGGAAGGCCTTTCGTATCATTAACTCCCGTCCACTCACCAACTCTCTACAATCTCTCTCTCTCCGCCGTAATGTTGCATCTCTCTCGCTACTATAATATTCAGTGTTCCTCGGAGCTTTCCCAGTGTATACCACCTCCTTTACGTAGGGCACGTGGTACCCGGGTTGCAACTCAGTCCCACCCCTACTCTGTGCAACTCTCCAACCCAAGAGTGAAACATTACTCTCAAACTTTCTTCTACTCAACAGCTGAGCTCTGGAACTCTCTCCCAGAATCAGTCTTTCCCTCTTCCTATAACTTAAATTGCTTCAAACTCCGTGTTTCCAGGCATTTTGGCTCGAACGTTTCTTGATTTTGGCCCTGTCACTCTTTCAGCTATGGGGGAGGCACTCGCTATAGGCAGTTCTGCCTTTTGCCTCCCTCAATCACATAGAAAAAAAATAAAAATAAAAAATACATAGAGTATAGTTTACGCAGCCCTCACTCCTCCACATCTAATAACGAGGGCTGGTATCTTACTATTGTTAGATGGTTGTCTGCAGATTAGGTATATGGAAATCTGAGGGTTAATTGAAGAGTATATTCCGTTTTTAATTCCCACAGCTCCTTCCTAAGTTGTATACAAAATGTTTAATGAAGGCTGATTTGTCTTAAATTGCAGGATCACTATCTCTCGGCAAGAAAAGCAATCAACATCTGAATTCAGGAAACATTTCTTATATTCACACAAATTATGGTGCGAAAGTTTTTGTAATCGTTAAACTAATGATGCAAATTATGGTGGATGAATTACACTGTTGGATTAGCCTGATACAGTTAAGGGGAAATACATCAAGCTTAACAAAAAATGTTTACATTTTTCGGTATAAAAATGTCCTGGTCAAAGGCCGGTTCCTCCTAAATTACAGGCTCGCTATCGCTCGCCAGGAAAAAATCGACACCTAAATGGCACGAAAGGTCTAAAAATTGACAGAAATTGGGCGAAATGTCTTCAAATCGCCAAACTAATGGGGCGAACGTCTTAAAATGTCAAAACTAAGAAGGAGAAGGCTAAAAAAAAAAAAAAATCCCTTCAGTGAAAATCTCCCCTTAAACCCCCCCACCCAGCAACTCCCGATCCCAACATTTACCCTTACGCCGCATCTAGAGAGATTAAGGGGGGTCACCGGCTTTTTTCATCTTTCTCTCCTTTTCTCGCTTTCCCTGGCTTGTATCCATTCGACCCCTTTCAGCAAACTGTTTTAAGACGTTTATCCCCATCCAGGTGTCGATTTCTTCCTGGCGAGCGATAGCGAGCCAGCATGCTTTCAAGTCAAAACGGCCACACTCCGAAATGGCCACAAACAACCGAAATGGCCACAACCAAAACGGACACAAACCGGAATGGCCACAAACTGAAATGGCCACACTCCAAAATGGCCACAATCCGAAATGGCCACAAACCTATATGGCCACAATCCAAAATTGCCACAAACCTATATGGCCACAATCCTAAATGGCCACAAACCGAAATGGCCACACGGGAGAGACTGTCACCCGCGCGAGGGTAGTGACTGGTTGAGGCCAGCCACCTGGGCCGGTATTTATAAAGCACTTTTAGGCCTAAAAGTAGCTTTTAAAGATGGCGCCAACTTTTAAAACTTAAAAGTTGGGCAAAACAACTTTCAGCAGCTAAAAGTAGCTTTTAAACCCAGCGAAAACTAAAAGCCCCCCTTGGGACTGTTAGCGCTTAAAAGTTACTTTTAGAGGACGATGAAGATGAATGAATAACAAATCCGCCACCCCCTGCCAAGGAATGTTCATGTTAGAAAGATTAATTGGATTAATAGGCCTATAGCGAGTTAATCGAAGTACACCATTTAAACCATGAAGGAGACAGAGGAACAAAGCTCTTAACCCAGAGATGAAAGTGTGTAGGCCTAGCCTAGTACCCTACGTTATTTGGCAACGGTCAAAATGTAACTGAATGAGTAACTCATGGTGGTATGATTGTAGGTTAGATATATTATCAAGTGCAGTATGTTAGGTAACTCTTGATTCTATCCATATACCACCCCGTACATCATACTACTCAAAGGTGATCCACTGTGTGTTCTTCAACGAATAAGCTATATTTGAAAGTAACCTACCACCTTATATATCAACCTACTTTAAACATTTCGATTCATACTGTATATATGTCCGACTACATTTTTTGCCGCGGTCGCGGTCTCACTATTTTTAGATGGGTTAATCCTCCTCCTCCGCCCACAACCTCGACAGTTCCAGCGTCCTCGTTGACAAACGCCTATGCTGTACTTGTTGGAAGAACACTAACAAATAGACCAAATTAAAGGAGTGTAGGACTAAGATATAATATTCGATTGTCACAAGATATGCCTATTTCATAACATCCGAGAACAAGTAGCCTATTTGCACCCTATTTTTTCGCAAATTACCGTAAACTGGGGTGATTTCGGACTGCGGTCATAACTTCGGACTTTGGCGATAATAAGTAATTAGCCATTGTCATTATATAATGGAAACGCTTTTACCACACAAGTCCGAAGTTTTCCACTTTTCAAGAATACTTCGGACATCATTTAGGATAAGGATAAGGATATTAGGCTATGGGGGATAATTTTACGGCGCACGGCGCATTATCACTACACATCAATTAACCTAGTTAAATCTCTACAATGTGTTTACAGTCAGGAGAAATTGTAAAAAACAAACTCGATAAATGTCCGAAATTACCCCACTTTACGAATTGTGGAAACTCGCGAATTTGGCAACTATCTCAGATGCTGCCACACCGGAGTATGCAATTGTTTTGGTATGGTAAATATATTACCCTTTCAATTTAGCAATATATAATAGATTTCACAATCCCAAAATATTGCATAATTACCCTAATGTTTTATAGTAATTAGTATATGCAATTAGAATCCTATACTTACCTATTAAACGTTATTCATCGAATGTAATCTTGCTAGATGTAGCGAACTAGCGGTTGTGACAGCCTTCTTAACGCTTCCACTAAAAGCTGCTTTTAAATGTTTTATGAATAACTTTTAAGGATTTTCTTTTAGTTAAAATTACTTTTAGGGAAATTTTAAATTATTTTATAAATACCGGCCCAGCACTCACACTGGTGCAATCCAAGATATACAGTATATCCAATCCACAACTCAGATTGACAGTTTGTTGTGATTATTGAACTGTTATTAACACGGTCGTAGATAAAACAAATACAAAATAAAATAAACAAAAATAAGTGAAAAACGCATATATATATATATATATATACCGGGTATATATATATATATATATAGTTGTAATAGGAAATACTGCATTTATAAACAAAATAATAGATGCCAGTTTATGGTTTAATCACCAAACATATATATTGCATTAATACTTTAGCAGAAAGGTATAGTATCACTAAGTTTCGTTAGAGAGAGAGAGAGAGAGAGAGAGAGAGAGAGAGAGAGAGAGAGAGAGAGAGAGAGATTCCCACATCTGTGACCTGAGGTCACTGGCTAAAGATCTCTTGCCCTTAATTAGGGTTGGAGGCGGAGTTAGCACTAACTAGTCATATTCTTTTGTTCGCAATTACTTACCTATACTTTCTCTCTCTCTCTCTACCTATCTCTCTCTCTTTATATATATATATATATATATATATATATATATAAGATGTATAGCTTTATTATGAAAACAATACTCAACCATGGCTGAAGTTATAACTGAAGAGTGTGACGTAGTTTTATTACTGTTTTAATAGATTGAGACATGAAGTATAGTATTCTTATGAATATATGTAATATTTAGGAATTATATTTTAGATATAATTATTACCGTTTATAGTGATAAGAAGCATTTCGACTAACTAGCGTATTTTGTTATTTATTGCGCCGCATATATGGGATAGATATGGTAACACTGCTTCTTCCCTCTCCGTCCAGGAACACGTGGGGAGGTCACGGTGTAATTATGCTTATGTTTTATCGTGTTATTTGTTGTTTGCGGCGGTATTATCGGCGGTACGTGCGAGTGTATGGTGACATGGAGGCGACTAAAGCTTGGGAGGAATATAATTACGAGGACTTGCTTGGTGGAGGCGTAATAGACGAATGAGAGGGAAGGCAAGTTTTAACCCAAGCCATCTCAGCAACAAGGTTTGTAGGACGTTTTCTACTTCACAATTTGATTCCTTGATTTCTGCATTACATTATCCTTTAGAACATAAGAACATAAGAAAATGGGAGTCTGCAGAAAGCCGATTGGCCTAAGCAAGGCAGATCCCTGTCCCACACAACCCCAATTACAAAGCCCAATTATAGGCTCAACACTCTAATACCCTGAGGATCATCTTATCAAAACGGTTAGAGATTAACGCAGGATTACGGGGTCTGCAGAGCGCTGATTGGCCCAACCCGGCTGATCCCCCTTCACACCCAACCCTTCTACAGATCCAGCACAGCTGAAGGTGTCGATGATGCGAGGTTGGACATGTTTGCTCGGAAGCAGAGGCCGTACGAAGCCATTCCTCCAACCCGAGCAGCACTGAAGCAGCATGTGAAGCGTGCTGCCTACCAGGCGGGCTGCATCTGGAGTCAGTCAACAGTACGTCAACCAGAAACGCAGACTGCTGCCAACTGGGGCTGGACCAAGAAAGGAGATCTGTGGTAGATCGTTTGGACAGAGCTCCCACCCATTGCAGAGAGTTGCCAGCAGCTGACCAAGTGTGGATGCAAGTCGAAATGCTGCGGTCGATGCAAATGCTACTGCTTTGGTCTGACCTTCACGGCACTGTGCAGCTGCAGATGCGAGGTTTAGAAGCGTTGTAGTATACTCATCCAGGCAGCAAGACAATAAGTGACAAACAAGTATAGGCCTACTGCCTACATGTACATCCAAAAATATATCGGACTGATGGTGCCTATAATATGGGCACTTTTTACCCTAATTATGATTCCGGGACTGATATTATGGTACAAGGAAGCTAGTGAGTAAGTCCATGGTTCCAAATTCGGATTCTACATAGTGAAAAATTTATGATTTGACACCAAGATCATTCAAATAGGACAAGTCTTTGCGATTTTATTGCGAAATGCAATGTTTCTGTATATTCAATGGCGGCCATCTTGAAAAATGGCCGCCATCTTGAATTTTTAGGTGGCTAACGGGTTTTATCAAAAGAGCAATCCCCAAGGAGAATGTGTGCCAATTTTGGTGCTTGTTTCCAGAAATGAACGATTATTCCAGTTATCTGCCCCACTACCAAGCGTCCTGGCTGCGTGAGTCTCCGACACAACAATAACAATGTCCGACCTTAGCCTATATTGTGCCGTTTCACCTATACTGTAATGTATAGTAATATGGATTTACATCTACAATTATAATGCAATATGACTCAATCTACACGTTAGTGTAATTTTTTTTAAATGTTAAGCTTCTATGAGGAAATTTATATTTTGAACTTTTTCGATTCATACCAATCGCCGTGGCGTAGGCTATAGAACAGTGGTTTCACTTAAACTGTAGAATAATATGGATTGATATTGACAAACTTTGTGTAATAGGACCCAATCTATAGGCCTACGTTAATGTTGCTATGTTTTGCGTTTGAAGCTTATATAAGTAGCTATGAGGAAGTTTTTCGCAAAATATAGGCTAGCCTATAGCCTGACGGAGCCCCTGTCGTTACCTCGGCACTAAACGATCGTTTATATTGTGCTGTTTCACAAATAATTTAGAGTAATATGGATTTATATCGACAATTATATTTCAATATGACTCAATCTACAAGTTTGCGTTATTATGTTTTATATTTGGAGCATATATAAGGAAATATTTTGAACTTTTCGGAGGTTGTAGAATGCTTTGTAGGCATAATCCTGTGTATGCGGGTAGACCAGTATTTATCTCAATAATTTGGTAATGTTACAATATATTTTTACATTTTACATTCATAAATAGTCCACTAATATACTAGGTTAGGTTAGGCTAGGTTAAATATATTGTTCAATGATTCTTAGTAAATAGGCATCTGAAAAAACAGTTCCTCCTGCTAAACAACCGAAAGTTTTCGTTACATACCAATCGCCGTGGCGTAGGTATAGGAAGTGGTTATTTAGCTGCAAGTGGTGTAGCTATTTTAGCATTAATTCACTTAGTTTATGTCTATCCGCAGCCCTTCTCACAATCAAAACACACAATTATGTAGCAAAATATATATTTCGACGTCATATACTTGAGATATCAATGAGATTAAATGCGAGCTGTAAAGAGGCTGACAATCTACCTCCATCAAAAAATGGAGCTTCCCACCCAGTGCGGGAAGCATCCTAGCTCCATCAATTGGTGAGATTTGTGCTGGAGACTGGCGGTAGCTCCATTTTTTGCGGTAGAATGGCGAGAATTGGTCCAGTGTGATACCCCCATAATTAAGTAAGAATTGTGGTTATATTCAACGACACTTGTGCAGCGTTATGAGAAACAATTTATTAGGGAAAATTGGCACCAATAGATTCGCCATATTTTTCTCCATATAGTCCGCATGGAGGATTTTCGTTATCAACAAATTGAAAAATACCCACTTCACAGACAAATACACCAAAAAAGTCAAAGCGGGGGTGTGGGGGCGGTAGCTCCCACCTATAATACTAGGATAGGTTAGGTAAGGTTGTTAGGTTAGGCTAATATCCTTTCAAAGGGGTATAGGCTAGTAAACACTTGGATAGCCTATACCCGGTCAGAGGTAAGAAGACGAAGAACAACAGTCCTGCAGTAGTCTCCTTGAATGCTACCAGAATTGTATTATCACGTTTGGGTAAAATATAGGCTATATTTAAATCCGAGCATAGCCTACCGTGCCTCACAACTGAATAATTATAGGGAATAGGCTCGCAGCCTTATTATACATGATTTGTTAGGGACAATGTAGGTCTATGGAATCCTTATACTGTACTCGTGCATAATCCACTGTGGGAGAATAATTTTGATCACATTTATAAAACCCGATATTAATAGAAGATCAGATCAGATCAGATGAAGTATTGAGGGATAAGCCTTTGCAACGGCACCTCTTATTTTCATTCTAATTTTCCTATTTTTCTGAAGAGTGTAGAGAGGGGAGAAGGAGTGTTGGAGAGAGAGGAAGCTGTTGGAGTGGCTTTATGTGTGTTTAGTATGTATACGTCGTCAGGATGTTCCCTGACTGGGTGCGAGCATGTGAAACATGCTAGGACGTACTACCACACCCACTAAATGTCCGCCGTGGCAGGGATTCGATCCCGGGTCTTGCAGATTCACACGTGAGCGTGCTCACCACTCGACCACCACAGCTCTAAAACACGCCATTCTAATCAATCTCGAAGCTCTGTCGGTCATCCTCACTGTTTACAAACGCCTTCTTTTTGCAGTATAGGCTAATCGATATTTACCCCCTGCTGGCAACATAAATGACGATTTAAATAATTCATGGGGTGGGGGTGGGGGGGGGGGGCTCAACCTACCTTGTATCCCACATTGGAATTATAACTAAGACCATGAAAACATTAATTTCTCAAAATCTGAGGAAAAAACATGAAAAATAGGGGTGCGAGCCTAGTCTCTATAATTACCCTTCATTTTTCAGATGGGCCCATATCAATTCAATTTGTATGTGACAGGGTAGCCTATATACAGTATATGGTATTATATTCAGAGAACCAGCCACATTATGGTCATGGTGTTACTGGTTTTTAAGTTTAAATCCCGTGCCTTCAGTCAGCTGGCTGTCGGGCACAGTGGCTGTTCAATGGAGCGTCATCCTCCCCACATTCTGCGAGCTACTCTTGTCCTTATTTTTATATTGCGAGACTTGGCTCGATGTAGGGGTGTGAATTGATGCTACAATATAAATATGTTATACCAGTGCTTAGATTAAGCAGATTTCCTCCATTTATGCTGTTTTATAAGACCACAAACATTGTCCGAATGTGCAACTTGGCTTCCTGACTATGACAACTGATTAGTTTTATATTTTTCAATACTTTGGAAACACGTTTGTAGATTTACCTACTAAATTATAATTTTAGGGAATACTATAAATTTGTATTAATGCTTTAGATGATTGTATTGTCAAAACAATCATTATCACGTCTGTTGTTTAATAGAGGATAGCTGTAAATAGCGACGAAATCGAACAGTCGTCAACAGCCTATCACGATCAAAGTATAATTATATACACTAACAAGTAGACCCACCAGATACTCAAATTTCTGGTAGCTCGCCGAAATTTGTTAGTCTTGTAAAATCGTGACGTCACGCATGGGATGTAGATGTTGACAACATAGGGAGAATGTCGTTCCACTTTGTTTTTCCATTGTTAACTCATACTGGTAGAAGCTTTGCATATTTTATGGCTAGACATTCAAGAAAGCACTATATTAAGAACAAGTAGAATATGAACAAAAATCAATCAAGTCATTAATTTTGTAATTATATTCGATATAAATATGCAGACGAAGAAAACTCGTACCCTGCAGCCGCTATACTTCTACTATATTCACGCCCAAGTACAAGTATATGTCGATGTATGTTTACTGTATGTCTTGAATTAGGTTTGGTTACGTTGGTTGGGATAGTTTTTATCATCAAAGTATTTCAAATACATCGAAATAAAATCGTGATTCGGTGTAAATGTCAGGGCATTGCGGCTGCGGCCATGCTTTCCCCGCAGACGAAAGCACAGTTGTCATAGCGAACTCTCTTATAGAGCATTTAATATATTAACCAGGTCTATTATTGTATGCTGGTGTAAGTTTTAATAACTAAACCAGACAAAAGCTGGAAATTTTTTAGGTACTCATAATAGTGGTGAAAAAGAAAACAAATTAAAGAATATGTCAGTCATAATAACGGGGTTCGTGTGTGCCTGTGTTCCCAAGTGGCTAACGGTGTTGCCATATTTCAAAGTATCTTTTTTTCTTGTTCTTTTTTCAATTGTGCAGTACCTACAGTACAATCATACTGCATGTACCTGGGGTATGTTGTGGTGACTACATTTAAAGGAAGTTTATACTGTTCAGGCAATCATGTGTTACTGGGAGAATGTTAATGGGAAAATCATAATGAAGACACTTAAATTATCGTATGAGCCAGCTGTCCTAGTGTGCGCCGCCCTTTCGCTCTTGGCTACCACCAGGGTCCAGAGAATATAGGGTCAACCCACCAGCCAGGTACCTGCGAGTGAGTGACGTCACACGTTACACGCTCTGACTGAACCCCTCATATAAGACACCTTGTTTTGTGATATATTGAACTATGCGTGTAACTAGAGTCATATTTAATGAAACAGGACAAAAGAAAACATTGAAATAATTCAAGCTAATTTTATTTTGAAATTAAATGTGCATAAATAAAAAGTAATAAATTATATATGGTGACGAGCATACACTATATAACTTGTATTCACTAAGAAAATGTATTAATTCTCAACATTTCATATTGGAGAGAGAGAGAGAGAGAGAGAGAGAGAGAGAGAGAGTACAAAGGAGTACAAAGGAAATCAAGCAACAACAGATCTAGTGACCCTTCTAGACTGCTTGTCCTCCAAAACACTGAGGGTCAAGTGTCCAAACAGTGGTTTAGAGTGGGTAAG
The DNA here is from genome assembly GCA_032716605.1 of Paralithodes platypus. Classification (NCBI taxonomy): domain Eukaryota; kingdom Metazoa; phylum Arthropoda; class Malacostraca; order Decapoda; family Lithodidae; genus Paralithodes; species Paralithodes platypus. The sequence continues at coordinate 48,258,598 of CM064579.1, read as the reverse complement.
GGAACATTGGAAAGGGAACTACTGCCCTGCCACTAACGTGGCAGGACTAGGAAGTTAGTAGGGGACATATGGGTTAGTAACTGAGGGGAGGATAAAATAAAGTTATTCATTTACAAACGCAGTCAGTCGCGGGTTTGATGCGAGATATTTGTCTAAGCGAAATTTAAATGAATCAACGGTGCTGCAGTCTATAATGTCTCGGGGAAGCCCATTCCACAAGTTGACAACTCGATTGAAGAAGAAATTCTTAGATTCGTGTGAGTTAAAAGATTTACCAATAATTTTGCAACCGTTTCCCCGCGTGTAATTAGATTGGTCGATAGTGAAGTACTTACTACAGTTCATATTGTCGATGCCTTTGATGATTTTTGAACACTTGAATTAAGTCACCTTTTAATCTGCGCTGGGTTAAAGGAAATAGATTTAATTCTCTAAGACGCTCTTCGTATGGTTTGTTCTTTAGGCTAGGTATCATTTTGGTAACTCTACGTTGAACTCGTTCTAGCTTGTTTATGTCTTTTTGGTAATAAGGGCACCAGCATTGAACGCAGTATTCCAGAAGAGGGCGGACTAAGGAATTGTAAAAGGGTTAGGATTACGTCTTTGGATTTATGCTCAAATGATCTGCCTATAAAGCCAATTATTTTGTTTGCCTTCTTAACAACTTCTGAACATTGTTGACTCGGTTTTAGGTTACTCGATATTGTTACTCCCAGATCGGTTTCTCTGTTTACATTCTTAAGCTGAGTGCCATTCATCGAATAGTTTGCTTTCTCATTTAGGTATCCATTTCAACACACCGTCTTGTATTCCATGCGCTTTTAGTTTTAGCAGTAAACGTTTGTGGGGAACTTTGTCAAAGGCCTTTTGAAAATCAAGGTATATAATATCTACAGCTTTACTCTCATCGTAGAGGTTGAGGATATCGTGGAAGAAGTCTAAGAGGTTTGTTAAACAGGAACGTTTTTTACGAAAGCCGTGTTGAGTATCTTTAAGTATGTTATTTTCCTCTAAGTGATTTACGAGTCTGTCTCTTATGACCGTTTCTAGCATTTTACATACAACTGAGGTTAAGCTAATTGGACGATAGTTACTGGGTAGGGATTTGCTGCCTTTTTTGAATATCGGTGTTACGTTGGCTATCTTCCACTGATCAGGCATAGTTCCAGACTGCAAGGATTTATTGAATAGTAATGTCAGTGGTTTGGAGAGCTCATCCTTAGCTTCCTTTAGAACTCTAGGCGAGATTGTATCTGGTCCAGGCGTTTTATTTACCTTGAGTTTATCTAAACAATTCAATACTTCTCTCTCTGTAACGGTGATATTGCTTAGAACATCTGAATTATCAATCTGAATCCGTGATGGTGTATTGATATCACTGAGGTCTTCTGTTGTAAAACACTGATGCAAAGAAGGTATTGAGGGCATTACTCATTTGTACTTCGTCTTTGGTGTATTCTCCATTTTCATCGACTAACGGTCCAACAGTTGAAGTAACTACTTTTTTCTTTCTGATATAACTATAGAATTCTTTCGGGTTTGTTTTACTTTGATTCGCAATATGTAACTCTAGGGTCTTTTTACTTTGCTTAATTAACTTTTTGGCTTTGCGTCGTAGCTCTACAAATTTCACCCGTTCTTCGTCATTTTGTGAGGATTTTAATCTATCATTAGCAAATTTTTTAGCAAGCAGGCAGTTTGAAATATCTTTATTCCACCATTTGGGCTTATTATTATGGCCTGGACGCCGTATTTTCGATGGTATGCAGTCTTGCACTGCTTTTAGTTAAGTGGTTTCGAATAACTTCCAAGATGTATTTATGTCGTTATTGTCAATTAAAAAGCTCGAGTCAGTTTCTTTAAACATAGCTCTAAGTTTATGAAAGTTTGCTTTCTTGAAATTAGGGACTTTTTCGATGCTACTATTTGGTTCGTTACTAGTAAAGTTTAAAGTGAAAGTTATCGTACGATGGTCGCTGTTACTGAGAGAGAGAGAGAGAGAGAGAGAGAGAGAGAGAGAGAGAGAGAGAGAGAGAGAGAGAGAGAGAGAGAGAGAGAGAGAGAGAGAGAGAGAGAGAGAGAGAGAGGAGAGAAGAGAGAGAGAGAGAGAGGAGAGAGAGAGGAGAGAGAGAGAGAGAAGAGAGAGAGAGCGAGAAGAGAGAGAGAGAGAGAGAGAGAGAGAGAGAGAGAGAGAGAGAGAGAGAGAGAGGTTGATACCTGATTAGGGACTTTTTAATCCGAAGGAAGGGCATATTAGTCATTAGAGAAGGAATGAACATAAACACGCACACACACTTGTGCTTGTGTGAGATTGTGTGTGTGAGATTGTATGTGTTTGTGTGTGTGTGTGGGAATGATTGTGTGAGTGTGTGTGTGTGTGTGTGAGATTGTGTGTGTGTGTGTGAGATTGTCTGTGTGTGTGTGAGATTGTGTGTGTGTGTGTGTGTGTGTGCGTGAGCGAGATATTGTGTGTGTGTGTGAGTGATTGTGTGGTGTGAGATTGTGTGTGTGTGTGTGTGTGTAAGATTGTGTGTGTGTGAGATTGTACAAAGGAGTACAAAGGAAATCAAGCAACAACAGATCTAGTGACCCTTCTAGGCTGCTTGTCCTCCAAAACACTGAGGATCAAGTGCCCAAACAGTGGTTTAGAGTGGGTAAGGGAACATTGGGAAGGGAACTAATGTCCGTGGTATCAGGATTAGTTAGGGGACAGATGGTTAGTAACTGAGGCGCATAAAATAAAGTTATTATTTTCCAAACCAGTCGCGGGTTTGATGCGAGACATTTGTGTCTAGGCGGAGTTTAAATGAATCAACGGTGCTGCAGTCTATAACGTCTCGGGGAAGCCCATTCCACAAGTTGACAACTCGATTGAAGAAGAAATTCTTAGATTCGTGTGAGTTAAAAGATTTACCAATAATTTTGCAACCGTTTCCCCGCGTGTAATTAGATTGGTCGATAGTGAAGTACTTACTATAGTTCATATTGTCGATGCCTTTGATGATTTTGAACACTTGAATTAAGTCACCTCTTAATCTGCGCTGGGTTAAAGGAAGATAGATTAATTCTCTAAGACGCTCTGGTTTGTTCTTTAAGCTAGTTATCATTTTGGTAACTCTACGTTGAACTCGTTCTAGCTTGTTTATATCTTTTTGGTAATAAGGGCATCAGGATTGAACGCAGTATTCCAGAAGAGGGCGGACTAAGGAATTGTAAAGGGTTAGGATAACTTCTTTGGATTATTGCTCAAATGACCTGCCTATAAGCCAATTATGTTTGCCTTCTTCTTTCTGAACATTGTTGACTCTGTTTTTAGGTTACTCGATATTGTTACTCCCAGATCGGTTTCTCTGTTTACATTCTTAAGCTGAGTGCCATTCATCAAATAGTTTGCTTTCTCATTTAGGTATCCGATATGTAGTACTTTACATTTATCCGCATTGAAACTCATTTGCCAAATTTGGGCCCAACATGACAATTTATCTAGATTATGTTGCATATCGTCAACTTGTTCTTTTGAGAGTACGATATTTGCAATTTTTGTATCGTCAGCAAATTTTGAGATTGTACAGGTGAGACCCTCATCTATGTCGTTTATGTAAATTAGAAAGAGAATTGGTCCTAGTACCGATCCCTGGGGTACCCCGCTACTTACATTGCTTTCTGACGCTGAGCCAATTTTCTATCCATTTCAACACACCGTCTTGTATTCCATGCGCTTTTAGTTTTAGCAGTAAACGTTTGTGGGGAACTTTGTCAAAGGCCTTTTGAAAATCAAGGTATATAATATCTACAGCTTTACTCTCATGTGTGTAAAGTCTGTAGTGTGTGTGAGATTATGTGAGTGTATGTGCGTGTGATAGAGAGTGAGATTGTGTGTGTGTGTGTGTGTGTGTATCTTGCCCATCTTTATAATAACAAAAATACTTTTTACATAAGAACATAAGAAAGTCTGCAGAAAGAAAGCCTTGGCATTCACCAAATCCCTCTCACACCCAACCCTAATTATAAGGCCAAATTATAGGCCACACACACACACTGGATTTTACAAACTGTGTCTGTGTGTGTGTGTGTGTATCTTGCCCACCTTCATAATGACAAAGACTTTTTAACATAAGAACATAAGAAAATGAGAGTCTGCAGAAAGCTGATTGGCAAGGCAGGCAAAGCAAGGCAGATCCCTGTCCCACACAACCCCAATTCAATTACAATGCCCAATTATAGGCTCAACACTCTAATACCCTGAGGATCATCTTACCAAAACGGTTAGAGATTAACGCAGGATTATGGGGGTCTGCAGAGCGCTGATTGGCCCAACCCTTCTGATCCCCCTTCATACCCAACCCTTCTCGTCCATATGCTTATCCAATTTTATCTTAAAGCTCCCTACCGTTTGTAATCCCACTATAGCACTTGGTAGTCCATTCCACCCATCTACAACTCTGTTACCAAACCAATATTTGCCTATATCTTTTCTGAAACGAAATTTATCTAATTTGAAACCATTGGTACGAGTTCTTTCGCTATCACTGAGCTTTAGTACATTTGTCATGTCCCCTTTGTTAATCCCACTAACCCACTTGAACACCTCTATCATATCCCCTCTAACTCTGCGTCTCTCTAACGAATGTAAACCTAATTTCTTCAACCTTTCTTCATACGGAAGATTTCTAATATTATGGATCATTTTTGTCATTCTACGCTGTACTCTCTCCAATGAATCTATGTCCATTCTGTAATAAGGACACCAAAATTGGACAGCATAATCCATATGGGGTCTCACTAATGACAAGTAAAGTTTTAAGATAACATCAGCAGTTCTGTTACTCACACTCCTAGAGATGAACCCGAGAATCCTGTTTGCCTTATTACGAACGCTTATACACTGTTTTCTAGGCTTCAAATCTTTGCTAACAAACACATCTGGATCTTTCTCGCAGTCTGAATTTTCTAATTCTAAATTAGCTAGTTTATATTTAACATTTGTTTGCATCTTCCCTATCTTTAATACCTTACATTTGTCAATGTTAAACTTCATCTGCCAATTTACTGACCATTCATGTAAGGTATCTAGATCCCTTTGGAGGCACTCTATATCGCTATCTGAATCAATTGATCTCCCCATTTTAGTATCGTCTGCGAATTTACTTATCCTACTAGTTATACCTAAATCTAGGTCATTTATGTATATAAGAAACAACAGGGGACTTAATACCGATCCCTGGGGGACACCACTTTTGACTGGTCCCCACTCTGACTTGGTACCATTTATGCTGACTCTCTGTTTCCTACCAATTAGCCATGACCTAATCCATCCCAACAACGATCCATGTGCCTCAACCTTTCTCATCAATCTCTCATGAGGGACTCTGTCGAAAGTTTTACTGAAATCTAAATATATAATATTATATGACTTGTCACTATCTACTGCTTCATATACCTCTGAGAAAAAGCTAAGCAAATTAGTAAGGCAAGAACGTCCCTGAGTGAATCCATGCTGAGAAGAATTTATTAAGTTAAATTTTACTAAGTGGCTTCTAATTTTCCTAGCAATAATAGACTCTAGCAACTTTCCTATGATTGATGTGAGACTAATGGGACGGTAATTGGATGCTATCGATTTATCACCTGTTTTGAAGATCGGAACTACATTTGCAAGCTTCCAAGCTTCTGGAACTAAACCTGTTTCTAATGACTTGTTAAATAAAAATGCTAATGGACTACTTAACTCATCTCTGCATTCTTTTAATACTCTAGCATATACCTCGTCAGGACCAAAAGGACCAAAGTTGATCGTACAAAGTTGCAAACACACACACACACTGCATTTTACAATCTGTGTGTGTATATAAATTCTAGCTTGGCAATGTTAAGCTGATAATTCTTATTAATGACATGACATTTCCGCCTATTTCTTCTTAAGCGAAAGTAGGAGGAACACACACACACACACAATGCAGTTTACAAATTGTGTTTGTATGTATGTGTGTGTTGCCCACCTATATAATGACAAGAAGGACTTTCTTTTCACACACACACACACACACACACACACACACCACAAACACTTACATTCAAATTGGATACATTTTGTTTCATGAAAGATACAGACAAATACTGGTTTGGTAACAGAGTTGTAGATTTGTGGAATAGGTTACCTAGCGCTGTAGTGGGATCAAGGACGATAGAGAGTTTCAATATAAAATTAAATAGACATATGGACGAGATGGGTTAGGTGTGAGAGGGATCTGCCTTGTGTGGGACAATCGGCTTTCTGTAGACTCACAATTGCTTATGTTCTTATACATTTTACAAGCCGTGTGTATGTGTATGTGTATGTGTGTGGGGGGGGGGGGGGGGGGGAATTTCTAGCGTGTCAATGTTAAGCTGATTATTTTTCCTAATGTCACACATACACACTGCATTTTACAAACTATGTGTGTGTGTGTGTGAATTCTACCTTGCCCATGTTAAGAACATAAGAACATAAGATCGCCGGAAACTGCATAAGGCCATGCGGCCCACACGAGGCAGCTCCCATTCACACGCAGCCCACATCATCCATATGGGAATCCAACTTACGCTTAAAGCGTTTAACTGTTCCTGAGCTAATCGCTGCTCTGGGCAAGCTGATGATTGTTCCTGTCGTATGACCAGCTGCCAAATTCACGCACACACACGCGCACACACACACACACACACAAGCACAAGTGTGTGTGCGTGTTTATTTATATTTCTTCTCTAATGACTTAATCATTCGGATTAAAAAGTCCCTAATCAGGTATCAACCCCTCCCACTCTCTCTCTCTCTCTCCAAAATGAAATGTTGAGAATTAATAAATTTTCTTAGTGTATACAAGTTATATATTGTATGCTCGTCACCATATATAATTTATATAAACCTTAGATTCTTCAGGTTTGTATATGAAATATAGCGCTACTGTCCCAGGCGTGACGTCACACTGGATGTCGGAGGTTCCAATTTTACTTCGGTGAGTTAACTTCTTGTATGTATATAAACTTTGATCACGATCCCCGAAGGTTCAGTGTTGCCATACAGGCCTGGTCAGATTAATTGGTCCCAACTATAGTAACTGTGAACACTTTCACATAAGATCTGTCTTACCTGGAACAAACTTCCCTCAGAAATTGTAAGCAGTTCTTCAGTAGAGCAGTTCAAGAAGAGAATAGATAGTGCTTTACACACTGTAATGCGTGTAGTGAACTAAACGGTCTACCTTCTTCCACTTCAAGTATCACCTCGGAATGGACCGCAAGGTCTCTCAGATGCTAGCTATTCCTTGTAACACACTCTATCTCTCTCTCTCTCTCCTTGTTCCTGGCAAATCAATGACTTTGCTTATACAATTATTGACATATGCATTTAAACCAGCACCTTTAGAGATAACGCAAGAGAGTTGATTTGTGTTCTACTAGAAATACCGTTCTAGCAAAACAATTGAACTTTTTGTATTTGGTAAACATTTATATTTTCATGTAGTGCGTTTGGTTAATATTTGACGACCCAGCCCCCCATTCCACCATCCCAACTCCCTTTAGATGGGTTGGGTTCGAAAGGGATCTGCCTTGTGTGGGCCAATCGGCTCTCTGCAGACTCCCGTTTTCTTATGTTATAATATATATATATATATATATATATATATATATATATATATATATACGGTATATATATCAATTATCTTTGGTTCGTATGTAACACTGTATATGGGTGCCAACATATTCAGGTAACCTATATATTCTGTGAAGGTGTGACTAGATTTAATTCAGCAAAGGTTTCTTTATAGTTTAAAGACCAGCATGACGTGTTTCATTATTCCTATATATACTGTTATTATGTGTGAGTAAAATATTTTACCATTTGCGGTAAAGCCAATGCTAGATAGAAAAATTTAAAGCGTCCTAAGACTGTTATGAATTATAAACAAAACTAAACAGGAAACATATAATAATAAAATGCAAAAAGTTTGACAATGGAGAAAAATATTTATGACAATAGGTCTGGGTGTCAGGTCGGCATCCTCTAAGTCTAAGAGGATTAGTGACCTCCGCCCCAAACCCTTCCCCCGCCCTCCTATACAATGCTCCTATGCGCACCTGTAAATCTACAAGAACAGATACATGGAGATATTTCAACACTAACCCGCATGATAAAATCTAACTAGTACGTTCCTTAGCTTTAGTTAAAAACTATTATGATTATTTATGAACATTGACTCTACTGATCTGCGCTTTTTGAAGTCACTATATATACTGTATATTATGAATACTTTACTTGCTCCCCAGTATAGAATTGTACAACATTTGTTCTCTCTCTCTCTCTCTGCGTACGGTACTTCAATTTTTAAATTTTCAGTTAGGCTATCACCCGCTGGTGGCCTATTTCTGCGTACCGGTATTTCATAATTTTTGTTTTCGGTTATTTTTGTTTTCGGTTAGTCTAGGCTATCATCCCTGGTGGCCTATTTCTGCGTACTTCAATTTTTAAATTTTCAGTTAGGCTATCACCGCTGGTGGCCTATTTCTGCGTACCGGTATTTCATAATTTTTGTTTTCGGTTAGGATAGGCTATAACCCCTGGTGGCCTATTTCTGTTTAAATAAACATAAAATTGTTTTCGGTTCGGCTATCACTGCGTATTCAAATTTAATTTTGTTTTGTTTTAATTTTCGGTTAGGCTATCACCGCTGATAACCTATTTGTGTGTATTTCAACATTGTTGTTTTCGGTTAGGCCTATTTAAGTAAGTGAAGCGACCTGAAGGGAGTGAAGTGTTTTTTAAAGTGAGTTTAGTGTTTTTTAAAGTGAGTTAAGTGTTTTTAAGTGAGTGAAGTGATCTGAAGAAAGTGATCGTCACCATGCCTCGTACCTGTACGAACTGCGCCGGTAGGTTTGGTGCTTCCATGTTTGCTCCTGCCGATCCACAAGTCTGCCGACTCTGCCAACAACGAGAGGATTTGACAGCAAAATTGGATGAAGCCCACAACAAGATCAACGCCCTCACCAGGAAGCTGGAATCACTCCAAGAGTTTGTAACACTCAACGTTGGAGTATCACTAACTCCAATTGTTTCAACTCCAGCATCCACCATCGCCCCAACGTCATCTGCCAACAATCCAACACCTGCAGTAGACACTGCAGCAGATGCTTCTGACGAACCTGAGCCGACATCAAACCAGGACAACCTTAGTCTCTCCCCCACTCCTCGTGCAAGAAGCCTGCTAGCACGAACAATACCAACCCCTCGCCCCCGTTCTAACCACTCCTCTCCCCGACCTGTATGTAGAGTCCCGCCACCACAGGTTTCCGGATTTACACCAGTGAGGAACGGTGCACGGCCAACGCAGAAAAGGTCTCATCTACCAGTCACAATGTCAAACATATTTGAGATATTGGTAGAGATGGAAGACGAAGCAGAAGAGACCAGGCTCGTTGGGGATTCCATCCTACGAGGACAGGTCGAAGAGTTCTGCGACAGAGTCCCAAATCAACGAAAAAGATTTTGCATCCCAGGAGCTGGACTGGACGACATTGTGGAAGCCTTCGAAGATACCACAAAGGATGCAAATGAAAATACCCTTTTTGTCATCCATGCTGGTTCAAATGACGTCATGCGCACCAGATCCGAAGAGTTGATGGAGAAATATCGCAAGATGATCCAGCACTACAAAAACAAGTGAAGGAATATCATCATCTCAGGCATTCTCCCCAAGATCGACGCACCTGACAAATTCTACGACAAGGCCTTCAGCACAAATAGCCGACTAAAATATTTGTGTCTGAGGGAAGAAGTTGAATTCATCAACCTCTGGGACAACTTCTACAACCAGCCTACTCTGTTCCGCAAGAATGGCACCCATCTAAACCCTGTGGGTTCAGCACGCATGGGTCGTCTCCTACACGAAGCAGTCCGCAGCCATGGATCAAAAAACGCCATCCGAGAAGAAGCAGCAGTGACATAAATCATCCAACGCCAAGAAAAAAACCGAGGCAACCGAGGACCACCAGCGATAAGGACCGAAGACAGCGAGGACCGAGGACAGCCATGAACATAAATGTAGATCCGACAAGAACCAAAAATATTATTAAAGAGCGTTCCGTGAGTTCTAAAATAACAAATTTAAAGGTTTTCTATGCAAACGCTCGTAGCATACGCAATAAATTTTCAGATTTAGAGGAGCTAGTGTTTACAGAAAATTATGATGTGATTGGCATAACAGAATCTTGGCTCAATACAGAAGATAGAGACTTTTTAGCAGAGTATTCAGTTCCCGGTTATGTAATGTTTGAGAAAAGCCGAATAAATAGAAATGGAGGTGGCGTTTTACTTTATATCAAAGAAAGTCTTAACCCTACCCTCTTGTCAAAACCTCAAATTGTGAACGTCGACGCATCTTTTGTGCTAATAAAGAATAATAAAGGTATAAAAATAATACTTGCATTAATATACAGACCTCCAGCTCAATCAGTGCAAACTGACCGATAAATTTATGAACAAATTGCAGATGTAAGTAACTCACAAGATACCGTAATTTTTGGCGATTTTAATTTACCTGTGACCAAGTGGGGCGATACTCTTACTTCACACTCCGGACATGACTTGTATACGAACTTGCAAGAGAGTTCGCTTTATCAATTTGTTCGAACGCCGACCCGTGGTAATAACGTTCTTGACATTGTACTTGCAACAAAAGAAGAATTAATAGAGAATTTGAATGTTGGTGATGAATTCAGTAACAGCGACCATCGTACGATAACTTTCACTTTAAAGTTTACTAGAAACGAACCAAATAGTAGCATCGAAAAAGTCCCTAATTTCAAGAAAGCAAACTTCCATAAACTTAGAGCTATGTTTAAAGAAACTGACTGGAGCTTTTTAATTCACAATAACGACATAAATACAACTTTGAAGTTATTCGAAGCCACTTACCTAAAAGCAGTGCAAGACTGCATACCATCGAAAATACGGCGTCCAGGCCATAATAATAAGCCCAAATGGTGGAATAAAGATATTTCAAACTGCCTGCTTGCTAAAAAATTTGCTAATGATAGATTAAAATCCTCACAAAATGACGAAGAACGGATGAAATTTGTAGAGCTACGACACAAAGCCAAAAAGTTAATTAAGCAAAGTAAAAAGACCTTAGAGTTACATATTGCGAATCAAAGTAAAACAAACCCGAAATAATTCTATAGTTATATCAGAAAGAAAAAAGTAGTTACTTCAACTGTTGGACCGTTAGTCGATGAAAATGGAGAATACACCAAAGACGAAGTACAAATGAGTAATGCCCTCAATACCTTCTTTGCATCACTTTTTACAACAGAAGACCTCAGTGATATCCCTACACCATCGCCGATTCAGATTGATAATTCAGATGTTCTAAGCAATATCACCGTTACAGAGAGAGAAGTATTGAATTGTTTAGATAAACTCAAGGTAAATAAAACGCCTGGACCTGATACAATCTCGCCTAGAGTTCTAAAGGAAGCTAAGGATGAGCTCTCCAAACCACTGACATTACTATTCAATAAATCCTTGCAGTCTGCAACTATGCCCGATCAGTGGAAGCTAGCCAACGTAACACCGATATTCAAAAAAGGCAGCAAATCCCTACCCAATAACTATCGTCCAATTAGCTTAACCTCAGTTGTATGTAAAATGCTAGAAACGGTCATACGAGACAGACTCGTAAATCACTTAGAGGAAAATAACATACTTAAAGATACCCAACACGGCTTTCGTTAAAAACGTTCCTGTTTAACAAACCTCTTAGACTTCTTCCACGATATCCTCAACCTCTACGATGAGAGAAGCTGTAGATATTATATACCTTGATTTTCAAAAGGCCTTTGACAAAGTTCCCCACAAACGTTTACTGCTAAAACTAAAAGCGCATGGAATACAAGACGGTGTGTTGAAATGGATAGAAAATTGGCTCAGCGACAGAAAGCAAAGAGTAGTCATAAACGGTAAGGCATCTAAATGGACCAATGTAAGTAGCGGGGTACCCCAGGGATCGGTACTAGGACCAATTATCTTTCTAATTTACATCAACGACATAGATGAGGGTCTCACCTGTACAATCTCAAAATTTGCTGATGATACAAAAATTTCAAATAGCGTACTCTCAAAAGAACAAGTTGACGATATGCAACACAATCTAGATAAATTGTCATGTTGGGCCCAAATTTGGCAAATGAGTTTCAATGCGGATAAATGTAAAGTACTACATATCGGATACCTAAATGAGAAAGCAAACTATTCGATGAATGGCACTCAGCTTAAGAATGTAAACAGAGAAACCGATCTGGGAGTAACAATATCGAGTAACCTAAAACCGAGTCAACAATGTTCAGAAGTTGTTAAGAAGGCAAACAAAATAATTGGCATTATAGGCAGGTCATTTGAGCATAAATCCAAAGAAGTTATCCTAACCCTTTACAATTCCTTAGTCCGCCCTCTTCTGGAATACTGCGTTCAATCCTGGTGCCCTTATTACCAAAAAGATATAAACAAGCTAGAACGAGTTCAACGTAGAGTTACCAAAATGATACCTAGCCTAAAGAACAAACCATACGAAGAGTGTCTTAGAGAATTAAATCTATTTCCTTTAACCCAGCGCAGATTAAGAGGTGACTTAATTCAAGTGTTCAAAATCATCAAAGGCATCGAAAATATGAACTGTAGTAAGTACTTCACTATCGACCAATCTAATTACACGCGGGGAAACGGTTGCAAAATTATTGGTAAATCTTTTAACTCACACGAATCTAAGAATTTCTTCTTCAATCGAGTTGTCAACTAGTGGAATGGGCTTCCCCGAGACGTTATAGACTGCATCACCGTTGATTCATTTAAACTCCGCCTAGACAAATATCTCGCATCAAACCCGCGACTGACTGCGTTTGTAAATTAATAACTTTATTTTATCCCCCCTCAGTTACTAACCCATCTGTCCCCTACTAACTTCCTAATCCTGCCACGGACATTAGTTCCAGGGCAGTAATTCCCTTTCCAATGTTCCCTTACCCACTCTAAACCACTGTTTGGACACTTGATCCTCAGTGTTTTGGAGGACAAGCAACCTAGAAGGGTCACTAGATCTGTTGTTGCCTGATTTCCTTTGTACTCCTTTGTACTCTCTCTCTCTCTCTCTCCAGATAATACAGTTGAACACATGAAATTGTGTCCACTCAGTGGATAAAAATAATATGATTATTATTAGGGGTGTAGTTCCTTATACTGTAGTTAATTCATATGATCAAGTAGCGGGTTTGTTAAAAATTAGTCGTGTAAGTCAATCATAATATTCTTCCCTCCATATATAGCACAATGAGTGGATAGTTTTTTGTGGCCAACTGTACATACCTGACCACTGTCGCCTAATTAAATATGACCTTGACCTGACCCTTCCGGGAAATACCATTTATTCACAGATACCGGTACGCTCACTAACAATGAATAGAGTATTGCCTCAATGGTCTTATGTAGCTTGTGGGACGTTGACATCGGCCTCCAGTATTTTTTCTTTCAGTCAATGCATTTTAGTATGTCTCATTAGCGAACAAAAAATGCCTTCCCAGACTTCCTTCATACTATAAAATGCCTACCCAGACCCCCCTTTAAGTTAGATTTGTACATTTATCGGGAAAGAAATTGTCCCGCTCAAAGGCAGATTTCTTGTAAGTTACAGGTTTGCTATTGCTCACCTAAATTAATAAGCGTAATTTAATCGGCAAACTAATGGGGTGGAACGTCTCAAAATCTCCCAACAAATGGATTGATATAGGGAAATCCAAAAAGAACTCCCTCGAACCAAATAGAGTTAATAGCTCTTTATCTCTTAACAAACGACTCCCTCTTCTAAACTTGCTCTCACTTTCTCTCTCTCTCTCTCTTAGATATAGTAGTGAACAATAAGTTCATTAATTAATGTATTAATGGAATATACGCTTGACGGGTATCTTCCGTCAATCTAATTGTTATGCTTATTTCATATTACATCTACTGTATATATGCAGTATATTAGCGATATTTTTACTCATTTTCTTTTGCAAAAAAATGTATTAATGTAGTTCAATAGATCACAAAAAAAATCAATCTGAGTTGTGTATTGAACCAAGATATACTGTACTGTATATCTTGGATTGAACCAGTGTGAGTGCTGGTGGCTGGCCTCAACCAGTCACTAAAATACCCTCGCGCGGGTGACAGTCTCTCCCGTGTGGCCATTTCGGTTTGTGGCCATTTAGGATTGTGGCCATTTCGGAGTGTGGCCATTTCAGATTGTGGCCATTTCGGTTTGTGGCCGTTATGGTTGTGGCCATTTCGGTTGTGGCTATTTCGGAGTGTGGCCGTTTTGACCTGCTTCCGCCAGCATTGTATGGAGAAATCTGGCTTCGCCGGAGACATTTGTTCTATCGAAAATGTACAAATTTAGCTTGCGGTCAAAACAAAAAATATATATAGCCTACTAAAGAAATATATGGGAAAGACACTCACTTACACTACCGGTACAACACACGTACAGCTATCTTCTACCAGTCAATAAGTTATGCAATGAACCTTCACTTTAGTACGGGAAGAGAAGTCCAATAAATCGTATGACATTAATTCCTACTGTGTGTCTTGGCAACGGACTCCACTACATCCATCTTTGTCATCCACCTCATCCACCTTTGTCACCCACCACATCCACCTTTATCACCCACCACATCCACCTTTGTCATCCCCACATCCACCTTTGTCACCCACCACATCCACCTTTGTCATCCACCACATCCACCTTTGTCATCCACCACATCCACCTTTGTCATCCACCACATCCATCTGTCATCCACCACATCCATCTTTGTCATCCACCACATCCACCTTTGTCACCCACCACATATCCACCTTTGTCATCCACCACATCCATCTTTGTCATCCACCATATCCATCTTTGTCATCCACCATATCCATCTTTGTCATCCACCACATCCACCACATCCACATTTTTCATCCACCACATCCACCACATCCATCGTTGTCATCCACCACATTCACCTTTGTCATCCTCCAAATCCACCTTTGTCATCCACCACATCCACCTTTGTCATCCACCACATCCATCCTTGTCATCCACCACATCCACCTTTGTCATCCACCACATCCACCTTTATCATCCACCACATCCACCTTTGTCATCCACAACATGCACATTTGTCATCCACCACATCCATCCTTGTATCCACCACATCCACCTTTGTCATCCACCACATCCACCTTTGTCATCCACCTTTTTCATCCACCACATCCACATCTGTCATCCACCACATCCACCTTTGTCATCCACCACATCCACGTTTGTCACCCACCACATCCACCTTTGTCATTCACCACATCCACCTTTGTCATCCACATCCATCTTTGTCATCCACCTCATCCATCTTTGTCACCCACCACATCCACCTGTCACCCACCACATTCACCTTTATCACCCACATCCACCTGTCACCCACCACATCCACCTTTATCACCCACATCCACCTCTGTCACCCACCACATCCACCTTCGTCACCCACCACATCCACCTTTGTCACCCACCACATCCACCTTTGTCACCCACCACATCCACCTTGTCACCCACATCCACTTTTTTCACCCACCACATCCACCTTTATCACCCACCACATCCACCTTTGTCACCCACCACATCCACCTTGTCACCCACCACATCCACCTTTATCACCCACCACATCCACCTTTGTCACCCACCACATCCACCTTGTCACCCACCACATCCACCTTTATCACCCACCACATCCACCTTTGTCATCTACCACATCCACCTTTGTCACCCACCACATCCACCTTGTCACCCACATCCTCTTTTTTCACCCACCACATACATCTTTGTCACCCACCACATCCACCTTGTCACCCACCACATCCACCTTGTCACCCACATCCTCTTTTTTCACCCACCACATCCATCTTTGTCACCCACCACATCCACCTTTGTCACCCACCACATCCACCTTGTCACCCACATCCACTTTTTTTCACCCACCACATCCACCTTTGTCACCCACCACATCCACTTCTGTCACCTACCGGTACCACATATACCTTTGTCACCCATCACATCCACCTTTGTCACCCATCACATCCACCTTTGTCACCCACCACATCCACCTTTGTCACCCACATCCACTTAGTTCATCCACCACATCCACCTTTGTCACCCACCACATCCACCTTTGTCACCCACCACATCCACCTTTGTCAACCACATCCACTTAGTTCATCCACCACCCTGTTACTTGAGGAAAGCCGGCGCCACACGAGCAATTTGACCGAAGGATTTAATTTGTATTCTGGTATCCGGTACAATATATTGTTTTAGTTTGAGGAATGTTTGCTTCAATAATTGTTCATATTATATATTCAGATTTTCGCCTCAATACAAGAGAAAATAGTTAAATAATAAACTTAACTTCAGAATATTTTAGAGTCGGATACAGAGACAATGATACGTGTCTCTAATAGCACCCGTGTGATCAGACGTCACCGGTACTGAAAGGGTTAACGTCTCCGATGCATGGCGTACTGAATAATTGACACATTATAAGAACTTGCTTCGGGCCCCAACCGATACAAGTGTTCCTGTGATCCCTGATATTAGTGTGTGGGTCCTACTGGGGTGAATCGGTTCCCACGCTTTTGTTCCCTGCACCATCCATTCTAATTAAGGGGAGGAAGACCGTTTTCCTGGACCCCCTTCTCCCTAATGTTTAGCCCCACTAGTTTTGAGATTATAAGACGTTCGGCCCATTAGTTTGGCGATTTTAACACCTTTCGCCCCCCTTTCGTTGTCAATTCTAACACTTTTCGTGCCATTTAGGTGTTGATTATTTCCTGGCAAGCGAAAGCGAGCCTGCAATTTTAAGAGGAATCGGCCTTCGGCCGGAACATATTTCTACCGAAAAATTTACAAATTTATCTTGAAGGGGGGTCTAGAGGGTGTTTTTATAAGTTTGATGGAGGTCTAGGGAGGAAACTAAAAAAATATATGAATAAATGAATTAATAGACCAAACAAACGGTCAGTCTCCCCTTAAGGTGAGCTGATCCCAGGTGATTGTCACGTCAGAATAGTATACATATAGCGGTGGGCTGTCCCAGGTGAGCGATGGTCTTGTTGACTCTCGTTCACACCAACACGGCTCCTCTACACCACCACAAACACTCACCAGCACGTCTGGTAAACGAGGTAGTGGCCGTGTGCTCCTCCTCTATTCAATCTCTCATCATATATTAACTAAGCAAGGGTGCATGGTCCAGCGTACTAAGGCGCCAGTTAAGTGCCCAGGCGGTTACGGCCAGAGTACGCAAGTGTTTGAATTCCCCAGAAAACGAAAGGATATTTTGTTAGCGATCCCAACGGAGAATGATTGTTTCGTGGTCCCTCCCTAGCCTAGCTGCTATCAGCTTGTGTTAGCCCACACGTAGTTTCACCACTACAATATGCATCTACGGCACTGACGGAAAGGTGCAACCCAAGATCTAAAAATATTGGTGGGGCCCACAAAGTTACCCTTAAAGAAGAGGCAAATATGCCAGGCCCAGATCCAACCACCATGCAAGCCACGTCCTGGCAGCGGTAACCAGCACGGTTCACAGTCCAGAGAGGCTTCAGATCCCACCACTCACAAGATTAGAGATGGCGAAGACATAAGCCACCACTGTTGGATGATTGGAAGGCCAATAAGACAGACAAAGAAGCATGGAGGAAAAAAAAAAAAAAAAAAAGGGGGAAGAGGCCGCAGGACCCCTAAACCTCGGTTCACACATACCCGTCCTGAGCTCCCGTCCTTCCCCGACCACTGAAAACGTATGCAATCGTGCAAGGACTCCGACATATACGGGTATGGTCTGTTCATGAACGTACAGTGACGCCACAACACGGGCCGCGGCGGCGAGGGAGCCGAACATTATTGACATACCTAAAATAAACGGATCAAGACGGACCAACCGCCAAAATCGGTTCAAGGGCGGGTCACCCACGTGACTGGTCAGCGCATAGGCGCCGTGTATAAGCGTCTATGCGCCGCCTAGACGCTACCAGACATAGTCTATGCCCCGACCAAAATATTTGAAAGTTGAGACTGCGACGTGCCAACGTCGCCTCACGTGATCACCCCGCACGTCCCCGCTAGTCCCTGCCCACCAAGCGTCCATAAAAGAGCCAGCCGCGTGTGGTCCTATCTCAGTTCCCAAGCCGCCGTCAAAATAAAAAATCCCTCAAGTGGAAATCTGCCCTTATTAATACTGTATAGTAGCATGCAGTTGGCTTGCATCTTCGTAGGTTTAATTGTTAATTTGTACATTTGTTGGTAGAAAAATTTCAATTTTAACCCGCTGAGTGCCAGGGACGTATATATACGTCCTCGCCGGAAAAAAAATCGTAGCAGCGAAACGACTGCACCTATGGCTTTCATATTTTTACCACATGTACCTTACCCTTTTGGCTACCCACCACGCAAATCCCAAATCCCTCCTCCCACCCACTCGCTGACTGTCGGTCCCGTCAGAAGGAAAAAAAAGGAAAATCTGTGGCGGCGAAACGACTGCACCAATCGGTTCCATATTTGTGTGACAAGTCCCTTACCCTTCTGCCTTCCCTCCATCCACCCACTTCCAGCGTATCTGTACGAAGATAAGGAAAAAAAGGAAAATCCGTGGTGGAGAAACTACCTCACTAATCGACTTCATAATTGTAACATGAGTCAATTACGCTTCTACCTTCCCCCCACCATCCCCCAAACCACCCTCCCACGACCCTCCTACCCATACATTCCGATACCATAAAAGTCTCTGTAGTCTATAGTCTTTTCAGCTACTTTCGGGACCATCGGGGACCTGATTTCTGGCGAAAATGGACAAGGGGAGTGTTTTTTTTACCATTATCCTTCCTTTCTCTCCCAACTTGATAGATTTAGCCAAAAAAAAAAAAAAAAAAAAAACCTCTGGCACTGGCAGAAGCACACCGTCAAAATTGGCTGGCACTCAGCGGGCTGGTTGAGACTGAGGTGTCTCTGTGCCACGCCCCAATATATATGCATGATGGGGGCCATCGCCGACGACACTGCGTCCATCATATTGTGGTCGCAGTGTCGTCGCAGTGCCGTTACAGTGCGTCTCAGACAGGTCGTATTCAGACTTATTAGGTCGCCTTCCAAAGGGACTGGTCGTGGCACCAAGTCGCCGCCCATGATCCGTCTGCCGGGGCGGTCACGTGTTGAGATCTCCGTCCACTAGCCGTGCATGCGCCGTCTTCCGGGGCGGTGACGTGTTGAGGTCGGGCATCAGGGCCACACGTGGCCACTCGGGCCCACTCGGGACACAAGGTCATCCGTTTGATGCCGTCCAACAGTTTTTGGTGGGCGGGGAAGGACGGGAGCTCAGGACGGGTATGTGTGAACCGAGCTTTATGCACGACACCACGACCAGGACCGAATAGATTGTCCCCAAATATAACCACGTATTCGTCGAGTAGATAGATAGTTTGTTGACCGCAACAACACTTACATTACAAGTCTTACTTATACAGGTTTCGGTCCATAACAAAATACGAAACTCAATCAAAATGTAAAATAAATAATTATAATGAATGGATGAAATGATCTTACTAAGAGCTATAGACTGAATTATAGTCTTACCCAAACTACTAAAATATTGAGATTTAAGATACAATTGCCGTCGACAATGATGAGACAGCTTCTACATACATCACTTGACTGTTCACCTCATTCTAGTTTTCCATACTTGGCTTGTCCGGAGTCGGAGAATATTGTTGCGGGGGGATTGGGGAAGTTATTGCCGTTAAGGGAGGATGGTTCACATTTTGGGCGATTTTTGCATGTATTCGTTAATTTTCTAGTTTCCTCCCTAGACCTCCATCAAATTATAAACAAAAAGCATCCATTAGATCCCCCTTCTAGATTAATTTGTAAATTTTTCGGTAGAAAATGTCCCGGCCGAAGGCCGGTTCTTCCAACATTACAGGCTCACTATCGTTCGCCAGGGTAAAAATCGACACCTAAATAGCACGAAAGGTCAATATTGACGACGAAATGGAACGAAAGGTCTTACATTCGACTAACTAATGGGGCAAACATCTTAACATCTGAAAACTAATGAGGCTAAACATGAGGGAGCAAGTGGTCCAGAAAACCGGCCCATCCCCCCTTAAACTGACTATGGTTGGTTTGTTAGACACCAACACAGCCTAGCCCCCACACAAGACCACCCTGTCATTCCTTGGCTGCATTCGTTACACACACTCGCTGCACCAGAACGGCTCACATATAGCAATAGGCACGTTCCTCTACATGACAGAGGTGCACGGAGTCTAACATGGTCGTACACACATCTACACATACACACATCTACACATACACACACACCCACACCCACCCACACACACACATAAACACATATTCTGACAGACGATACACATTCTCATCCACACACAAACTCAGACACACACACTCTCATACAGACACACTCACACACACTCTAACACACACACACACTCACATACACACACACACACACACACACACACACACACACTAGTAAACTGTCTTGTCGGGTGGGTGGCTAGGCTACACGCACCCACGCACACGATGTATAGTTATTATTAGGTGACTATGTGTGTAAGAGTAATGGTACATATTATGATCAAGACTCTCTCTCTCCCTCTCTCTCTCTCTATTTCTCTCTCTCTCTCTATTTCTCTCTCTCTCTCTCTCTCTCTCTCTCTCTCTCTCTCTGTCTCATTTGCCTGGGACATTAGTCCTTGGGCAGTATTTCCCTTTCCAATTGACCATTACCCACTCTAAACCACCGTGGAACGCGTTCAATAACAGGGATTTAGAGGGCAAGCATCCTCGATGGGTTGCTGGACGTGTTGTTGCTTGACTTCCTTTGAACTTATTTGCACTCCTTCGTACTCTCTCTCTCTCTCTCTCTCTCTCCCGTACACCAGCACGCGCCTACCGTCAAGGAATGCGAGAAAAGGGCAGGATAAAATAGAGGTCTCGGTGAGTGAGTGTGAGTATGTATGTACACTATGTGTGTGTGTGTGTGTGTACGTACATTATATATGTGTGTGTGTGTGTGTGTGTGTGAAGTGTGTATGCCCTGATAATAACACCCTGGTATATAAACATTACCTCTATGACTGGTAGTAAGAACAACATCAGGTTCATATTGTGTATGTGTTTGTATGAGAGTGTGTGTGTTATGTGTGTATGTGTGTTATGTGTGTGTATATATATAATAACACCCTAGGATATAAAAATTACCTCTCTGACTGGTACTGAGGATAACGCCAGGTTCACATTCCTCCTTCATCTCATGCAGTCTTCCGAGATACACAAACAACTACACCTAATTAAATTCAAATTATTTTCTTCTTTTGTCAACTTATATACGGTCGGAATTCAGTAATTATACACACAAACTTCAAACCATTATTATATTCCTAGCATAGTGTGGCTTATATCGAAAACTACAATATATTGTATCTAAACAACTACATTGGGATCTGCTGATAATAGAAATGCCATAGGCCTACACAAAATGTTTCCATAACCCCGTTATTCCCTTTTGTTAATATATATACTGTATGTGTGTGTAATATGTATATATACAGTATAAATATTGTAATATTTTCAGATACTAATTCATGGACAGCTGTATTTAACCCTTTGGACTCCACTAAAAAAGTTTCACACATGGATTTTTAAAGTTAATTTTTGTGTACATAATCGAGTTCCTAGCCAATTGCAGACACACATACAATACACTGCAAACTATTTTTATGAACTTCATGAACTGTATTCTTGACCACGACTGTACTGTGCTAGTGTGCATGTATCATATGTATTGTATGTATGTGAAGCTGTGGGAGTCATATCGTTAACTGCGATGGTGATTCCTATAACTCATTCCTAAGATGAGCAAAATCGTTTATTATAAGCCAAATACAAAGTTATGAGGGTACCATACTGAAGGGGCTAATGTCCTAATGTCAACGTTATATTAACTTCTGTGTCATATGTGACGCCCATATTCTTAAGGGGAGATTTCCATTTGAGGGATTTTTTTTCTTTACCCCTTTCTCCCTCATGTTTAGCCCCATTGCGTTTGAGATTTTAAGACGTTCGCCCCATTAGTTTGGCGATTTTAAAAACTTTCACCCAATTTATGTAACTTTTAAGACCTTGCGTGCCATTTAGGTGTCGATTTTTTCCTGGCGAGCGATAGCGAGCCTGTAATTTAAGAGGAACCGGCCTTCGGCCGGGAAATTTTTCTACCGAAAAATGTACAAATTTATCTTGAAATGGGGTCAAGGGGGTGTAATTTCAAGCTTGATGGAAGTCTAGGAAACACACTAAAAACCTGCCCTTAAATCTTACCAAAGTGGAACTGGTTAGCTTCATAAAAGAAAAGTAAATTAATATGAATAATTGCTATCTTTTAAAGCACGTTATTGCAAAGTTTTATTTCATAAGATAATGCTCAGTGCCATCGTTTTCCTTCGATATGCATAGGCAACACATTTTTGAATTATGGATGTGATCGTCAGCTCAAATCTAGTCACAATTAACCCGTTCAGTACCGTTGACATCCTGTTTAATATATGATGGCCACTATTAGACGATGTTATTCAGCTTAGGAGAGACGTCTATTAATTATAAGGCTGCAGGCTATCTCAATTAATTCTTTTAGCTCCATATATCGTTTATAAACTTCATAAAATGGTAAATATGTAGCTGAAATCAAATACAAGAGACATCACCGGTAATGAAGAGGTTAAACAATTTCTGTATTATGGAGAACCTTTTCATTCGACGTAATTCGTTCCATTCCACCTGACCTCAAACAAAGAATACTTTCAACCAGTAAATCTCAACCAGTGCCAACTAATCCAGGGACAACTGCTTGTTTGGCCCACAAATTCATTCATTCATAAATTCTTATTTTCCTCGCTAGACATCCCTCACACTTATAAAAACATCCCCTAAATCTGTACATTTTTCAGTAGAAAAATGTCACGGCCGAAGGCCGGTTCCTCATACAAATACAGGCTCGCTATCGCTCGCCAGGAAAAAATCGACACTTAAATGGCACGATAGGTCTTAAAATTGACAACGAAATGGACGTAAAGATATAAAGATCGCCAAACTAATGGACCGAACGTCTTAAAATCTCAAAACTAGTGGGGCTAAACATGAGAGAAAAGAAGGTTAAGAAAAACGATTTGTCTCCCCTTAACCTAACCTAACCTAAACGATACAGTACTGGTTGAGTTGGAACTAGTTGATGTAGGTATCTGGAGAGCTCAACCAGTAGATCCCACCATACTCAAATAAACTACTCTGAAATAAAGTTATAACCAAACCAACCAAAGAGTATTGGTAGATTTTTTTGTTTTTACTTCATTTACATACATATATTTATTTATTTTGTTTATTATTTTTTAATATATATAATTTTATGGTTGAGTTGTCACCGATTGAAGTTGTCACCGATTGAAGTTGTCACCGATTGAGAGCTCCCAGTTCTAGCTCCCAGTTGGTTCGGTCTAGCGGTCCAGCTCCCTGTTGGTTCGGTCTAGTGGTCCAGCTCCCAGTTGGTTCGGTCTAGCGGTCCAGCTCCCAGTTGGTTCGGTCTAGTGGTCCAGTTCCCAGTTGGTTCGGTCTAGTGGTCCAGCTCCCAGTTGGTTCGGTCTAGTGGTCCAGCTCCCAGTTGGTTCGGCCTAGTGGTCCAGCTCCCAGTTGGTTCGGTCTAGTGGTCCAGCTCCCAGTTGGTTCGGTCTAGTGGTCCAGCTCCCAGTTAGTTCGGTCTAGTGGTCCAGCTCCCAGTTGGTTCGGTCTAGTGGTCCAGCTCCCAGTTGGTTCGGTCTAGTGGTCCAGCTCCCAGTTGGTTCGGTCTAGTGGTCCAGCTCCCAGTTGGTTCGGTCTAGTGGTCCAGCTCCCAGTTGGTTCGGTCTAGTGGTCCAGCTCCCAGTTGGTTCGGTCTAGTGGTCCAGCTCCCAGTTGGTTCGGTCTAGTGGTCCAGCTCCCAGTTTGTTCGGTCTAGTGGTCCAGCTCCCAGTTAGTTCTGTCTAGTGGTCCAGCTCCCAGTTGGTTCGGTCTAGTGGTCCAGCTCCCAGTTGGTTCGGTCTAGTGGTCCAGCTCCCAGTTGGTTCGGTCTAGTGGTCCAGCTCCCAGTTGGTTCGGTCTAGTGGTCCAGCTCCCAGTTGGTTCGGTCTAGTGATCCAGCTCCCAGTTGGTTCGGTCTATTGGTCCAGCTCCCAGTTGGTTCGGTCTAGTGGTCCAGCTCCCAGTTAATTCGGTCTAGTGGTCCAGCTCCCCTGCAGTTGGTTTGGTCTAGTGGTCCAGCTCCCAGTTTGTTCGGTTTAGTGGTCCAGCTCACAGTTGGTTCGGTCTAGTGGTCCAGCTCCCAGTTGGTTCGGTCTAGTGGTCCAGCTCCCAGTTGGTTCGGTCTAGTGGTCCAGCTCCCAGTTGGTTCGGTCTAGTGGTCCAGCTCCCAGTTGGTTCGGTCTAGTGGTCCAGCTCCCAGTTGGTTCGGTCTAGTGGTCCAGCTCCCAGTTGGTTCGGTCTAGTGGTCCAGCTCCCAGTTGGTTCGGTCTAGTGGTCCAGCTCCCAGTTGGTTCGGTCTAGTGGTCCAGCTCCCAGTTGGTTCGGTCTAGTGATCCAGCTCCCAGTTGGTTCGGTCTAGTGGTCCACCTCCCAGTTGGTTCGGTCTAGTGGTCCAGCTCCCAGTTGGTTCGGTCTAGTGGTCCAGCTCCCAGTTGGTTCGGTCTAGTGGTCCAGCTCCCAGTGGGTTCGGTCTAGTGGTCCAGCTCCCAATTGGTTCGGTCTAGTGGTCCAGCTCCCAGTTGGTTCGGTCTAGTGGTCCAGCTCCCAGTTGGTTCGGTCTAGTGATCCAGCTCCCAATTGGTTCGGTCTAGTGGTCCAGCTCCCAGTTGATTCGGTCTAGTGGTCCAGCTCCCAGTTGGTTCGGTCTAGTGGTCCAGCTCCCAGTTGGTTCGGTCTAGTGGTCCAGCTCCCAGTTGGTTCGGTCTAGTGGTCCAGCTCCCAATTGGTTTGGTCTAGTGGTCCAGCTCCCAGTTGGTTCGGTCTAGTGGTCCAGCTCCCCTGCAGTTGGTTCGGTCTAGTGGTCCAGCTCCCAGGGTTGGTTCGGTCTAGTGGTCCAGCTCCCAGGGTTGGTTCGGTCTAGTGGTCCAGCTCCCAGTTGGTTCGGGCTAGTGGTCCAGCTCTCAGTTGGTTCGGTCTAGTGGTCCAGCTCCCAGTTGGTTCGGTCTAGTGGTCCAGCTCCCAGTTGGTTCGGTCTAGTGGTCCAGCTCCCAATTGGTTCGGTCTAGTGGTCCAGCTCCCAGTTGGTTCGGTCTAGTGGTCCAGCTCCCAGTTGGTTCGGTCTAGTGATCCAACTCCCAGTTGGTTCGGTCTAGTGGTCCAGCTCCCAGTTGATTCGGTCTGGTGGTCCAGCTCCCAGTTGGTTCGGTCTAGTGGTCCAGCTCCCAGTTGGTTCGGTCTAGTGGTCCAGCTCCCAGTTGGTTCGGTCTAGTGGTCCAGCTCCCAGTTGGTTTGGTCTAGTGGTCCAGCTCCCAGTTGGTTCGGTCTAGTGGTCCAGCTCCCCTGCAGTTGGTTCGGTCTAGTGGTCCAGCTCCTAGGGTTGGTTCGGTCTAGTGGTCCAGCTCCCAGGGTTGGTTCGGTCTGGTGGTCCAGCTCCCAGGGTTGGTTCGGTCTAGTGGTCAAGCTCCAAGGGTTGGTTCGGTCTAGTGGTCCAGCTTCCAGGGTTGGTTCGGTCTAGTGGTCCAGCTCGCAGGGTTTGTTCGGTCTAGTGGTCCAGCTCCCAGGGTTTGTTCGGTCTAGTGGTCCAGCTCCGAGGGTTGGTTCGGTCTAGTGGTCCAGCTTCCAGGGTTGGTTTGGTCTAGTGGTCCAGCTTCCAGGGTTGGTTTGGTCTAGTGGTCCAGCTTCCAGGGTTGGTTCGGTCTAGTGGTTCAGCTCCCAGGGTTGGTTCGGTCTAGTGGTCCAGCTCCCAGGATTGGTTCGGTCTAGTGGTCCAGCTTCAAGGGTTGGTTCGGTCTTGTGGTCCAGCTCCCAGGGTTGGTTTGGTCTAGTGGTCCAGCTCCCAGGGTTGGTTCGGTCTAGTGGTCCAGCTTCCAGGGTTAGTTCGGTCTTGTGGTCCAGCTCCCAGGGTTGGTTCGGTCTAGTGGTCCAGCTCCCAGGGTTGGTTCGTTCTAGTGGTCCAGCTCCCAGGGTTGGTTCGGTCTGGTGGTCCAGCATCCAGGGTTGGTTCGGTCTAGTGGTCCAGCTCCCAGGGTTGGTTCGGTCTGGTGGTCCAGCTCCCAGGGTTGGTTCGGTCTAGTGGTCCAGCTCTCAGGGTTGGTTCGGTCTGGTGGTCCAGCTCCCAGGGTTGGTTCGGTCTAGTGGTCAAGCTCCAAGGGTTGGTTCGGTCTAGTGGTCCAGCTTCCAGGGTTGGTTCGGTCTAGTGGTCCAGCTTCCAGGGTTTGTTCGGTCTAGTGGTCCAGCTCCCAGGGTTGTTTCGGTCTAGTGGTCCAGCTCTGAGGGTTTGTTCGGTCTAGTGGTCCAGCTTACAGGGTTGGTTTGGTCTAGTGGTCCAGCTTCCAGAGTTGGTTTGGTCTAGTGGTCCAGCTTCCAGGGTTGGTTCGGTCTAGTGGTTCAGCTCCCAGGGTTGGTTCGGTCTAGTGGTCCAGCTCCCAGGATTGGTTCGGTCTAGTGGTCCAGCTTCAAGGATTGGTTCGGTCTTGTGGTCCAGCTCCCAGGGTTGGTTTGGTCTAGTGGTCCAGCTCCCAGGGTTGGTTCGGTCTAGTGGTCCAGCTTCCAGGGTTGGTTCGGTCTTGTGGTCCAGCTCCCAGGGTTGGTTCGGTCTAGTGGTCCAGCTCCCAGGGTTGGTTCGGTCTAGTGGTCCAGCTCCCAGGGTTGGTTCGGTCTGGTGGTCCAGCATCCAGGGTTGGTTCGGTCTAGTGGTCCAGCTCCCAGGGTTGGTTCGGTCTGGTGGTCCAGTGTACCGGTTAGCCAATGGTCCAGGTGAGTCATGGCTCAAGATATGATAGGGTTGAATAATAAGGTGGGATGGGCGTATTTATTGGCTTAGTTTTTTTTCTTCTCCTCCCTAGACCTCCATCAATCTGTAAAATACGCCACCTAGACGCCCTTTCAAGATAAAAGTGTAAATTTTTCGGTAGAAAATGTACCCGGCCTAAGGCCGGTTACTCTTAAAATTTCAGGCTCGCTGTCGCTCGCCAGGAAAAAATCGACACCTAAATGGCACAAAAGGTCTTAATATTGACAATGAAACACTGTGTAGTCTTAAAATAGCCAAACTAATAGGCCGAACGTCTTGAAATATAAAAAAAACAAATTGGGCTAAATACGAGGGAGAAGGGGGCCACAAAAAACCCACATCCCCCCCCCCCCCCTTAAGCCAATTACTCCGGAAGCTGAGCGGAACAACTTGTAATATAGCGGTCGATTCGCCCACCTGTCTTATGGGTATTTTTTTTCTGGTCCCCCTTCTTCATCATGTTTAGCCCCATTAGTTTTCAGATTTTAAGACGTTCGCCACACTAGTTTGTCGATTTTATAAGCTTTCGTCCCATTTATATTTCAATATCAAGACCCTTCGTGCCATTTAGGTGTTGATTTTTTCCTGGCGAGCGATAGCGAGCCTGTATTTTTAAGAGAAACCGACTTTCGGCCGGAAAATGTTTCTATCGAAAAATTTACAAATTTATCTTGAAGGGGGGGTCTAGGAGTGTTTGTGTTTTTTTGTTAAGCTTGATGAAAGTCTAGCACGGAAACTAAAAATATATGAATATATATACAGTATATATGAATATATATACAGTATATATGAATATATACAGTATATATGAATATATATACAGTATATATGAATATATATACAGTATATATGAATATATATACAGTATATATGAATATATATGCAGTATATATGAATATATATACAGTATATATGAATATATATACAGTATATATGAATATATATACAGTATATATGAATATATATACAGTATATATGAATATATATACAGTATATATGATATATATGCAGTATATATGAATATATATACAGTATATATAATATATATATGCAGTATATATGATATATATACAGTATATATGAAATATATGCAGTATATATGAATATATATACAGTATATATGAATATATATACAGTATATATGAATATATATACAGTATATATGAATATATATACAGTATATATGAATATGTCCAATGCAGTATATATGAATATATATACAGTATATATGAATATATATAGAGTATATATGAATATATATACAGTATATATGATATATATACAGTATATATGATATATATACAGTATATATGAATATATATACAGTATATATGAATTATATACAGTATATGAATATATATACAGTATATATGAATATATATACAGTATATATGAATATGTCCAATGCAGTATATATGAATATATATACAGTATATATGAATATATATACAGTATATATGAATATATATACAGTATATATGAATATATATACAGTATATATGAATATATATACAGTATATATGAATATATATACGGTATATATGAATATATATACAGTATATATGAATATATATACAGTATATATGAATATATATACAGTATATATGAATAGACCCACGAATTAACCACTGTCCCCTTAACACCTACCCCCCCCCCCTGCCCACTTTCAGCACCAGGACGCCTTTTTATCTTTGATTCTGGCAATAATTAGAGGATTTTTATGCAGTTTAAGAAGGACCTGTGTTACTAAGAGGGTTTATTGAGACCGTATTTACCCATTTGAGTCGTATATAGGTAGATTATAAACTAAAGAAAATCGACTAATGGTAACCAGAATATGATGAACACAATGTAACGGTGGTGAAGGGGTTAAAGAAGAGATGCTTGGACCTCCCCCACAGAAGTCGGATATAATCAGTTGCAAAGAATTACAATGGAAAGCAAGCAACAGTAGATCTAGAGAGAGAGAGAGAGAGAGAGAGAGAGAGAGAGAGAGAGAGAGAGAGAGAGAGAGAGAGAGAGAGAGAGAGCGAGAGCGAGAAAGAGAGAGAGAGAGAGATCGGGCGGTCGGTCCTCGGGAAAAAAAACGGGAGACCAAACGGCAAAACAGACCTACGGAACGGCGATAACGGAAGGGCCCCCAGGGTTTCAGGTGCTTGAGATTCCCACACAAACTCCCTCTTACCGTAATTTCCGGACCGGGGGGGGGGGGGGGGTCTACTAACACACCTTTAGTACCGTACGGGTTCTACGGATGTATTGATTTCTTCATATATTCATTATTAGTGTTGTGTTATTATGTATATATATCTATTTATTCATATATGTAGCTTAAGGTAAGTTCCGTACGGTGGGTGGCGGTACTAACACACCTTTAGTGCCGTATGGGTTTTTATGGATGTATAAATTTGGTTACATATTAATTTATTTATTTGTTTATTACTGTATGTATTTTATTTATCTATTTATGGATTTATTTATTCATATCTTCCCGTAAATTCTAATACACCTTTATTGTATGTGTTTGATTATTGATTATGTTATTATTACTACACGCCATTAAGTAGTTTTGTTTTGTTTTATGTTACACTATTTGTAGGTACACTCGGATGCCATAGTCTCTAGCTCACTCGCAAGTATTCTTAACTTCACCTATTTCTAAATATGGAAGTTTATCTCTAGGATACGAATCTAAGACTATAGTTAATATACACATCAACTACAAAACTACTGCATACAGTATATACTAAATGTCAATGAAGAGCAAGTTCTACCCAAAACAAATATTCAGATAGTTATAATTGCATAGAGGGTCTATGAATTCTTATGAAAGGTCTAGAGAAGGTCTAGGAAGGAAACTAAAAAATGTAATTAAATAATAACAAAACAAATAAATATATAAAAACC
This sequence comes from Paralithodes platypus, assembly GCA_032716605.1. Taxonomy (NCBI): domain Eukaryota; kingdom Metazoa; phylum Arthropoda; class Malacostraca; order Decapoda; family Lithodidae; genus Paralithodes; species Paralithodes platypus. Next base: position 48,228,520 of record CM064579.1, on the reverse strand, counting down.
TTCCCTTAAACGTTCAGGTTCCTGCTACTCATTTATTGCCATATTATTAACCCCTTCAGCACGATGACGTCTTTTTAACTTCGATGTTGGCTAAATTAGGCGATTATGTGCAGTTTAAGAAGGGACCTATGTAATTCAAAGGGTTTATTGAGATCGTAGTTACCCTTTTCAGTACTAGATGTAGATTATAAGCTGAACAATATTGCTTGATGTTTACCAGAATATGATACAAATTACGTAAGCGTGCTGAATTGGTTAAGGGTGGATGGTTCACTTGTTGGTAGATTTTTAATTTATTTATTATTTTCTTTAGTTTCCTCCCTAGACCTCCATCAAACTTAAAACAGCCATCAGATCCCCCTTCTAGATTAATTTGTACATTTCTCGGTAGAAAAATGTCCCGTCTGAAGGCCAGTTACTCTTAAGATTACAGGCTCGCTATCGCTCGCCAGGAAAAGATCGACACCTAAATGGCACGAAAGGTGTTAAAATTGACAACGAAATGGGGCAAAAGGTATTAAAATCGCCAAACTAATGGACCGAACGTCATAAAATCTGAAAACTATTGGGGGTAAGCATGAGGAAGAAGGGTGACCAGAAAAACAGCCCATGTCCCCTTAAACCTAACCGTATAGTGAAGCTCTAAGGATTAATGAACGAAACAAGTAGACATGATCAGTATTTTTTATAGTAAACTGGCTCTTATAATATTTGTTTTCACAGATTAACGCTCAGTTCCTTAATCTTCGTTCTGCGTGGTACAACAACGTTCATCCTACTTGATTAAAGGAGAGAGAGAGAGAGAGAGAGAGAGAGAGAGAGAGAGAGAGAGAGAGAGAGAGAGAGAGAGAGAGAGAGAGAGAGAGAGAGAGAGAGAGAGAGAGAGAGAGAGAGAGAGAGAGAGAGAGAGAGAGAGAGAGAGATTTTAGGGCCCCTTTCTCCCTAATATTAAATTTTAGCCCCATTAGTTTTGAGATGTTAAGACATTTCTCCTATTAGTTTGGAGAAGATTTTAAGACCTTTCATGTCATTTAGTTGTTGATTTTTTCTTGTCGAGTGATAGTGAGCCTGCAATTTAGGAGGAAAATGCACAACTGTATCACGAAGAGGAGTCTAGGCGTTATTTCTTTAAGCTTGATGGAGCTCTAGGAAGAAAGCTAAATAAACAAATTATATTAAGGGAGCCCACCTCCCTTTTTTCTCTTTCTCTCCCTCTATCTCTGGCTTGTTTCCATTCGGCTCCATTCAGCCTACTATTTTAAGACGTTTATCCGCATCCAGGTGTCAATATTTTCCTGGCGAGCGGTAGCAAGCCAGCATATATATGTATTTACAGTATATATTTGTTTTGACAGCAAGCTAAATTTGTAAATTTTTCGATAGAAAAATTTCTCCGGCGAAGCCGGACTTGCCCTTCCATTCCCGCTGCACCGATGGGTTGAAATTGACCCCTTGTGAGTTTCAGGCTATAAGGAAGTTGGAGCCGTAAACATTGCTATTAACCTCTTGAGGATATAATAATAAGACGCACTTTTACATTTGATTTTGGTTATCATTAGACTATTTTATGCAATTTAGGAGGGATATTTATGAATCAAAGGGGGAAATACTACCTCAATTAAGGGGAGACTGGCCGGTTGTTTGGTCTATTAATTTATTTATTCATAAATATTTTTAGTTTCCTCCTTAGACCTCCATCAAGCTTAGAAAAACACCCCCTAGACCCCCATTCCAGATAAAACAAAACAAATTTAGGGAGAAAAATGTCTCGACCGAAGGCAGATTCCTCTTAAAATTCCAGGCTCGCTATCGCTCGCCAGGAAATAATCGAGACCTAAATGGCACGAAAGGTCTTAAAATGGACAACGACATGGGGCGAAAGGGGTTAAAATCGCCAAACTAATAGGCCGAACGTCTTATAATCTCAAAACTAGTGGGGCTAAACATGAAGGAGAAGGGGGTCCAGAAAAACGGTCTGCCTCCTCTTAACTCTTCAGCTCCCACAAGTTCACCCTAAGCTGAATATAATCGTCTGATGATAGCGGATGATAGCAGTCTGGAACTATGCCTGATCAGTAGAAGCTAGCCAACGTAACACCGATATTCAAAAAAGGCAGCAAATCCCTACCCATTAACTATCGTCCAATTAGCTTAACCTCAGTTGTATGTAAAATGCTAGAAACGGTCATACGAGACAGACTCTTAAATCACTTAGAGGAAAATAACATACTTAAAGATACTCAACACGGCTTTCGTAAAAAACGTTCCTGTTTAACAAACCTCTTAGACTTCTTCCACGATATTCTCAACCTCTACGATGAGAGTAAAGCTGTAGATATTATATACCTTGATTTTCAAAAGGCCTTTTAAAACTAAAAGCGCATGGAATACAAGACGGTGTGTTGAAATGGATAGAAAATTGGCTCAGCAACAGAAAGCAAAGGGTAGTCATAAACGGTAAGGCATCTAAATGGACCAATGTAAGTAGCGGGGTACCCCAGGGATCGGTACTAGGACCAATTCTCTTTCTAATTTACATCAACGACATAGATGAGGGTCTCACCTGTACAATCTCAAAATTTGCTGACGATACAAAAATTGCAAATAGCGTACTCTCAAAAGAACAAGCTGACGATATGCAACACAATCTAGATAAATTGGCATGTTGGGCCCAAATTTGGCAAATGAGTTTCAATGCAGATAAATGTAAAGTACTACATGTCGGATACCTAAATGAGAAAGCAAACTATTCGATGAATGGAATGTAAACAGAGAAACCGATCTGGGAGTAACAATATCGAGTAACCTAAAACCGAGTCAACAATGTTCAGAAGTTGTTAAGAAGGCAAACAAAATAATTGGCTTTATAGGCAGGTCATTTGAGCATAAATCCAAAGAAGTTATCCTAACCCTTTACAATTCCTTAGTCCGCCCTCTTCTGGAATACTGCGTTCAATCCTGGTGCCCTTATTACCAAAAAGATATAAACAAGCTAGAAGGAGTTCAACGTAGAGTTACCAAAATGATACCTAGCCTAAAGAACAAACCATACGAAGAGCGTCTTACAGAATTAAATCTATTTCCTTTAACCCAGCGCAGATTAAGAGGTGACTTAATTCAAGTGTTCAAAATCATCAAAGGCATCGACAATATGAACTGTAGTAAGTACTTCACTATCGACCAATCTAATTACACACGGGGAAACGGTTGCAAAATTATTGGTAAATCTTTTAACTCACACGAATCTAAGAATTTCTTCTTCAATCGAGTTGTCAACTTGTGGAATGGGCTTCCCCGAAACGTTATAGACTGCATCACCGTTGATTCATTTAAACTCCGCCTAGACAAATATCTCTCATCAAACCCGCGACTGACTGCGTTTGTAAATGAATAACTTTATTTTATCCCCCCCTCAGTTACTAACCCTTCTGTCCTCTACTAACTTCCTAATCCTGCCACGGACATTAGTTCCAGGGCAGTAATTCCCTTTCCAATGTTCCCTTACCCACTCTAAACCACTGTTTGGACACTTGATCGTCAGTGTTTTGGAGGACAAGCAACCTAGAAGGGTCACTACACCTGTTGTTGCTTGATTTCCTTTGTACTCCTTTGTACTCCTTTAATATAAAGAGCCAAACTGGTCCTAGTCCTCAAAGGGTTAAACAGAAATGCAATAATAATGTAGGTTGGATAGAACATATGTTGAATTGGCGTGTATGCATATATATATATATATATATATATATATATATATATATATATATATATATATATATACGGTATATATACAGTATGTATTATATATATATATATATATATATATATATATATATATATATATATATATATATATATACTGCATATACTATAACCACCTTTTAGTTGGTAATTTTGCTAACTATCGATGTCTACAGCTCCAACTTCCATAGAGAACGAAACTCGCAAGTGGCCAATTGACTACTTGCGAGTTTTAGGCTATAAGGAAGTCAGAGCCGTAAACTTCGATTTAAAACAGAAATGCAATAATAATGTAGGTTTCTGATGGATAGAAAGTACGTTGAATTGGATTTTATGTATTTATATGTGCACTACAACTGTATTTTAGCTGGTAATTCTACTAAATCTCGATGTCTACAGCTCCAACATCCTTATACAGTAGAACGAAACTCGCATGTGGTCAATTACTAGGGGATATGGTAATCGTGTACATCAAAATAAAAACGTCTTCTCATAAACTAATTTGGCCAATAAATAGTTTTGCCTCAATCAATTTAATTCGCCCAATCCTTGAAGTCGGGTTAGGGTAGATTTGTATTTATTGATTTACTTATTAATTCATTTCTGTATTTGTATTTAGTTTCCTCCACCAAGCTTATTAAACGTTTCTCAAATGGTCGAAATATTTGCTCGTTTACTCTAGTTATTTTTGAGTTATAGGGGTTAGTGATCAAGAGTTTTGGCCTACTTGTAATGAACAGACTATAGGAATATGGAAGACTATTATAATTATGACCAAGGCACTCCTTCATTCCCTGGTTCCTGTTTACCAAAGGGTCTGTTAGTGCCAGCCAATGGGAGACCAGAGTACAGCGTCATAACCACCAATAGGGGAGCTTGTGTACGTGTGTAGAGCCGCGCATGCGTTACGGTCCGCTAACAGTGGTATATATAAAGTGTCCGACCGCCGGCTGCCACGTGAGAATTGAACTACGAGCGGGTTGTGTGCTGTTAAGATTGTGTTGGTTCTGTAGAGTGGGTGGGAAGACTGTGGCTGAGGTATACTTTCGGCTACTTCACTCTACCCTTGATTGGAAAACGGACACAAAATAGACAACGGACAAAAATACAGAACTTAGGAATACAGTAGTTTGATACAGCTAAGGTATGTATTTTATCTGGTTTTCTCAATAGACTTTATGCATAATCTCACTAGGCCTATACACTGTTCATTATAGATAGGCCAGAAATCGTAAACGCTAACCTCTTCTTTACTAAAAACGACTAGAGTAATCGAGCTTGTATGTTCACCAATTGGGAAGAGTCAGCCTGGGAGGAAGTGTGGTAATATACAGCTCATTTACTCTAGCCCTTTTTGAGTTACAGAGATCAGGAGTCACGAGTTATGTCCTACTTGTAATGCACAGGATATAAAACTATAGGCAAGCTCTATTTGTTTTTTATATTATGTGAATTCATAGTTCAATATTCTTGATTCTGTAGAGTGGGTGGTAAGACAGATTCGAAAACTGGGGTAAAATGAAAAAAAAAAAAAATCGGGGAGTAATGTAGTTTAATTCAACTGAGGGTATGATTTATGTCTCTTTATGTAGGATTTATCAATAATTAATTTTACCACGTAAAGTTATGAAGTACGTATATGTACTGTATATCAATAAATGTTCATGTTTTGCAAAACATATATAACAATTAAACATATTTTTTCATGTCATCGGTCCTTGCAGCAAATGATAAAACACAAAATTGTTGCATCATATAGTTATTGCATAGGAATCAGCGTACACCCACGGACAAAAACAGTGGCTTTTTCATTCTAAGTATATGCAGAAGACAAAAGGCGATGCTGCCTGTAACAAGTGCCCCCCCCCCCCCCCCCCCCCCTATAGTTGAAAGAGTGATAGGGAGTAAAATTCCAAATGTCAAATTTTCTGGATACACGGAGATTGAAATAGTTTAAGTCATAGAACGAGGGAAAGATAGCTTGAGGGAGAGAGTTTCAGAGTTTACTTGGGGCAGTTGCAATTATTGCCGGGCGTACCTTCCCAAGCAAGGATGTGATTTCCGCTTGGGGGTTTGCCAATTTTCAAACTCTTTTTGTGAATTATAATCATACTAAGGGTGGATACCTAATATTTTGTTTTTGAGGGATTCATGCTAGTTAGTTAGTCAAAATAGGACTTCAGAGGCTATCAACCCTTCAGGATTATTTAGCCAGCACACTGTAAGTTAAGCATAGCTTCAGGAATGGAGCCCCTTTTCGAGAACTCCATTCCCCTGCGAAAAATGCATGCATATTCAACTTGACCAACATGAATTTCATATCTTCCTTGATCCAGAAATGAGCTCAGTTGGCCACTATAGTCCATTCATTATAGATAGGCCAAACATCGTTATATATATCCTTTGTATCTAATAGGGGCTAGATCAAATGAGGTGTACATTTCTAAACCTATTCACTGGCTGACACTTCCTAAATGGTAGAGATTGTTAGCTCGGGTACTCTAGTCGTTAATGAGTTATAGAGGTGAGTGGTCAAGGTGTTTGGCCTACCTATATTGAACAGGGTTTAGTTCTATTCCGATTTAACCAATATTGTATTCCACCACTCAAGGATAGCACAATTGTGGCCGATTAACTTGAAACATAGAAAGAGTCGAGTTGCGTAAGTTGCTGAATTATTAACTACGCAGAGAGAGAGAGAGAGAGAGAGAGAGAGAGAGAGAGAGAGAGAGAGAGAGAGAGAGAGAGAGAGAGAGAGAGAGAGAGAGAGAGAGATAGAGAGAAGAGTACCGTCTGGTATTTACAGTTTACTATAGTGTGAGTGAAGACCAAACGCCACACCACTTTGTGTTGTGGTGGTGATGAGTGATGAGGTGATGATGTATCGTTTTGGGAGGGAAGAGGGGTGGTGGTTCTATAAGTCACCACAGCTTCATCATCATCACTCACTATACTGGTGGTGGTGGTGATGTTGTTGATGGTGATGATGTATTATGTTGGCAGGGAGGGTGGTGGTTCTGTAAGTCACCACAGCGTCATCATCACTATACTTGTGGTGGTGGTGGTGATGTTGATGGTTCGTGATGAGTTGATGGTGTATAGTGTTGGTAGGGAGGGCTGGTGGTTCTATGAGTCACCACACCATCATCACTCACTGTATTTTTTGTTCTATGTGATTGAGGGAGGCAAAAGGCATAACTGCCTATAGCGAGTGCCTCCCCCATAGTTGAAAGAGTGACAGGGCCAAAATCAAGGGACGTTCGAGCCAAAATGCCTGGACACACGGAGTTTGAAGCAATTTAAGTCATAGGAAGAGGGAAAGACTGATTCTGGGAGAGAGTTCCAGAGCTCAGCTGTTGAGTAGAAGAAAGTTTGAGAGTAACGTTTCACTCTTGGGTTGGAGAGTTGCACAGAGTAGGGGTGATGATGGTCGTGTGATTATGATGAGTGATGATGGTGATTGTGTACTGTGTTGGGAGATGGGGGGGGGGGGGGGAGAGGGGGCGTTACTGGTGGTTCTCTAACTCACCACACCATCATCATAATTTTCCTTATCACCACTATTTTCATTCATTACACTACTCACCATCATCACACCACAGTCATTATCATCACTAACTTATTTACTATCCTTACTATACCTATTATTATTCACTGTGGCCGTTTCGGAGAGGGGGCCGTTTTGACCTCCTTTCAAACAAATAGCCCCCCCCAAAAAATAAAAAAAGAAAGAAAAGAAAAGAAAATTATAATTAAAAAAGAAAATAATAATATACATATAATAACACAAACAATATAATAAAAATACAAAAAACAAAAGAAACAAGTAAAACAAAAAGTTGATAGATAATTAAATAACCATAAAACATAGTAGATGCAAAATAAAATTAAATGTTGCCAGGTTAAAGTTGCCGGGAATATCTAAAACAAAACCTGGCTCATGTGACTGTAGGGCTTTAGTGACGGAAGTGGGGGTGGTGGTCAGTCGGCCGTGTTAACAGACAAAAACCTGCCGTTTTTCCTCCTTGTGTAAAGAAAGGGAGCGAAAAAAACAAATTAATTAAAACAAGCTCCATCAACTAAAGATGTTCCGTATAATAAATAAATAAACAAATAAATAAATAAATAAATAGAGGGAATTGTAAGCATTGATTTGAACTGTTATTGATTGAAGTTTGGTAAGTGATGCCAAACTTCACTTTATTATTTTCTTTTAGCAACAGTACTTTCTCATATAGTTACCCTTTTAGCACGATGACGTCTTTTTACCCTGGAATCTGGCTAACAATACAAGATTTTATCCAGTTTAAGAAAAACCTATATGCTATACGGAGGGTTATTTGAGATCGGTTTTACCTCATTGAGTCCTAGAGGAAGATTATAAACTAAGGACAATCATTAATGGTAACCAGGAATTATGGACATTACGTCATCGTCCCGGTCTTTGGCCGGGATATTTATCTCGAAAAGTGGTCTTGGGGGTATTTTTTGTATAGCTTGATGGAAGTCTAGGGAGAAAACTAAAAACCTCTCCTTAAATAATCTAATATAATTTCACTCCCAAGACCAAACACCTCCCGATGAAATGAATGAAAGCATAGGATCTACACGGGATTCGAACCTGTGTTACCAAATACAGATCTTATACACTCAAACCATTACACAATCAAGACAGTTAAAGGTTAAGTAACATGACTACGATTTTATATCCATTTATCGAATACTGGATATCAATCTACTCAAACCCAACTGCACACTGACTGGATTAAAGTTAGTTAGTTAAGGGGGGTCACCGATTTTTTGTTTTTATCTTTCTCTCCTTTTCTCTCTTTCCCTGGCTTTTATCCATTCGGCCCCATTCAGCCAACTGTTTTAAGACGTTTATCCCCATCCAGGAGTCGATTTCTTTCTGGCGAGCGATAGCAAGCCAGCATTGTATGGAGAAATTCGGCTTCACCGGAGACATTTTTCTATCGAAAAATTTACAACATTTAGCTTGCTGTCAAAACAAAATTATGTATATGCTGGCTTGCTACCGCTCGCCAGGAAAATATTGACACCTGGATGGGGGTAAACGTCTTAAAACAGTAGGCTGAATGGGGCCGAATGGATACAAGCCAAAGAGAGGGAGAAAAAGAGAAAAAAACGAGATGGGTTCCCTTAAAATTATTCTCGATTATTTAGCCAGCACACTGTAAGTTGAAGAGTCTCCTGGTAAAGGTCTAACGGGGCTGATGAAGACGCCGGTACCTACTGACCTGAGTAGGGTGGTGGTGGGTGGGGAGGGAGCGTGGAGGGTGTTATTATCATGCTCTGGATCCCTGGCAGCGGCTGTGGTGAGGCTGTTGGTTTGGTGGCTCGGGGGCGGGGGGGGGGGAGTCTACTGGAAGGTCTGTCGCGGCTACAGAGGTGGAACAAAACGATTATGTATTTAGCTGTAATATGTGGTTTTGGCTTGGTTTTTGGTTGTCTAGTTGAACATATAATACTGGTGGAAGGTCTTGCGTCGGTACAAAGGTGGAACAGAACGATTGTGTATTTAACTGTAATGTCTGGCTTTGGTTTGGTCTTTGATTGTCTGCTTGCATGTCTGAAGTCGTTACAAAGGTGGTAAGGAAAGATTATGTATTTAACTGTAATATAACATTTTGGATTGGTCTGTGGTTGTCTGGTTAAGGGGAGATGGGCCGGTTTTCTGGACCATTTTGTCCCTCGTGTTTAGCCCCATTAGTTTTCAAATGTTAAGATGTTTGCCCCATTAGTTTTCAAATGTTAAGATGTTTTCCCCATTAGTTAGACGATTTTAAGACCTTTCGCCCCATTTCATCGTCAATATTTAGACATTTCGTGCTATTTAGGTGTCGATTTTTTCCCTGGCGAACGATAGTGAGCCTGTAATGTTGGAAGAAGCGGCCTTCGGCCGGGATATTTTTTTATCGAAAAATGTACAAATTAATCTAGAAGGGGGATCTAATGGATGTTTTTTTTTAAATTTGATGGAGGTCTAGGGAGGAAACTAGAAAAATAATGAATACATGCAAAAATCGCCCAAAAAGTGAATCATCCCCCCTTAAATGTCTGAAGTCGTTACAAAGGTGGAACAGAAAGATGATGTATTTAGCTGTAAGGTCTGTAGTTGCGGTTGGGATTATTATGTATGTAATTGTTTATTGTGGACAGGGTTTGGGCTTGGTCTATGTAACTGTTAATTGTGGGGTTTGGGCTTGGTCTATGTATCTGTTTATTGTGGGGTTTGGGCTTGGTCTATGTAACTGTTTATTGTGGGGTTTGGGCTTGGTCTATGTAACTGTTTATTGTGGGGTTTGGGCTTGGTCTATGTAACTGTTTATTGTGGGGTTTGGGCTTGGTCTATGTAAGTGTTTATTGTGGGGTTTTCTTGGTCTATGTTTATTGTGGGGTTTGGGCTTGGTCTATGCTGTTTATGGGGGTCGTTACAAAGGTGGAGCAGACAGATTATGTATTTAACTGTAATGTGTGGCTTTGGTTTGGTCTATGGTTGTCTGGTTAACCCCTTCCGTACCGACGATGTTGTATATATTTTAGTCTAGCTATTTGGGCGATTTTGTGCAGTTTAAGAAGGATCTGTGGTAGCAAAAAGGGTTAAGTGAGATAGTTCAAAGCCTGTTAATTGCTGGAGACCATTTATAAACTGCAAAAAATCTTCTAATATTGGCTAGAATATAATGAAAAGATGTCACCGGTAATGAAGGGGTTAAATGTTTGGCGTCGTTACAAATGTGAAACAGACCGATTATTTATTTAACTGTCGGTCGGTACTTGCGGTTAGTCTACAATAATTTAGGTTCGCCTGGTCTACTGTCTCGTGTCGCTACAAAAGTGGAACAGAATATTCCAACTTTTGTCTAACCTGGTGAGTCTGCACTTAGATCCTTTGAGCTATATAACTCTACTTAGTGATGATTGGTGGATGGTTGGTTATAATTCGGTGCTTGTTCGAGGGTAAAACCTTTTCTACGCCCCCCCCCCCCCTTATAGGTTGTACTAATTTGTCTGTGATTGAGCTCTTCTTTTCTGCTCCCTTTTCTTTTCTCTTCTCTACTGCGTGTGCTATATATCCTGTGTTTTTTTTGGAAGTGAATGATGTTGTTCGGATACAGTATCACCAGTCAATCAGCTTGAAGTAGAGTTCTCTACCTCAAAGGGATCAAGTGTAAACTCGCCTCGTTTTATCAAGTACTTGGAAAGGACTGGAGTTCTCGAATAGGGGCTCCAGTACTGACGCTATTCTTGAATTACTGTACAGTGTGCTGGCTTAATAATACAGATGGGTTGATAGCCTCTGAAGTTCTATTTTAACTAATTAGTTTATCAAAATCTGACCCGGGTTCGAAGCCCGGCCAGATCATATCGATTTGTTTTAAATAGTTCACCAGCGTATCCTATGTGTGCTTTAAAAACTGATTATATATTCCATTGCCACGAGTGTACGTCTCTAGCTACGGTCGAAATACTAAAGCCTACCGTCACATTTTTTGTCTACTATGTCAACATTCGATTACGCAGTTCTGTTCTGTTTGCTGGGTATTATTAGACGATTTTTATTCAAATTAGGAAGATTAGGTATATATCAAGGAAACCGACCATCTTTTATTTCGTGTTTTTTTGTTTTTGTTTTAGCTAGTTTTCATCGTTATACAGTGGTTGTCATTAATTAGAATCTCCGGAAAAACCGTTTTCAATTACTTTGAAAAAGTTAATATTTACCTCCTGTTAAAGCTGAAGATTGCGGAGTAAACACCGTATACTTCATTCAATTTTGTTTTTATTTATTTTTGCGACCGTCAACCTATTATTAATCAAACACCAAACCAGCGGAGGTGTGGGGGCGGCAGCCCTCACCTAATATACTAGGTTAGGTTAGGTAAGGTTGTTAGGTTAGGCTAATATTACCCCTTATTTTTGTCTTTTACCCCTCAATTTCCCTGTACTTCATAGCCCTCCCCACTATCGGGGTCCGTATCTTAAGATTGTTGGATAATGGGGAAAACGTTTTTTCCGGAGTTTCTAATTAATGACAACCACTGTATAATGATGAACACTAGCTAAAACCCCAAAACAAAATCACGAATTAAAAGGTGGTCGGTTTCCTTGATATTTTCCGAAGATTATATAGAAGTCAGAGGTATAATCGAGATTATATAAAAGTCAGAGGTATAATCGAGATTATATAGAAGTCAGAGGTATACTAAAGATCGTATATACCATTTTACTTCCCAAAGATCCTTCCTAAACGGGATAAAATCTTCTAATGATAGCCAAAATAAACGGTCAAAATGCGTCATAATCTTCAGAGGGTTAATAAAGTTCAAGCAAATTCAAAGCCAGTGTGTGAGTAAATGGACTCCATTTTCATTGTCAGATTTGATGTGTTTATTATAGAAATTGTCAGACATGATGGTATTGATGGAAACACATAAATATCTCTCTCTCTCTCTTTCTCCCTCACCCCCCCCTCCCCCGATTGCTCAGACCATTCTATTAGCCTTACATTTCAGGGGGATCGTTATAATTTCCCACGATTTCCTATAGTTTCTGTACGCCTATCAATGACACACCTCACCTATATCAACCTCTCCACTATCTCCTTGGTCAAACACTTCAGAGGCCATGCTAACACACTCCACTCGCTGTACTCACACTCAAACACACCCATTTTACCATCTCATCCATACTCTTACTCGCCTACTTTACCCACACTCACACTCTTTACCCACAATCACACATAATCACAGTATCAACACCCACATACACTCATACTCACCCACTTTATCCACACTCACAATACCCACACTCACACTCTTTACCCACAATCAGACTCTTTACCCACAATCACACATAACCATGGTAAGGGGATGGATATCATTAAACACTTCAGTATAACTAAATAAGTTGGTCACCAATTATTTTGCAATATTTGAACACACATATGGATTTTATATGCTCTAAACATAATATGAAAATGTATTTTAAGCCTCGGCAAAACCTAATAAAAATATATAGTACTAAAATGGAATTTTGTCGAAACATGGTTGTCAATACCTTCCTATAGACGGCACCGATTCGTACACACGCTATTTTCACCTGTCTCCCGAGGTCTGTCCACCAGCTTTTTAGTCCACTCCACCTGCCCATCTCTGTCGATAGGTTGGGTTGTTTGGTTAGGTTAATATACTAGGTTTCAGAAACAAGATTCGTAGTTGCGGTAGTATTTACGGTATCTGGACACTTCGAGCGAATTCATATTCGAGCGGAGGCGCATTTAAGTTAGGTTAGGTTAAGTTAGGTTAGGTTAAGTTAGGTTAGGTTAAGTTAGGTTAGGTTAAGTTAGGTTAGGTTAAGTTAGGTTAGGTTAGGTTAAGTTAGGTTAAGTTAGGTTAAGTTAGGTTAAGTTAGGTTAGGTTAGGGTAAGTTAGGTTAAGTTAGGTTAAGTTAGGTTAAGTTAGGTTAGGTTAGGTTAGGTTAGGTTAGGTTAGGTTAATTAGATTGGATTGTGCATCCGCTCGATCAGGAATTTGCTCGAAGTTCCTCGCATTCGTATTTACAGATACGGCCGAATACCGGTAGGCTACTAAATGGGCGCCGGCCCAACCGCCATGTTATATCCCACGTAGGCCTACTAGGTACTACGGACACATTGTAGGCGTTAGGTGTGGATTAGGCTTGTATCCAATGTACTAGGTCTATGTTACTGGATATTTATGATTTAAATAAGTGCTACGTTTTCGATAAATCTGGTTATATGGCTTTGCAATTAGGGAAATCATGAGCCGATTTCCGACATGTAGTTAGTCTTTTTCGATTCTCAAAATACGATCCAAGTTTTGCCAAAAATTGGCTCGGGTTTTCCAAAATTATGCTTTTTGGGGTTTGCAATTTAGGGAAACATGAGCCAAAATTCTAAATTAGGTTACTGTAATTTGTTTACTCTTAAAATTCGCAAAATCCGAGCCAAGTTTTGCCAAACTTTGGCTCGGGTTTTCCAAAATTCGGGTTTTATGCCTTTGCAATTTCGGGAAACCTGAGCCAAATTTCCAAATGAGGTTACTGTCATTTTGTTGGCTACAAACTCTCAAAATCCGAGCCAGCTTTGGCCAAAACTTGGCTCGGGTTTTCGAAATATTGGGTTTTAGGCCTTAGAAATTCCTTAAAACCCGAGCCAAGTTTTGCTAAAATAGGTTCTAATCGCCGTTTTACGCATTTAACCCCTCATTTTCCCTGTACTTCATAGCCCTCCCCACTATCGGGCGGCGTGTCTTAAGATCGTTGTATAATGGGGAAAACGGTTTCGCCGAGGGTTGCAATTATTTCCAAACACTATATATTGATGAAAACTAACAGGGAAAAATAAAAAAATCCATGGGAAAATTGGTGACCATCTTATTTAGTTTTTCCAAAACTTCTTTCGCCGCACTATTAGAAACAATTTATTAGGGAAAATAGGGACCTATGGACTCGCCATATTGTTCTCATTATAGTCCGCATGGAGGAATTTCGTTATCGACATTTGAAAAAACCCGATTACACCGAAAAATAACACCAAAATAATAAGTCCCGACCGTAAACAAAGCATTGCGTCCAATGAAAACTTGATTTGACTCACCCAATAAATGGCGCCATTTGACGCCGTATCTTCAGATTAATGAATAATGGGTAAGTTAATGCAAATCTTCCACAAAAACCATGAAAAACAACAATAAAACACTATATTCCTTGACAAAATATACAGAAAACTTGATAAATAAGGCGGCTCTAGCTGTCTTGAATGCTACCAGGGGATGAATGGAGGGGTGGGGAGGAGAGTGTGGGAGTGGTGGGGAGGGAGGGGTGGGGAGGAAGAGAGGGGTGAATGGGATGGAAGGGATAGGGAGGAAAGAAGGGAGGGAGGGGGAGAAAGGAAGGGAGGGATGAGGAGGATGATAAGGAGGGATGGGGAAGAAGGGAGGGAGGAAGGGGGAGGAAGAAAGGGAGGGAGGGAGGAGGGAGGAAGAAAGGGAGGGAGGGAGGAGGGAGGAAGGTAGGGAGGGATGGGGAGGGAGGGAGGTAGGGAGGGATGGGAGGAAAGAAGATAGGAATGAATGGAGAGCAAGGGAGGGGTAGGACGGGAGGGAGGGAGGCGGAGGAATAGAGGGGGGGGGGGACGAATGGGGAGAGGGGAAGGGGCAGGGAGGGGTAGGAAGGGAGGGAGGAGAGAGAAAGGGAGGAGGGAGGGATGAATGCTGAGAAATGGAGGACAGAAATTGTAAACTTGCGCCATGTTACCGAAAGGATAATTGTTGTGCTTTAGTTCGCCATACATATAACCTTACCTCGCTAGTTAACTGTCCTATCCTTCCTCTGGTCGCTCAACACGCCTCACTCTTACTGAAGGGGTATTCCATGGCTCTTTATATCACACTAGGGCTATTTTATCTCTTCCCCCACCACCAACACTCCCGCTCCCACCCACACTATCACGGCACTGACACGCGGGAGGTATTCACACACACACACACACACACATAAATAAAAATAGGGTTCCGAAGCTCCGAAACATAAGTCCACAAATACAACCACTGGAAATTGTGAGGCCTCGTGAACCCGGCAATTCCCGCACAGGTGGATGGGAGGTGGGCAATGACCGGACCAAGATACTTAGTCTTGTATTCTTAAGGCCAGTCACCGGTTTTTTTTTATCTTTCTCTCCTTTTCTCTCTTGCCCTGGCTTGTATCCATTCGGCCCCATTCAGCCAACTGTTTTAAGACGTTTATCCCCATCCAGACTGCGGATGATACAGTTCTGATGAGTGATAATGAATGGGAGTTGCAGGGTCTGGTAAATGAGTTTGGAACAGTGTGCGAAAAACGGAATTTGAAGGTAAATACGGGGAAGAGCAAGGTTATGGTCTTCGAAAGGGGTGAAGTCACAGAGTGTGAGGTGAAGCTGAACGGTCAGGCTATGGAGATCGTCAACTCTTTTAAGTATCTGGGCAGTGTGTTGAATAAAGATGGGATTATGGATGAAGAGGTGCGGGAGAGGGTACAACAGGGGAAGAGGGTTGTAGGAACGCTAAAAGCAGTAACAAGAAATAGGGTGGTCAGTATGGAAGTGAAGAAGTCCTTGCATGACAGTGTGGTAATCCCGACACTGACTTACGGAAGCGAAGCATGGACGTTGGTTGAGAGACTCAGACCAAGAGTGAGAGCAGTGGAAATGAATTACTTAAGGAGTGCGTGCGGAGTTACATGGAGGGATAGACAGACTAATGAGGAAGTAAGAAGGAGGTGTGGTGTGGAGGTAGATGTGCTGGAAAGTGTGAAAAGGAACAACTTGAGATGGTTCGGCCATATGGAAAGCGAGAGAATGACTAAGAGGGTGTATGAGAGCGAGGTGGAGGGACAGAGGGGGAGAGGTAGACCGAATATGAGGTGGAAGGATGGAGTGAGGAAGTACATGAACGAAGGTGGTGCTGGTTGGGGGGAGGGGCGTCGACTGACTGGGGACAGAGGTGCATGGGGGCGGTTCGTTCGTGGCCACCCCTTCGGGGATCACGGCGTCAGGCAATAGATAGATAGATCCCCATCCAGGTGTCGTTTTCTTCCTGGCGAGCGATAGCGAGCCAGCATTTTTCTATCGAAAAATGTAATTTTTTTTAGCTTGCTGTAAAAAAAATATATATATATATATATATGCTGGCTCGCTACCGCTCGCCAGGAAAATATTGACACCTGGATGGGGGCAAATGTCTTAAAACAGTAGGCTGAATGGAGCCGAATGTATACAAGCCAAAGAGAGAGGGAGAGAAAGAGAAAAAAAGCGAGGTGGGCTCCCTTAAGCAATTATTTCCCTTCGTAGCGATGTTAATGGTCGAAATAACTAGAAAAATTACGTAACCTTTGGAAATGTAAATGATAATTCATGTCATCCCTGTAGACAACGCTTATTCACATAATATTTGTTCGGTATCAGGAGCTGCGAAGGCAAAGCATTATTTACGAACACCACCATAGACTCTAATCGGATGATCCCACAGATTGTATTGTACAGTACAGGCGGCCTGCGTAAAATCACTAATCCCTACACTGACATTCACAAATCTTCGAGCCTGTCCCTTGCCCCCCCCCCCCCCCCCCCCACCCCTCCTACCCCCCAAAACCTTTCCCCTATCGCTTTAATCCGACCATCTTTTGTTGCCTCCCTTTCACCAGCTTCCGTCCCATTTCCTTCCCCTTGTTCACTTGCCGTCACAGCATTATAGAGAGATTATACATTCCTTCCCTTAGAGTTTAGCACGAACATGTATAGGATTACTATTATAGTAGTAGTTGTTGTTGTTGTTGTTGTTGTTGTTGTTGTTGTTACCTCCGCCAGCGAAGTTGGAGGATATCATGTGTTTGCCTCTGTCTATCTGTAAACAAGATATATAACTAAAAAAGTTATGAACCGATGTTCACGACATTTTTCATAGGTGGACAGATAGGATATTATGCGCCAAGGAAGAAATGATTCAATTTAGGAAGCGATCGGCAGACCACATACCTCCGCCAGCGTAGGCAGAGGTATGTGGTCTTCCGAGTGCCTCTCTTGATAGTGTAATGCATAAATCCGCGGAATTTCGGTGTGAGTATCCTAGGTTCGAGTCCTTGGAGTGGCACATGTATTTGTTGATTGCATTAATTGAGTTTAGAAGTAAAGTTGGTTGGTGAAAAAATATGATTTAGTAGTGTTTCCGTCCCTTTTTCTTCCTAGGGTTCTCTTGCTGTCACATTATTTTACGGATCTGTTGACGCCTTCCTCGAAACTTTGTCACTGAAAAGTCGACAATATTTTATGTATTTAGATATTTTTGCTATTATTATTGCAATTATGATAATTATTCAGAAGAAGCTCACAGCGTTAGTAGAAATAATTAATTAGAGACAATGCAGGTCTATGAAATTATTCTACTGTACTCCTGTATAATCCACTGTGGAACAACATTTTCGAACACATTTATAAAACCCGATATTAACAGAAAATACTAAATCCCATCACTCTCAGAGCTCCTGCGAACGTCCTCACTGTTTACAAACTACTTATATATACAAACGACCGATAATTACCTTCTGCTGGGGGGTGGGGTGGGGGGGTGGGGGGGGGGGGTTAACCCTTCGTGCATCCCAGAACAATCTTAGTATACCCACAGTGAATTTTAACTAAACTCATAAAAACACATTTCTAAAAATCTGAAGGAATTAACATGGATGTTTTCATGGTTTTAGTTATAATTCCACTATTGGGAGAAACCCTGCATAACCCCATTGCTCCAAGAATCTTACATAAAATATAAACAAACGATTTAAAATGAACTTGTCGATAAACAGTATAAACGCAACAAGTCTGAATACCTCGCCAAAAAGAAAACGGGAAAATAAGAGCCCAAACTATACAAAAAAAAAAAGTGAGAGATAAGCTCCTCCTTCATCCTATCAGCTCCATGTCAACAGTGGACCAAGCCCCTGATTAATTGGTCGTCCTGGGTAAAGAATGGTTGGAGGAAACACACGGAAATTCTCTCTCTTCTGTCTTTTTCTCTATTTCCTCTTTACTGTTCTCTCTTCCTGTTATCTCCCCTCCCTCTCTCCTACTCCCCGCCCTCTTTCCTATCTCCTTTCCTGTGTCTCCTACCCCTCTCTTTTTCCATCTTTTCTTCCCCTCTTTTTTTGTCTCTCTCTACGCTCCTCCTTATCTTTCTCTCTGCTACCCCCTCTCTCTCCCCTCCCTTCTCTCTCTCTCTCTCTCTCTCTCTCTCTCTCTCTCTGTATATCTATCTATCTCTCTCTCTCTCTCTCTCTCTCTCTCTCTCTCTATATATATATATATATATATATATATCCCCCTTCCCCTCTCTCATCAATCTCTCCCTTTTATTGCACACAACAGGAAAACCAAGGAGGTGGTAAAGTCACAGTCAAGGGTCATTGGTCTCTAATCCGGCTTCGAACCCCTAAAAATAGTGACCATATATGTACAGTCTCGGTTACTGATTCGAAGCTGTCTCTGGTTGACTTGAAGCTTCTTATTATTTCTTGGTCTGGTATTTGTATCTCGGAGGTGCTTTTATATATGTCGAGGCTTCAAAGTGTATCAGAATTTAAGGGAGATTTTTAGTTTCCTTCATAAACCCCCATCAATCTTTAAGAAGATACTCCCAATCTATGTAAATTTGTACATTTTTCGGTAGAAAAATGCAGGTGGCCGGTTCTTCCTAGTTTACAGGCTCGCTCTCGCTCGCCAGGAAAAACCCCGACATCTAAATGGCACGAAAGGTCTTAAAATTGACAGAAATGTGGCGAATTATTTAATATTGCCAAACTAACGGGGCGAACGTCTTAAAACCTCAAACTAATGGGGCTAAACGTGAGGGAGAAGGAGGATCGAAAATAATCTTATTAAGTGAATATTTCCCGTTAATGACCGCCACTTAACATTTAACTTCATTAAAAACTGTTCTATTTCCTCTATATCGTCATCAATTATCATGAACAACATTAACAAACTATCCAGTCTTGTCCCTAGCTGTACCCTACTTATTCCTTAACCCCTTGAGTATCATGATGCGTTCTAACAGTGTATTCTGGTTATCATTATACGATGTTCATGCAGCGTAGGAAGAATCCAAATAAGAATGGAAATATATATACAGTATATATACTGTATACTCTATATACTGTATATATATATATAATATATATTATTTTTTTTGGCTCCCTTAGATTCCTATAGGATTTTCCGAAGTTGCATTAAATCCTCTAACGATAGCCATGAAGAATAATGATACGCTTCCTCGTATACTAAGATGGTTAACTAGTTCTCAAAAGTCCCTCGTGTCTCACAGTTCACGGTTTAGCCAGCCTTTGGTTCTGTAACAATACGAGTTGTTGGGTTTCCACGGAGCTCAGCCAGGGATGAGTTAAGGTGGTACCACACGAGCGCTTTTTCACTCAACATTTATCCTCAACACTAATCTGGCAGCTTATGAGGTCAACATTTTGAATATTTCGGTTACCTAAGTTCATCTAGCAACAGTCTAGTTTCCGATTCCAGTGCGAAATATTCCAGAAATGTTGTCAGAAAAATGTTGATCATGGAATGTTGACTATAAAAGCTCTGGTGTGATACCGGCTTAAAGGATGAGAGCCGAGTGTATTTTAGCTCCATCATGTTTCCTGGGTTACGCGAGGAATGGCCCTTTTGATACTAAATAGCCTCGACTTGGATACAAAGGAAGAGTTACACTGACTTACTTGCAATAGTCGCCATATTAGCTTCTTTGCATCATTAGATAGCCTATCGTGTTGTAATTATATTCGAATCAGAGAGATGCTCTTTGAATTGAATAACATTATTTGACTGGGGCTACAGCAAATGCTAAGACACATCTGAATGGAGAAGTAATGTTTTCTGTGCATTGTATATGATGCGTTATACGAACAAATAATAATTATTAGTTACGCATTTACCACCTGCATATAGTTTGGGAAAAATCTGTTTTCCAATTGTTCAGCCATGCTCAAATTTCGCGTCCTTACTCCAAGAAAATATTACCTCAGCACAAATAATGTGTATATGAAACAAACGCACCTATTGTGGAGGCTTGCTCTTATATAAACACAAACAAGGTTGTTAATACACCTATTATTCTAGTAGTAGGTCATATAATTAGTGTACCCACATCATAATTGAGCAATTGGTTACTCACATTATCCGATCAACTCAAGGTGTAAACAAAAATAACATGATAAATATATATATATATATATATATATATAAATGTATAAATACATAAATAAATGTAGGTATTTATATATATATATATATATATATATATATATATATATATATATATATATATATATATATATATTTTCGTACCACATAGAGATTTTTTTTTCATACATCTCTTGCTGGATATATCTATATCAAACCGACACACGAAGACAGTGCTTACGTATATAACCAAACCTTATTCATTGTGGTTAATTCTTATACAAAGGAAATCAAAGGAGTACAAAGGAAATCAAGCAACAACAGATCTAGTGACCCTTCTAGGTTGCTTGTCCTCCAAAACACTGAGGATCAAGTGTCCAAACAGTGGTTTAGAGTGGGTAAGGGAACATTGGAAAGGGAATTACTGCCCTGGAACTAATGTCCGTGGCAGGATTAGGAAGTTAGTAGGGGACAGATAGGTTAGTAACTGAGGGGGGGATAAAATAAAGTTATTCATTTACAAACGCAGTCAGTCGCGGGTTTGATGCGAGATATTTGTCTAGGCGGAGTTTAAATGAATCAACGGTGATGCAGTCTATAACGTTTCGGGGAAGCCCATTCCACAAGTTGACAACTCGATTGAAGAAGAAATTCTTAGATTCGTGCGAGTTAAAAGATTTACCAATAATTTTGCAACCGTTTCCCCGCGTGTAATTAGATTGGTCGATAGTGAAGTACTTACTACAGTTCATATTGTCGATGCCTTTGATGATTTTGAACACTTGAATTAAGTCGCCTCTTAATCTGCGCTGGGTTAAAGGAAATAGATTTAATTCTCTAAGACGCTCTTCGTATGGTTTGTTCTTTAGGCTAGGTATCATTTTGGTAACTCTACGTTGAACTCGTTCTAGCTTGTTTATATCTTTTTGGTAATAAGGGCACCAGGATTGAACGCAGTATTCCAGAAGAGGGCGGACTAAGGAATTGTAAAGGGTTAGGATAACTTCTTTGGATTTATGCTCAAATGACCTGCCTATAAAGCCAATTATTTTGTTTGCCTTCTTAACAACTTCTGAACATTGTTGACTCGGTTTTAGGTTACTCGATATTGTTACTCCCAGATATAGCTATGGCTTAACCCCTTGACGCTCTGATGCGTTTTAACCATATAATTTGGCTATCATTAGACGATTGTATGCATCTTAGGAAGAATCTGTGGGTATTAATATCTCAATCGACCCTCTGACTTCCATATACCCTTCCTAATTTGAATAAAATCGCCTAATAATTACCAGAAACATACACAGAAATGCGTATTGGATCTTGAAAGGGTTAATATAATGCTATTATTGCTAAACTTTAAGCGAGTAAGTTCATATTAGGCAAGACTTCTGCCTATCAAAGAAACCATATTAATTTACCCATGTCCCTCATGAACGGAATATAATAGTCTAACAGTAGCCAGAATATTAAGGAAATAGGCGCCCCATTTCGTCGTCAATATTTAGACCTTTCGTGCTATTTAGGTGTCGATTTTTTCCCTGGCGAACGATAGTGAGCCTGTAATGTTGGAAGAACCGGCCTTCGGCCGGGACATTTTTCTATCGAAAAATGTATAAATTAATCTAGAAGGGGGATCTAATGGATATTTTTTTTTTAATTTGATGGAGGTTTAGGGAGGAAATTGGATAAATAATGAATACATGCAAAAATCGCCCAAAAAGTGAACCATCCCCCCTTAAATGAATAACGTGCGTGTGTGTGTGTGTGTTTTGGTAATTGGAATAGAATAATACAGTTGACAATATGAAGCTAACTTTCCGAATATGACTGTACCGAGGGGCCGTGGGAGGAAGGGACATTTTGCTGGAGATGAAGGGTAATTTAGTCTGTTTTTGTTCCTCTTGAGAGACGAATTACCCGCGGATTCTCCCACCGTTTCTTTAGCCCTTTTTGTGTCGTCTTGTCCAGTTTATGGTATTTAGCCACGCTCGGATTACGGGGAGATTTTTAGTTTACTTCCTAGATCCCCATCAAGCTTTGAAATGATACCCCCAAGACTCCCATTCAATTAAATCTGTAAATTTTTGGGTAGAAAAACCGTTTCCTCTTAAATTACAGGCCTGCTATCTCTCGCCAGGATAAAATCGACACCTAAATGGCACGAAAGGTCTTAAAATTGACAGAAATTGGGCGAAATGTCTTAAAATCACCAAAATAACGGAGTGAACGTTATACAATATCAAAACTAATGGGGCTTAACATGAGGGAGATGGAGGTTAAAACAAATCCCTTGATAAAATCTCCCCTTAACTTTATAGAGGTACAGTCATGAACATGCACACCCATCTGATTCTTTGAACCTTTATAGCCAAGTTGTGAAGCCTCTGGGATATAACAGAACATTGGATTGTCTCGCTCGGGTTCGATACAGATTCAAATGGGTGTGCTGGTATTATGGCTCACGACTATATATTTTGGAACAAGTGGACTCGTTTTCTCCCCTCAAGGTGCTGAACACGTCTGTGAAGTTATAAAATGCATGCACATTTTCATAGCACTTGTGGCCCGACGTTTTGTATTTTGTATGATTATTATTGATGATTTTGCATGCTTTTACCATTTACGAGCAATGTTTTTAGTTTGTCCCCTAGGCTAATAAAAACACCTTTCTAGACTTCCTTCAAACTAAAGAAATGGCCACCCAGACCCCCTTCAAGCAAAATGTGTACATTTTTTTGATAGGAAAAAAGTCTGGACCGAAGGCCTATTTATTCGAAGTTAGACTCTCGCTATATTTAAAGCTCTCGCAGAAATAAATCGACACCTGAATGGGGTGAAGCGTTTTACTATTGCCAAACTAATGGGGTGAAACGTCATAAAATGTCCAAGTTAGAGGAGCGAAACAGGGGAGATCGAAAAAAGACCTTCCTCGGACCAAATACAGCTAAATCACCAAATGAGCTCATGACCCCACATGCTCAGTAAAGATGTTTTAAAACTATATACAGTAAGGTTTATATAGCCCCGGTAATGTTGAGCCGGTAACTTCTCGGTCCCAGTCAAGATAAACTTTTAGACTCCTGGAATAAATAGTTTGTGTGGGGAGCAAACACTTAAGGGGAGACTGGCCGTTTGTTTGGTCTATTAATTCATTTATTCATATGTTTTTTTAGTTTCCTCCCTAGACCTCCATCAAGCTTAGAAAAACACCCCCTAGACCCCCCTTCAAGATAAATTTGTACATTTTTCGGTAGAAAAATGTCCTGGCCAAAGGCTGCTTCCTCTTAAAATTGCAGGCTCGCTATCGCTCGCCAGGAAATAATCGACACCTAAATGGCCCGAAAGGTCGTAAAATTGCCAACGAAGTGGGGCGAAAGGTGTTAAAATCGCCAAACTAATGGGCCGAACGTCTTTTAATCTGAAAACTAGTGGGGCTAAACATTAGGGAGAAGGGGGTCCAGAAAAACGGTCTTCCTCCCCTTAGGAGGCGGATTCACATGGCTATTATTCCAGACAACTTTTGAATTGTCAATTATATTCTGGCAATATTTCTGGATTGTTTTCTACTGGTATCGACGATTAGACTCAAGATGATCATAGGTGACAACATTCCTATGGAAGTTAAATTCGCAAGCTATCCTAAGAGGAGGGGGGAGGGGGTGGGGCGGCAGCAGTGAGGAAAATATAGAAAGAGAGGGAGTACAAAGGAAAATAACAACAACAACAACAGATATATTGATCCTTACGAGCCTGCTTGTATCTAACCTACCTAATCAATGTGGAAATTTTTTGGGAGGCTATTCATTTGTATAAGCCGTTTATTGGGGGTTAAGAGCGCGATATTTATGAAATCAACTTTTGGAACAGTACAACATTCAATAACATTTTTAGAAAGTCCATTTCATAAGCTTACCACTCGATTGAAAAAAAAATGCTTTGCCTCATGTGAGTGAAAAGGCTGAGAGAGGGGAGGTGGGGGGGGAGGAGGGGGAGACATGTATAGGGAGAGAGGGAGGGTGGAATGGTAAATGGGAATAGGGGAATAGGCTATAGTCGGTTTTATTTCAGCTGACGGTAAATTGAATCCCATGGCAACTGATTTTTCGATACATAAAGGAAACATAATTATGAAAGGTCTCTATGTCTCTGCGTCATATTAATGCCAAGTTTTCATAATTGACAACATATTTCGCCACACAAATGTTGTACTAGCTGAGTGAAGAATATGGAAACTTGAACATTTACCGTCAGCTGGACACAACCTGACTATAGTGAAGGGGGGCTTGGGGTAGGGACGGTACTGTAGGTGTCCATTAGTTTGGCGATTTTAACACCTATCGCCCAGTTTCGTTATCAATTTTCAGATATTTCGTGCCATTTAGGTGTCGATTTTTTCCTGGCGAGCAATAGAGAGTATAACATTTTAAGAGGAACCGGCCTTCGGCCGGGAAATTTTTCTATATATTTTTTTACATATTTATCTTGATGGGGGTCTAGGGGGCGTTTTTTTCTAATCTTGATGAAGGTCTAGCGAGGAAACTAAGAAATCAAGAAATAAATGAATTATTAGAAAACAAAGCATATATAAATATATAATAAATACAAAACATCCACTAGCCCCTTAAGGACGGTACTGCATGTGTCCGAGTAACCACTAACGGTACCGAGGCCAACACAGGACCTCCGGGGTGAACCCTGTATATATACTGTATAGGTAATTAACAGAACGTGACCAACTCCGGTACTGTTATAGAGAGGGGGGGGGGGGGGGGGGATTGGGAAGAGGTGGAAGGGGTATTGTCATGGAGGGGGTAATGTCATTTATGGGGTACTGTTATAGAGAGGGGGGTATTGGGGAGGCAGAAGGGGTATTGTCATGGAGCGGGTAATTTATTTATGGGGTACTGTTATAGAGAGGGGGGTATTGGGGAGGCAGAAGGGGTATTGTCATGGAGCGGGTAATTTATTTATGGGGTACTGTTATAGAGAGGGGGGTATTGGGGAGGCAGAAGGGGTATTGTTATGGAGGGGGTAATGTCATTTATGGGGTACTGTTATAGAGAGGGGGGTATTGGGAAGGCAGAAGGGGTATTGTTATGGAGGGGGTAATGTTATTGATGGGGTACTGTTATATAGAGGGGGGTATTGGAGAGGCGGAAGGAGTACTGTTATTGATGGGGTACTGTTATAGAGAGGGGGATATTGGAGAGGCGGAAGGGGTACTGTTATTTAGGGGGTGCTGTTCTTTCCGGGGTACTGATACTGAGTGGGTATTGTTACTTAGGGGGTACTGTTGTTTAATGGGTAATGGGGAGGCGGAAGGGGGCTATTATTTAGTGGGCCCTGTTTTCTAGGGCAGTGTTACTTAAGGGGTACTGTTACTTAGGGGGTATTGTTACCTAAGGGGTACTGTTACTTAAGAGGTACTTTTATTTAAGGGGTACTGGGGAGGTGAAGGGGTACTGTTATTTAAGGGGTACTGGGGAGGTGAAAGGGGTACTGTTATTTATGGGGTACTGTTATTTTGGTGGAATTAGGGAGGCAGCACAGACGGAGTGTAATTTAAGGGGTGCTATTATTTAGGGGTTACTGTTAGCTAGGGGTACATAAACTTGTGCGGGGGGGGAGAGGTTACTGGGTAAGGTGGAACAGAAGGTAGCTAAGGGGCCTGGAGGAGTTGAACCATTTTGTTTACCGAGTGTTCAACTATGATACGCACCCCCCCCCCCCACCCCACCCCCCACCCCCCCGCACAAGCTTATGTACCCCTAGCTAACAGTAACCTGTTGTGGTTGGGGATCGGCAGTGAATAAGATCAAAGTGATGTGGAGCCGTATTATTTGACACACTGAACTGTAATCTGTAACAACCAGATGAGAGCATTTATGACTGTGCCACACAAGTAGTTTTACCGGCTGCTAGCCATAGAAAGACTAAGAAGGTGTACAAGACCGAAGTGGAAGGATGGAGTGAGGAAGTATATGGATGAAGGCGGTGCTGGTTGGGAGGAGATGCGTCGACTGACTGGGTGACAGAGGTGCATGGGGGCGGTTCGTTCGTGGCCACCCCTTCGGGGATCACGGCGTCAGGCAATAGATAGATAGACAGATAGCCATAGAATCACAGAATCCGAAGGGAGAAATGGCCACACTGGAGATTATTATTTGACGATGTTCACCTATATATTTTCGGAGTTATAAGTCGGGCTCTTCAAATAATAATCTACCGTCAGTCTAGTTGTCGATACTGGTATAGATGAAAGCCCCACAAATGTGCTATATAATAACTAGAGGGGTACTCCGTAGAACGCATACCTTCGCCTACGCTGGCTGGTTCATTACCATTAGTATCATAGGCCTAAATTTTCTTCTGCATCTTGGTTCCAGGATATGATCAGGATCACCTCATAAATTGAATCACTTCTTCCTAGGCGCATATCTTTACTGCCCACCAAATGTTGTGTAAATTAGTTCAAAACTATATCGTATCTGCCCACAAAATTTAGTGAAAATCTCCGGATCGCCTCCGAAATTGAGTCACTTCTTCCTAGGCACATAGCTTATCGTCCACCAAATTTTGTGAACATTGGATTCTTTACTTTATATATATATATATATATATATATATATATATATATATATATATATGTATATATATATATATATATATATATATATATATATACAGTATATATATATATATATATATATTTTTTTTTTTTTTTGTTAAGCTTGATGGAGGTCTTGAGAGGAAACTAAAGGGAACTAATTAATATATAAACAAATGAACAAATATATACAAGGCTCCCCCTAACCGGATAAGTTCCTTTACAAGCGTCAGAGGGCTAACAGATCGTTGGGGTAATTAGTCCTTAATGAGCCAATTAGCATCAACGGATGGTTAGCTTGGAGAGCCTTTTCGCTCACAGTTATTTCCCCTCCTATTCAGAGTCGATTCAGTGAATCAATCAATGCACCACTAACTTAAGGGGAAGTTCCTTCTAAATTTCAGACTCGATTTGGCTTGCTAGGAACAAGTCTACACTTAAAGCCGTTATCACATGAGCACCTTTTCCCTCAACATTTACCCTTAAAACTGGTCTGTCAGCTTAGGAGGTTAACATTTATAATATGTTTTTTACTTAAATTTATCTATCATCAGTCTAGTTTCAGATACCAGTGCAAAATACTCCAAAAAAGTTGTCAGAAAAATTTTGATAATCGAAAGTTGACTATAAATGCTCTCGTGTGATACCGGCTTAAGTGACACGAACAGTGTAAAATTGACAAATAAATGGGGAGCAAGGTCTTAAAATCGCCAAACTAATGGGGTGAACATCATAAAACCTCAAAATTAATGGGGCTAAGCATGAGAGAAAAGGGTTCCACAACCTTAACCTATCCAAGTACAACCTAAAATAATTGAAGTAAGCTCAATATATTTCCTCTTCATGTATAACTTATCTTTTCCATTTATTCTTGTGGGAAGTGTGGTATGGAAAAATAATCAATGCCCAACAAATTTAACCTGTCTCTAAGAAATATATTCACTTTTATCTTGTAGTAACTTCAGAATGGAATATATATATATATATATATATATATATATACAGGTGAAAACTAGGCCCTCGGTAGAGCGCATACCTCCGCCTACGCTAGCTGGTTCATTACCATTAATATATGCTGAATTTTCTTCTGGATCTGGGTTCCAGGATATGAACCAGATCGCCTCCTAAATTGAACCACTTTGATCTTGGTGCAAGTCTTATCTACCTACCAAATTTCGTGATTTTCGGTTCATAGTGCATATCCTATCTGTCCACCAAATTATGTGAAAATCTCCGGATTGCCTTCTAAATTGAATAACATATTAGTGGCGCATATCCTAACTGCCAACCACATTTCGCGAATATCGGTTCATAGCACATATCCTATCTGCCCACCAAATTATGTGAAAATCTCCGGATCACATTATAAATTGCATAACTTATTCGTTGGCGCATATCTTAACTGACAACCACATTTCCTGAAAATTGGTGGAGAACTTTGTGAGATATCTTGTTTACATACAAACAGACAGACAAACAAGCAAACAGAGGTGAACAGATAACCTCCGTCCAACTTTCTTGGAGGAGGCAATAAGAGAGGTCCATTTAATTGTCCAATATTCTTGATCCTCTGTTGTGGCCATCAATATTTGTATTTATTTATTTTGTTGTTGTAACTTTTCTTCCCTTTCTATCGTAATCCGTGACCGGTTAAATGTCGTTGTATGGTGGGGGCTTGTAGGGGTTAATTGCCATCATTAGAGGTGGTATAATTAGAGAGGATAATTGGCAAGGGTGAGAGAGCAAAGGGGGCGGGGGGGGGGGGGGGGGAGTGGGTTGGACCTAACGGGAAGGGAGGATTTTATTTACTTTTATTTTTTTTATTTTTTTATTTTTTTACAACCAACGATAACAAAACTGGACGTATAGTCCGTTTATTATAGGTTGGCCAAAGATCTTGACCACAAACCTCTATAACTCATGAACGATTGGAGCAATCAAGTTAATATTTCTACCATTTAGGATGGGTCAGCCAGGGAATAGGAGTGGTAATTATCAGCCCA
Organism: Paralithodes platypus; assembly: GCA_032716605.1. Classification (NCBI taxonomy): domain Eukaryota; kingdom Metazoa; phylum Arthropoda; class Malacostraca; order Decapoda; family Lithodidae; genus Paralithodes; species Paralithodes platypus. The sequence goes on along the minus strand of CM064579.1, from coordinate 48,199,401 downwards.
TTTGCTCTAGCTCTTTTTGTAGTTACAGATATTAGGGGTCACTATGTCTGGCCTACATAGCAATATAATTAAAACAGTGAATGGTGAATATTATAGAGGAATAAATGTGGGATGTTGGGCAGGTGACACGAATATTAATACATTAATTTTATTTTCAATAATTACACTCTGGTTTGTTTTTTACACTAATTAGGTACTGAACACTTCGCTGAGATCGTAAAGTCTATTTGGCCAGTGTATCTATGGGAATATCTTCTCCTCTTTTTCTCTCTCACACACAAACACACATTCACTCACTCACTCTCCCTCTCTCGGTCTCTACTAGAAATACGTCCTGACCAGCTCGTTTGGATCGTTAGGTCTATGTGGCCAGTGTATCTATGTAAATCTCTTCTCCTCTCTTTCTCTATTTCTCTCTCTCTCACACACACACACACACAACACAAACTCAACCCACTGAAACTTGACGGCAAGAGAAACATTCAGAACAAAAGGCCGACCCTCTTCCAATTTTACCATCAGAGGGTAAGCGAACGATACACACCACCGAATTCAATTAACCCACGAACAACAAAGACACGGCCACGAAAAAAACAAAAAAACATTACGGATATACCGATTAGCGCCGGACTTCTGTAGGGCAGCCGCAAATGTTGTGGAATCTTGGATGCGAGTGACGAAAACGCACTGAACGATCACCGCTTCGCTCTTCTGTAGGTCAGAAATCCCAACACCAACTACTCTTAAGGGGACAGTGGCTATTTGTTTTGGTCTATTAACTTATATATTCATTAACTTATATATTCATTCATTGTTTATTTTCCTCGCTAGACCTCCATCAAGCTTAACAAATCACTCCCCTAGACCCCCTTCAAGACAAATTTGTACATTTTTCGGTAGAAACATTTCCCGGCCGAAGGCTGGTTTCTCTTAAAATTACAGGCTCGCTATCACTCGCCAGGATAAAATCGACACCTACATGGCACGAAAAGCCTTGAAATTGACAACGAAATGTTATGTAAGGTATTAAAATCGTCAAACTAATGGGTCGAAGGTCTTATAATCTCAAAACAAATGGGGCTAAACATGAGGGAGAAGGGGTGCCAGAAAAACCCATCTCCCCGTAACCCTTTCACCACCAATACGTAATTGTAATTATATTCTGGTCACCATTGATGATTTTCATTAATTTGTAATTTACCTATATGCCTCAAATAGGTAAATATAATCTCAATAAACCCTCTTTATAACGTGGGTTCTTCTTAAACTGCATAACATCATACCATCATCTAATTTTAGCTAGAAGCAAAGGTGAAAAAGCGTCATGGTGTTGCAGGGGTTAACGGGAGATTATTTTTGTCCTGGACTCCCTTCTCCCTCATCCTCAGCCCCATTAGTTTGACCTTTTGTGCTATTTAGGTGTCGATTATTTCCTGGCGATTGATACCAAGCATGTAATTTAGGAAGAACCGGCCCTTGGCCTGGACATTTTCTTACCGAAACATTTACAAATTTGACTCGACGGGGGGTCTTGGGGGTATTTCTAAAAGCTTTATATGTGTCTTTGGAGGAACGAAAACAAAATATTATATATATATATATATATATATATATATATATATATATATGAGAACATATACAGTACATACAAACAATACAAATTTCCTCTGAAGGCCAGTTTTTCCTAAAAGACAATATATTTAGCTACACAATCTTAGCCGTACTGACTGAGTAATCAATTAGATGGTTACATGCCAATTTATCGTCAGCTGGAACAAGCAAACATAATTAAGTTTGGTAAATTTATTCAATATAATAAATTGTCCTATGCTGCTCGGTATTATTGTTAATTTAAACTGAATGAAATAGTTGCATATTCACAAGAATCAAAAGAAAAGATCACCTATTTACTAAATAGGTTAATCATCATTGAAATAATATTATACTTCCATGTCTTCGCTGCTAACAAATCATGTAATCTCTTAACCCGTCATTGTAGACGTAATAGTCACATTAGTAATTGTTATTACTCAATGTCGTAATAATAATGCAAATTAGTTGTAATCATCACGCTCGCAATAATTCCAGTTCAACTTCAATTTCGCCGAACGTGGAGGAAGCGATTTTTAAGTCAGCATCTCGTTTTCTTTACTGTTTTTAGTATCCCGTTTCTTTCATATTTTTAGATCGGTTGCATTCGGTTCGAGAGTCGTGACCGCATTCTCGCGCTATTTTTAATCTTGCAATCATTTGTGTTCCGTGCCATTTCCGTTGCAGTGTGACCTACTAGATTTTTAACACATTTTTATCGATCTTTCATTGCAATTTTTGGATGACTTTGGGTTTGGCTTTCTTGCATTTATACATTGACCCTTTTGTAGTCATTTCAATTCTTCCAGTACCATGGCGTCTTTTCTGTTATATCTGTGCTAACTATAGACGAATGTATGCAACTTAGAAAGGATCTGTCTCGATCAAAGAGGTAACATATATATTTCAGTGTTGTGTTTCATATAATTATTCATGTATATATTTTCTTGTTCCCTAGACCTCCATCAAGCTTATAATAACCCAATACCACCCTTCAAGATAAATGTGTACATTTTTCGGTAGAAATATGTTCCGGGTTAAGACTGGTTCTCCTAAATTGCAGGCTCGCTGTCGCTCCCAAGGACAAATGGCACCTAAATGGCACGAGTGGTCTTAATATTAACAGGGAAATGGGGTGAAAGGTTTTAAAATTGCAAAATTAATGGAGCGTAATCTCAAAGATAATGGCGCTAAACATCATTATGAGGTTTCAAACATTCAAACAGCCGTGGCTAGCTGTGGTCAAGATTTCCTGAACAGTTAGTTAGTTACTAAAATGGGACTTCAGAGGCTATCAACCCTATATATATATATATATATATATATATATATATATATATATATGTATATATAATTATATATATATATATATATATATATATATATATATATATATATATATATATAATATACTGTATATATACTTTTTATATATTATATATATATATGTATATATATTTATATTTATATATTTATTTTATATTTATTCATTTATATAATTGCTGTATTTATTCATATATTTTGTATTATATTAATTTAATTTTAAAGAGATGTTCAGGCTAGGTATTCCTGCCCATGAGTACACCTCAATGAAGGCCACATTTCCGTTTCCCGATAATTCACCCAAACATTAGATTCCAAGCTAACTGTTTCCGTTTGGGTCTATACGCTCCAGTTACCTCTCTTACGGGAAGGGCTTTAACTCTTTCCTTAATTAGCGGGGATTAGCGAGCGCTCATTTTGGCCCGTTCCGAAGCTATTATGCAGAGTTTGCCGTTGTGCGCCGCGGAACGGAGCGAATGCGTAACTAGCGGAAGAGCGATTACCTAGTTCTTGGTTATTAAGTCCATAATTATCATTCTGTCATCAAGCTGTTTTTGTGGGGGATAGTACTGTAAATTGAACTACGTTTATAATATATACCGGTATATATATATATATATATATATATATATATATATATATATATATATATATATATATATACAGGGTGTTTTAAAACAACACTGCCAGAGTATAACGACCACATTGATAAAAATATATAATACACATATTTCTATTCTATTTTTACCAAAAATATATTGTAACGGAGATAAATGGTTATTTAGAAATGTAGCAAACAGGGTTCTGAGCTCAGCACAAAACATATGATACATAATATGAATGATTACCAAGTAAAAAAGGTAAAGAGGAGATATCTAATGACCTAATCACATATGAATAATTACAAAATCAAAGTAACATAAAATTGGTAATGATATTTTGCAATTTTTAGAAGAAAACTGCTAAGTATTATAATCCAAGTAGCGTAAAAAGATATGCACCATTTGTAACGATGACCAAGAGGTAAAATAATGAATCTCAAGTCTGGGTCAGGTATCCGAACACTCCTATAGGTAATTTAATCGTTAGTGAAACTGTTTGAATGGGAAAAAATTGTTCCTGCGCAATTTACTGTTTCAATACAAATACCTCATTACGTTACTATTATCACAGAGTACTAACGAAATATGTCTATCAGTTTTATGGTTGAAGTTTGACAATTTTACGTAGCTGTAGACATACAAGTATACGGTGTTCACTAATGAATATTTAAAATCATCTAATGGTACCCAAAACAAACAATTTACGTCACTTGGACTTAACGAGTATAAAATAACAAAGGCAGAGACACACCTAAATAACGACAATCCATATTTATGTGATATTATAAGGTAAATAAAATAACTATGACAGAAGAAGATAGCACCATGGCCGAGCAGATGATTAAACACATGAGACGATTCGTTATGACTCCAAAGCTTCGAAGAAAAACTCGAACTGGGATGGGAGGCAAGAGGTAGGCTATTTGGGGGGGAGGGGGACACTAGCCCGTGTTCGGATTATAGCTCATACCTGGGTGTCACTAATTATTTTACTCTATGCGGTTTAAATCATTAATGGTATATTATTTTGCATTTTGTCCTTAGATAATCTTCTTCGTTATTGTATTTACTAATTAGCAGATGAGATCTGGCAGTGTTGTTTTAAAACACCCTGTATATATATATATATATATATATATATATATATACTGTATATATATATACAGTATGTATACATATACAATATATGTATATATATATATATATATATATATATATATATATATATATATATATATATATATTATATATATATATATATTATACATATATATATATATCAAATAAGTATTTCTGAGTGAACCTTATAACAGTAGATGTTAATTTTTATACAGGGTGATGCAGAATTTGTAAAGTTTATTCAACATTACGACGCCTTTTGTCATATTCTGGCTAACATTATACGGATCTTTTGCTTTTGTATCAGAAACTAGAATGAAGTCCGATAAATTCTGGAGACGGAATCATTTTTACCCTTTCAGTACCGTGCCGTCCATTTAACTTTATGCTTGCTACTATTATACGATTTTTTTCAGTATAAGAAGGGCCTCCAGCAATGAAAAGGCTTCGAACTATCTCACTTAATCCTTTTTACTACCACAGACCTTTTTTAAACTGCTCAAAATCATCTAAATATAGCAAATATAAAATAACAAAAAAACACCGCCGGTACAGCAGGGGTTAAAAAAAAAAAAAAAAAAAATCCCTCAGAAGCTGCCAGACCAGTGATGACGATGCAAGTTGCCGGAAAAGAGCGCTCATGTACCGTGGATTTTAGCGAAGCCCCTGTCCCCATATACAGCTCTCCGGTCACGGGTATTTGACGCTCCATACAAAACTGCCTAATTACCCATTTGGCCCGGCACGGAGCTATGTATTTTTCTCCGCGGGGGACATACAGGAAGGGCGGCTTGAGTACATAATAGGCAGGGTTCTTTTTGAGGGCGCCCGTGAAAGCTATGGGCGTCAGGTTAAGCCAGCCCACCTCGCTTTATTTTTTATCTTTCTCTCTCTCTCTCTATGGCTCGTATCCTTTCAGCCCCATTCAGCCTACTGTTTTAAGACGTTTACCCCCATCCAGGTGTCAATATATTCCTGGCGAGCGGCAGCGAGCCAGCATATATATGTTTTTGTTTTGACAGCAAGCTAAATTTGTAAATTTTTCGATAGAAAAATTTCTCCGGCGAAGCCGGATTTCTCCAAACAATGCTGGCTCGTTATCACTCGCCAGGAAGAAATCGACACCTGGATGGGGATAAACGTCTTAAAACAGTTGGCTGAAAGGGGCCGAATGGACACAAGCCATGGAAAGAGAGAGGGAGAGAAAGATAAAAGCCAGTGTCACGCCAGCGGGTTTTCCGGCAATTTTCGATGAGCCAAGTTTTTTCTCGTGTTATTTTGAGGCTCTTTGGCATTGGAATCGGACACTTGATCGACGGTAGGTTATGTTAGATACATGAATTATTTTGGAACATGTATTTTGAAGCTGCCTAACTACAATTGTCCGTAAAAATTGGCGGTCAAATAGCTCGGGTGACACCGCGTTTAGTTTAGAAGGGGGGGGGGGGGTGTAATGTGGCACCTACTGTTATGCATACTGTACATTCCGCCGCCACCGGGTCCTCAGTCCACTTGCTGGATCTAGTTCATACATATGGCACCAACCCCTTCTCTCCCATGCTCCAATATTTTTTTTTTTTATATTTTAAGACGTCCGCCCCGTTAGTTTCGTGATTTTAAGACCTTTCGCTTCATTTCTTTTTCAATTTTAAGAACTTTCGTGCCATTTAGTTATGGATTTTTCCCTGGCATGCGATAGCGAGCCTGCAATGTGGTATGTGGCGTGAGTGTGGTATGTGGTGTATGTCTGATGTGGTGTGTACTGTTGTATGTGCTTTGGCATGTGGTGTATGTCTGTGGGGTGTGTACTGGTGTATGTGGTATGAGTGTGGTATGTGGTATGTGTGTGATGTGGTGTGTTCTGGTATATGTGGTATGAACGTGGTATGTGGTATGAACGTGGTATGTGGTGTATGTCTGTGATGTGGTGTGTACTGGTGTACTGTATGTGGTATGCGTGTGGTATGTGGTATATATGTGATGTGGTGTGTACTGGTACATGTATGTGGTATGAGTGTGGTATGTGGTATGAGTGTGGTATGTGGTGTATGTCTGTGATGTGGTGTGTACTGGTGTGTGTGGTATATGGTATATATGTGATGTGGTGTGTACTGGTGTATGTGGTATGCGTGTGGTATGTGGTATATGTGTGATGTGGTGTGTACTGGTGTATGTGGTGTGAGTGTGGTATGTGGTATATGTGTGATGTGGTGTGTACTGGTGTATGTGGTGTGAGTGTGCTATGTGGTATATGTGTGATGTGGTGTGTACTGGTGTATGTGGTATGCGTGTGGTATGTGGTGTATGTGTGATGTGGTGTGTACTGGTGTATGTGGTATGAGTGTGGTATGTGGTGTATGCCTGTGATGTGGTGTGTACTGGTGTATGTGGTATGCGTGTGGTATGTGGTATATATGTGATGTGGTGTGTACTGGTGTATATGATGTGAGTGTGGTGTGTGGTATATGTGTGATGTGGTGTGTACTGGTGTATGTGGTATGAGTGTGGTATGTGGTATATGTGTGATGTGGTGTGTACTGCTGTATGTGGTGTGAGTGTGGTATGTGGTGTATGCATGTGATTTGGTGTGTACTGGTGTGTATTGGTGTGTACTGGTGTGAGTGTGGTATGTGGTATATGTGTGATGTGGTGTGTACTGGTGTATGTGGTATGAGTGTGGTATGTGGTGTATGCCTGTGATGTGGTGTGTACTGGTGTATGTGGTATGAGTGTGGTATGTGGTATATGTGTGATGTGGTGTGTACTGGTGTATGTGGTATGAGTTTGGTATGTGGTATATGTGTGATGTGGTGTGTACTGGTGTATGTGGTATGAGTATGGTATGTGGTGTATGTCTGTGATGTGGTGTGTACTGCTGTATGTGGTATGAGTGTGGTATGTGGTATATGTGTGATGTGGTGTGTACTGGTGTATGTGGTATGAGTGTGGTATGTGGTATATGTGTGATGTGGTGTGTACTGGTGTATGTGGTATGCGTGTGATGTGGTGTGTACTGGTGTATGTGGTATGCGTGTGGTATGTGGTATATGTGTGATGTGGTGTGTACTGGTGTATGTGGTATGAGTGTGGTATGGGGTGTATGCCTGTGATGTGGTGTGTACTGGTGTATGTAGTATGAGTGTGGTATGTGGTATATGTTTGATGTGTGTGTACTGTGTATGTGGTATGAGTGTGGATGTGGTGTATGTGTGTCGATGTGGTGTGTACTGTGTGATGTGTGGTAATGTGTATTGTGTGCACCTGTGTATGTGGTATGTGTGGTATGTGGTGTCTGTGTGGTGTGTACTGGTGTATGTGGTATGGTGTGGTATATGGTATATGCCTGTGATGTGGTGAGTACTGGTGTATGTGGTATGGTATGTTGTGTGTATGTGGTATATATGTGATGTGGTGTGTAATGGTGTATGTGGTATGAGTGTGGGATGTGGTGTATGTCTGTGTGGTGTGTACTGGTGTATGTGGTATATGTGTGATGTGGTGTGTACTGGTGTATGTGGTATGAGTGTGGTATGTGGTGTATGTCTGTGTGGTGTGTAATGGTGTATGTGGTATGCGTGTGGTATATGGTATATGTGTGATGTGGTGAGTACTGGTGTATGTGGTATGAGTGTGGTATGTGGTGTGTACTGGTGTATGTGGTATGAGTGTGGTATGTGGTATATATGTGATGTGGTGTGTACTGGTGTATGTGGTATGAGTGTGGTATGTGGTATATATGTGATGTGGTGTGTACTGGTGTATGTGGTATGAGTGTGGTATGTGGTATATATGTGATGTGGTGTGTACTGGTGTATGTGGTATGAGTGTGGTATGTGGTATATATGTGATGTGGTGTGTATTGGTGTATGTGGTATGCGTGTGGTATGTGGAATATGTGTGATGTGGTGTGTACTGGTGTATGTGGTATGAGTGTGGTATGTGGTATATGTGTGATGTGGTGTGTACTGCTGTATGTGGTATGAGTGTGGTATGTGGTATATGTGTGATGTGGTGTGTACTGGTGTATGTGGTATGAGTGTGGTATGTGGTATATGTGTGATGTGGCGTGTACTGCTGTATGTGGTATGAGTGTGGTATGTGGTATATGTGTGATGTGGTGTGTACTGGTGTATGTGGTATGAGTGTGGTATGTGGTATATGTGTGATGTGGTGTGTACTGCTGTATGTGGTATGAGTGTGGTATGTGGTATATGTGTGATGTGGTGTGTACTGGTGTATGTGGTATGAGTGTGGTATGTGGTATATATGTGATGTGGTGTGTACTGGTGTATGTGGTATGAGTGTGGTATGTGGTATATGTGTGATGTGGTGTGTACTGGTGTATGTGGTATGAGTGTGGTATGTGGTATATATGTGATGTGGTGTGTACTGGTGTATATGGTATGAACGTGGTATATGTTGCATGTCTGTGTATTTCGTACTGGTGTATGTGGTATGAGCGTGGTATGTGTTATATATGTGATGTGGTGTGTACTGGTGTCTGGTGTTGTGGCTAGTACTGAATATAATAACCCACATACAACAATAGGCCTGTTTATGCAAGAACTGGCAGCCTAAGTGTGGCATATGGCGGAGGGTCCAGGGTGGACAGTTACTTGGAATCACTCATATACTGTCTAAATACACTCATATACTGTACTGTCTAAATACACTCATATACTGTACTGTTTAAATACACTAATATACTGTACTGACTAAATACACTCATATACTGTACTGTCTAAATACACTCATATACTGTACTGTCTAAATACACTCATATACTGTACTGTCTAAATACACTCATATACTGTACTGACTAAATACACTCATATACTGTACTGTCTAAATACACTCATATACTGTACTGACTAAATACACTCATATACTGTACTGTCTAAATACACTCATATACTGTACTGACTAAATACACTCATATACTGTACTGTCTAAATACACTCATATACTGTACTGACTAAATACACTCATATACTGTACTGTCTAAATACACTCATATACTGTACTGACTAAATACACTCATATACTGTACTGACTAAATACACTCATATACTGTACTGACTAAATACACTCATATACTGTACTGTCTAAATACACTCATATACTGTACTGACTAAATACACTCATATACTGTACTGTCTAAATACACTCATATACTGTACTGTCTAAATACACTCATATACTGTACTGACTAAATACACTCATATACTGTACTGTCGAAATTCACTCATGTATTTTCTAAATACAATTATATACTGTCTAAATACATTCATATACTTTCTAAATACACTCATATACTGTCTAAATATACTCATATATTGTTTAAATACGCTTTTATACTGTCTTTATACACTCATATACCGTCTAAATACACTCATATACTGTCTAAATACACTCATATACTGTCTAAATACACTCATATACTGTACTGTCTAAATACATTCATATACTGTCTAAATACACATATATACTGTCTAAATACACTCATATACTGTCTAAATACACATATATACTGTCTAAATACACTCATATACTGTCTAAATACACACATATACTGTCTAAATACACTCATATACTGTCTAAATTTATTTATATACTGTCTAAATACACTCATATACTGTCTAAATACACTCATATACTGTCTAAATACACTCATATACTGTCTAAATACACTTATATACTGTCTAAATACACTAATATACTTTCTAAATGCACTAATATACTTTCTAAATACACTCATATACTGTCTAAATACTCATATAATGTCTAAATACACACACATACTGTCTAAATACACTAATATACTTTCTAAATTCATTCATATACTGTCTAAATACACTCATATACTGTCTAAATACACTCATATACTGTCTAAATACACTCATATACTGTCTAAATATACTCATATAATGTCTAAATACACTCATATACTGTCTAAATTCATTCATATACTGTCTAAATACACTCATATACTGTCTAAATACTCATATAATGTCTAAATACATTCATATACTGTCTAAACACACTCATATACTGTCTAAATACACTTACATACTGTCTAAATACACTCATATACTGTTTAAATTCATTCATATACTGTCTAAATACACTCATATACTGTCTAAATACTCATATAATGTCTAAATACACTCATATACTGTCTAAACACACTCATATACTGTCTAAATACACTTACATACTGTCTAAATACACTCATATACTGTCTAAATTCATTCATATACTGTCTAAATACACTCATATACTGTCTAAATACTCATATAATATCTAAATACACTCATATACTGTCTAAACACACTCATATACTGTCTAAATACACTTACATACTGTCTAAACACACTCATATACTGTTTAAATTCACTCATTCCACCCCTGCAAACACTGAACCGTCACCTGATACAATTATTTATTAACCCATAGAGTACCAGGGACGTTCCATTGATCATATTCTGGCAACTACTAGACGATATTATTCAGCCTAGGAAGGACCTCTAGCAATAATAAGGCTTCAAACTATCTCAACTAACTTTTTTAACTACCACAGATCCTTCTTAAGCTGCAAAATATCGTCTAAATATAGCTAGAATACAATACACCACACGTCGCTGGTACTCAAGAGGGTTAATGTGCGTATGTTGTTTTCCATTCTATGTAAGTGAAGGAGACAAAAGGCAAAACTGCCTGTAACAAGTATCTCCCCCATAGTTAACGGAGTGACAGAAAGCCAAATTCAAGGTATGTTAGAGTCAAAATGCCTGAACACACGGAGTTTGAAGCAGTCTAAGTCATAGGATGAAGGCAACATTGATTGAGAGAGAGCTCTCCAGAGTTAACTTGTATTTTAATTGTGCTTTACTATGCTGTTGTGTGTGTGTGTGTGTGTGTGTGAAGGGGGGGGGGGGGAGGCAGGGGGGTATGTCTGTAGTTTGTGGTAATAGTCTTGTATATGCAACATTGACTGTATGTATTATAAGGTGAATATATTTAGTATTATTTAATTTTTAAGTTTGCTCCTTATACCATCAAGCTTAAGAAATATCCCCACAACCCCCCTTCGAGATTTATTTGTACATTTTTCGGCAGAAAAATTTCCGTGCCGAGGACCGGCTCCTCCTAAATGGCAGGCTCGCTTTCCCTAGCCAGAAAATAATCGGCACCTAAATGACTCGGAAGGCCTTAACATTAACAAAGGAGTGGGGCGAAAGGTCTTAAAATCGGCAAACTAATGGGATGAACGTCTTAAAATATCTAAACTAATGGGACTAAACATAAGGGAGATGGGGTAAACAAATATGCACACTTAATTGTGCCTGTCGTATGTTGTCGTATGTCTGTTTGAGTTATGCTATGTGTGTGGTGTGTGTGTCTGTTTGAGTTATGTTATGTGTGTGGTGTGTGTGTCTGTTTGAGTTATGCTATGTGTGTGGTGTGTGTGTCTGTTTGAGTTATGCTATGTGTGTGGTGTGTGTGTCTGTTTGAGTTATGTTATGTGTGTGGTGTGTGTGTCTGTTTGAGTTATGCTATGTGTGTGGTGTGTGTGTCTGTTTGAGTTATGCTATGTGTGTGGTGTGTGTGTCTGTTTGAGTTATGCTATGTGTGTGGTGTATGTGTCTGTTTGAGTTATGCTATGTGTGTGGTGTGTGTGTCTGTTTGAGTTATGCTATGTGTGTGGTGTATGTGTCTGTTTGAGTTATGCTATGTGTGTGGTGTGTGTGTCTGTTTGAGTTATGCTATGTGTGTGGTGTGTGTGTCTGTTTGAGTTATGTTGTGTGTGTGGTGTGTGTGTCTGTTTGAGTTATGTTATGTGTGTGGTGTGTGTGTCTGTTTGAGTTATGCTATGTGTGTGGTGTGTGTGTCTGTTTGAGTTATGTTATGTGTGTGGTGTGTGTGTCTGTTTGAGTTATTCTATGTGTTTGGTGTGTGTGTCTGTTTGAGTTGTGTTATGTGTGTGGTGTGTGTGTCTGTTTGAGTTATGTTATGTGTGTGGTGTGTGTGTCTGTTTGAGTTATGCTATGTGTGTGGTGTGTGTGTCTGTTTGAGTTATGTTATGTGAATGGTGTGTGTGTCTGTTTGAGTTATGTTATGTGTGTGGTGTGTGTGTCTGTTTGAGTTATGTTATGTGTGTGGTGTGTGTGTCTGTTTGAGTTATGCTATGTGTGTGGTGTGTGTGTCTGTTTGAGTTATGTTATGTGTGTGGTGTGTGTGTCTGTTTGAGTTATGCTATGTGTGTGGTGTGTGTGTCTGTTTGAGTTATGTTATTTGTGTGATGTTATGTGTGTGGTCTGTGTGTCTGTTTGAGTTATGCTATGTGTGTGGTGTGTGTGTCTGTTTGAGTTATGTTATGTGTGGTGTGTGTGTCTGTTTGAGTTATGCTATGTGTGTGGTGTGTGTGTCTGTTTGAGTTATGTTATGTGTGTGGTGTGTTTGTCTGTTTGAGTTATGCTATGTGTGTGGTGTGTGTGTCTGTTTGAGTTATGTTATGTGTGTGGTGTGTGTGTCTGTTTGAGTTATGCTATGTGTGTGGTGTGTGAGTCTGTGTCTCTGTATGTGAACCTATAGTCTGTTTAAGTTTAGCTGAGGGTAAACTGCCATATCCCCATCGTCATTACTCAGTTATTACGAATATTTTGTAGCGAAATTTGTTGTTAATTGTGAAAACTTGGCATCAATATGACTTGGATATATATTAGTTTCATATTTGTCCATTACGTATCGGGAAATGCGCTAAGAGATTCAGTTTGATCATTAGCTGAAAACATATAGACTGTCTTGATATCGTAATGCATAAGTGCGCCGAATTTCGATGTGAGTATCCTAGGTTCGAGTCCTTGGAGTGCCACATGTATTTGTTGATTTTATTAATTGAGTTTAGAGGTGAAGTTGGTTGGTGGAAAAAAACATAATAAATTATGGCCAATACTGACAACACCAACAATAGGCCTGTTCATGCAAGAACTAGCAGCCCAAGAAAGGCATATGGTGGGTCTGTGTGTGTGTGTGAAGGGGGAGGGGAGGCAGGGGGGGGATGTCTGTAGTTTGTGGTAATAGTCTTGTTTAGGCCTATGCAACATTGACCGTATGTATTATAAGGTAAATATACAGTTATTTGGAGCCATTCATACACTCACACTACCACCACCTCAACTGGCAACCTAGAAATTGGCAGACTGGGAGCCAAAGCGTCACATTCTTTCCTTTGCTTCTTAACTTTCCCTTCATAATTGTTGAGGGGCACAGGGCCCTGGGTGGGGCCTTGGTGTCCCGGGTATTTCCGCACCATCTTCATCCCCTCGCCTGAGACCGGCTTTGGTCACCTGGGCAAGCTGGGAGGGTTCTGTGGGGGGTGCTTGATTATGGCCATGGCCTTTTTTTTTTTTTTTTTTTTTAAAGAGACAATGAACGGAGGAAGGAAAAACACAGATAAAACAAAAACGTCCATGTGCCTAAAGGCATCCTCCATTCATAAAATGTTTGTAACAACTGGATTTAAACATTTGTTGATTGTAAGTTTGTGGAAAGCAATTCGAGGGAAGTGAATTCCAAAGAGTAGTAGCTCTGGGGATAAATGAATTCTGATAAGCAGAAGTTCTGCATTGTGGAGGAGAAAGTGTAAATTCATGGGCGCTCTCAGCTGCCCTAGTTCTACGGGAAGATGTGGAGAGGCGGCACAATTGAAGCAAGTTCCTCGGAACAATTGCTGTGAAAATATCTGTAGAATAATGCAAGGGATGCAACGTTTCTTCGTATGACTAATGTAGGAAGGTCCTGTGTGATTGCAGGGTTATTGATTAATCTAATAGCTTTATTTTGAATTTTGTCCAACTGCCTCAATGCAACCACTCCACTTCCACCCCACAGAGGTGAACAGTAATCCATCTGAGAGCGCACATGACTTTTATATATTACGGCCAACTGCTCGTCAGTGAAGAATTCTCGAACTCTGTACAGGAGTCCCAGTTTTTTAGAGGCATTCTTAGCAATGCTTCTAACATAATGTGTCCAGCTCAAGTTAGTAGTTAATGTTACACCGAGAATGTCAATACTAGGGGAAGTGGGAATATTTACATCATTAACAAATATATGGGAGTCAGTGAGATTCTGTCGTTTAGAAAATTGAATGTACTTGGTTTTCTGTGCATTAAAGGAAACTAGATTCTCTTGTCCCCATTCATTAATTCTAGAAAGGTCCTGGTTCAGAGAAATTGCAGTGTTTATTTTTGAATTTATAAGATCGGGTTGGGTGAAAGAATTGGTAAATGTGAAGGAACTGTGGAGTGTTGAGTCATCTGCGTAGGAATGTATTGGATTATGAGTGGTAGATATGAGATCATTGATATGAATGAGGAACAGAGTTGGGGCCAAAACTGATCCCTGGGGAACACCAGCATTTATTGAGTGAAATTGAGAATAAAGGCCATCTACCATTACACGTATTTTTCTGTTATGAAGATAAGAAGAAATTAGTGGAACTAATGATGCAAGGCCGTAGTGTGACATCTTCGACAATAAGGATTGATGCCAGACTCTATCAAATGCCTTTGATATATCCAGTGCTATTGTATGTGTTTCACCATGTTGGTCTGTAGCTTGGTTGATTTGATGCGTAAGAAGGCAAAGAATGTCTGCAGTTGATCGACATCGTCTAAAACCATATTGCCTATCACTGATTAATTTATTATTCTCCAGATGCTTAATTATGTGATTATTTAATATAATTTCAAAAACTTTGCCAAGAGTGGAAGTTATAGCTATTGGTCTGTAGTTTGATGGATCTGAAGAGGCACATTTTTAGGAACTGGATGGATGTTTGCTTCTTTCCAGGGTACTGGGAAGCACGAGGTATGAGTACACAGACGGAAAAAATTTTGCCAATACAGGAGCGAGCACCAAGGAGCAATTCTTAAGTACTATTGGAGGAATTTCATCTGGACCAGGAGCCTTATCTACTGAGAGATTCTGCAAAATAGTTTTGACATGTCTGGTGTGGATCTTAAGTGAGGGAATTTCAGGTGAATTAAAATTAAGTACAGGGACATCTTGATTTATTTCATCTAAGGTTGAGTTGGTGGAGAAAATATCTGCAAGAAGGTTAGCTTTACCTCGTGGGTCACTTACAAGATTGCCAGTCGGAGATTTTAATGGTGGAATGGATGAAGCAGTAGTGAAGTTGGATTTGAATGAGTTAAGAGTAGACCAAAATATTTTGTTATCATTTGGATTATTTAGAAGTTTATTTGCCTGCTTATGGAGAAAGTTTGATTTAGTTAGGTTTAATACAGTTTTGGCATGATTTCTGATGTTTCTAAAGTAATTAAAGGCTTCATGTGTTTTGATCTTGTGTATGCATTGTAGGCTATTGCTTTTTGTTCAGTTACTCTAGCACAATTATGGTCAAACCATTTAGGTGAATTAGATCTTTTACTGTACTTTTGATGAGGAATAAAAGTTTCCATTCCAATTTTTACAAAATCTTGTATGTGGCTCAAGGTGGAGTGTGCATCATTAGAAAAGAAAGAGGTCCAGGGAATATCAATAAAGAAACCTTGAAGACCCTCCCAGTCTGCCCTATCGTAATGCCATTTAGTCACCAAAACAGGTTCAGAGTGGGAAGGTGTGGTAGGTGATAGACAGGTGGCCTGTATCAGACAGTGATCAGAAGATCCAAGTGGGGACCTCACTGTAACATCATAGTTTTCTGAATTGGTTGTTAAAAATAAGTCCAGTAGGTGGGAATTATGATTAGGATTATCTGGTACACGGGTGGGTTGGTTGACTAGTTGAATGAGATTAAATGAGTCTGCAAATAGCTCACATTCAAGACCAGCATCATCAGTTCTGGCTGAATGAGTGAGCCATTCAACATTATGGACATTAAAATCACCCAACACAGTGATTTCAGAAGAAGCATTTAAGTTGAGGACACTGAGTTGTGAGGACAGAGAATCAAAAAGACTTTGCTCTGGAGGAGTATTTGGGGAACGGTAGATGCAACATATGTATTTAAATTTACCAGCAGAAATTAATTTGTATATAGAATAATCAAAATAGGGACAATTGAAACTAGTAACCTCCTCCAGGGCAATTTCAGATTTTGCGAAGCAACATACACCACCTTTAGGTCTGAAATTTTGGAGCAGTTGATAACCTGGAAAATTAAATCTAGATGTGTCAGATGTGGATGTTACTTGAGTCTCTGTCAAAAAAAGGAGAGTAGGGGATTCTGCTTGAAGAAATTGGTGTACAGAATTGATGTTAGAGTGAAGTCCCCTTATATTACTAAAGAAATAGCTGTACTGATAAGCAGCTTTGGGACGTTGCAATGCTCTTGACACAGTCGCATGATGACGACCGGGAGGGCCCTGTGTCAATAACCCAACCCTGCCGGGGGTGGATATCCGAGGGACCACCAGGTTTGCTCTTAACAATTGTACTGCCATATTTATAAGGTAAGTGTATGGTGTTACATGTATGATATGTAGTGGGAAGAGTAGTATTTTATGGATAGAGGATAGCGATGTAGGGCAATGTCGTGAAGTTGGATGTGTATGTTATATAAAGAGGGTTTTCCTGATACCCCTGATGTGTGAGGCAGAAAGATATGTATCCAGCTACCAAGGCCTGGGAGAGAAAATGGAATTCAGGCTATTCCCTGAGTCTCCCGAAACCTTGGCGGTAGTACTTCCCTGGGCGGGGCTGCCTACCCCTACTACTCCCGGGCCTTGCTCGGGACCTTGGGGCTGATCGGTCAGACAGCCTTGCGAGGCCTTTTTGGGTCTCCCCTGATTTGCTCCATTATCTTGGGAAATTTTAAGACGCTTCACCCCATTAGTATCGTTTGTTTTATAGGCGAGCAATAGCAAGCCTGTGATTTGAATGAAATCGGCCTTCGGCTGGGACACTTTTCTATTTGTAATAATAATTCTTCGAGATAATAATTAGTAAAGTTTTGATACGATCGGGTTTTTCATAGAAAATATTAACATAAATTCAACACAATACTTAATTCTACATGGATGCCTTCACAATTCAATCTGTTTACGAACGAATTTTGTTTGTGTTCAATTAGTCATTTCAGCTCGGATTAAAGAATATTATAGTTATATTATTGACTCCCCTCGACTCGAATTTATTGGAGTAGTGCTAATATTGCGAACGGGAATAGTGCCTAGTTCTGGAATACACGCAGAGGAGGAGGAGGAGGAAGAGTAGGAGTAGGAGGAGGAGGAAGAGTAGTAGTAGGAGTAATATTAGTAGGAGTAGTAGCGACGGTGCAGAAGATTGGCGCGCGCGCGCGTTTGTGTGTGTGTGTGTGTGAGAGAGAGAGAGAGAGAGAGAGAGAGAGAGAGAGACTGATAATCAGGTTAAGTGAAAGAGGTGACCTTTGATAATAGACCACGGATGGGAGATGAGAATGGACGGTGGGGGGGGGGGGGGGAGTGATTGAAACCTTTGGGAGGCGTATAATGGTGAGCAATAGTAGATGTATAGATAGATGGATAAATAGATAGATAGGTAAATACGTGCAGAAGAAAGGGAGGGGTGGTTGGTGGGGCTCGAATTGATGTAGGGGAGGGGGGGGCGGGGGGGGGGTTCAGGTCCAGGGAAGATTTGATTTGATTTGATTGTTTTATTGAGAAAAGTACAAATGTTACACAAGTATCATAGTTACATTATCTCAAAAGGGCGAAGGTGCATACGCTCCAGGGAAGAGGTGACAGGGCGGAGGGGGGGGGGGGGGGGGGAAGGGGGAGGGGAGGGGAGGGGGGGGGGGGGGGTTGAATTGATGTAGGGAGTTAGGTCCAGGGAAGAGGTGATGTAGGTGTGCGAGGGGGAGAAGGAAGGGGGTGTGGGGGGGTGATGGGTTGGGAGGTTGGTTGATGGGGAGGGAGTGAGAAAGGAATGGGGGGGGGGGATTTGAGGGGAAGGGGGGGGGGGGGGTGAGGGCAACAACATCTGGCGTGGACTGTCTGACTCGGTCGTGTTATTAGTGTCTCTTCTGTCATACCGTTACTTTAAGGGGCATCCAAGTGTACCAGTTTTTTTATGTATGCATATATATATATATATATATATATATATATATATATATATATATATTTACAATGTATGTTTCTATAGTTTGTTATTGCATTGTACGTATATTCGTCTATTACCTAGATTTATATATTTACATAGACTATCCTTATTTGTTTATAATGTTGTAATTTTTTTATTTTTGCTTTACCACAGGAAAATGTTAAATCAGAACCTTTTCTAAAAGTGTTGAACACTAATCAGTATTATCATAGAGTGTACAAACATTGATATTACGGTATTATTATATGTAACATTATATACTGTAAATCACAAACCCCAGCATCTGTTTAATAACCTTAGAATATTATAGGTTATTAACTTTTAGGATGATAATTTGGTTAATTCTAATATTTTCAGTCAATGATGGCTTTTGATTTTAACATATACTGGTAGTTACTGCAAGATTATATTTATTTATTTATTTATTTATGTATTTATTTATTACAATATGGTTAGGCTCTCATTATATACCATTGTTAACCATTCATAACGAGAGATAATTCCTACACTAAACAAAATAATATCCTCCAAATGTATCGACAATATTTATAATGACGTATGACTCATATTACTTGAGCTACTAATTGCAACGCACATTACCCAAAATCTCCTTAATTAAGGGGGGTCACCTGCTTTTTTTTATCTTTCTATCCTTTTCTCTCTTTCTCTGGCTTGTATCCATTCGGCCCCATTCAGCCTACTGTTTTAAGACGTTTATCCCCATCCAGGTGTCGATTTCTTCCTGGCGAGCGATAGCGAGCCAGCATTGTATGGAGAAATGCGGCTTCGCCGGAGACAGTTTTCTATCGAAAAATTTACAAATTTAGCTTGCTGTCAAAACAAAGATACACATATGCTGGCTCGCTACCGTTCGCCAGGAAAATATTGACACCTGGATGGGGTAAACGTCTTGAAACAGTAGGCTGAATGGGGCCGAATGGATACAACCCAAAGAGAGAGGGAGAGAAAGAAAAAAAAACAAAAAAACGAGGTGGGCTCCCTTAATGCCAAGCAGGTTCGCTGTTTAAGTATTCTGGGATATTCTTTAGTGAGATGTCCAGTTATTAATCGGCTGAATAACCAATCCTGTAATTTGAAATAGATTATGAAAACAACTGATTTACGACTATGGAATGTACTAGTTACTGAAATGCATTGTTCACTTTTATATTGAAAGCATCGAATCTCAGTATTATTATAGTATGTCTGTAATGTTTCTGATTTAGGTATTTTAATAGCAAACCAAAGAAAGAGGAAAGGGGGATTTATGAATATGAATAGTATTTTTAACTTAAGGGAGCCCACCTCGCTTTTTTCTCTTTCTCTCCCTCTCTCTTTGGCTTGTATCCATTCGGCCCTATTCAGCCTAATGTTTTAAGACGTTTACCCCCATCCAGGTGTCAATATTTTCCTGGTGAGCGGTAGCGAGTCAGCATATATATATTTTTGTTTGAAGAGTAAGCTAAATTTGTACATTTTTCGATAGAAAAATGTCTTCGGCGAAGCCGGATTTCTCCAAACAATGCTGGCTCGCTATCGCTCGCCAGGAAGATATCAACACCTGGATGGGGATTAACGTTTTAAAGTAGTTGGCTGAATGGGGCCAAATGGATACAAGCCAGAGAAAGGGAGAAAAGGAGAGAAGAAAAAAGAAGAAGCAGGTGACCCCCCTTAAAATGCCGGCACCACAATCTTTTTTTGCATTTGAACATTCTAACATTAAATATAAATATAGATAAATATATAAATACAACATTCAACTTAACCCCTTCTGTATAGGCGACGTCTTTGTAATTATATTCTAGTTATATTTAGACGATTTTATGGATCTTATGAAGGATGACTAGTAGTTACAAGGGTAAATAGAGCGAGTTGGAAGTTTTGTAATTACTTTAGGCCGTTGTTAAGCTGAATAAAATCGTCTACTAGTTGCCACACTATTATGACAAGGACATCATCGGTACTGAAGGGGTTAAACTGTTCTATAATATTCCTGTTATTGAGCTGAAGTAACAAAAGATGCATTATGAGATAGGCTATCCCCATGAGTGTGCGGCACCGTCCTGTATGTACTTAGTTACTTACTGCCAAAGATGATGAGCCTAGAATTACATACAGCCACTCATAAAAACCCCTGTTAGCCCCATTAAGGGGGAAGTTGCTGTTTGTTTGGTCTATTAATTCATGTATTCATATATTTTTTTTAGTTTCCTCCCTAAACCTCCATCAAGCTTAGAAAAAACATCCCCTAGACCCCCCTTCAAGATAGATTTATAAATTTTTCGGTAAAAAAAATATCCCGACCAAAGGCCGGTTCCTCCTAAAATTACAGGCTCGCTATCGTTCGCCAGGAAAAATCAAAACCTAAATGGCACGAAGGGTCCTAATATTGACAAAGAAATGGGGTGAAAGGTCATAAAATCCCCAAACTAATGGAACCAACGTCTTAAAATCTCAAAACTAGCGGGGCTAAACATTAGGAAGAAGAGGGTCCAGTGTTTGGCTGCTAGGGAATCAGGGCCCAGACACTCTAAACATATACGACGTTGTATATTCCAGTGTTTGGCTGCTAGGGAATCAGGGCCCAGACACTCTAAACATATACGACGTTGTATATTCCTAACACAGTCACATATTGAAATCTAACTAACAATTCTCAAAATATATCGTAACTGGGTACAGTAAATCACCCCCTTAACACCTTGGGGATTATGACGTATTTTGACAGTAAATTCTGACTATCATTAGACGGTTTTATGCAGAGTAGGAAGGGTATGTGGAAGTAATGGGGATGATTGGACCAGTCTTTACCCTTTCAACTCCCACGTATCTTCCCTAAGCTATTATATAATCGTTTAGCATGTTCCCAAGACTTCCATCAAACTTAAAATTACACCCCCTTGACCCCTTTTCAAGATTGATTTATACATTTTTCGGTAGAAAAATGTCCCGGTCGAAGACCGGTTCCTCTTAAATTACAGGCTCGCTATCGCTCACCAGGAAAAAATCGACGCCCAAATGGCACGAAAGGTCTTATAATTGACAGAAATGGGTCGAAAGTTCTTAAAATCGCTAAACTAATGGGGCGAACGTCTTACAATATCAAAAGCAATGGGGCTAAACATGAGGGAGAAAAGGGTCTAGAAAAAATCCCTCAAGTGGAAATCTCCCCTTAAAGGTAGCCAAAATATATTGCTAAACGTGTCATGATCCTCAAGGACTTAACACCTTTCACTTCAAATGATTGCACAGTACAAATTGAACACTATAACAACATTTCACTGGGATTTACTGAGTGTCAATCCTGCAATCCAATCAGCCACGTCTCCTCCAATTTATCTCCCTGACTTGAAGAAATATAAGGCGGAAAATTGAACCCACTTATCGTAATGATACCCACCACAAAGAACATACCTTAAGTCTCTCTCTCTCTCTCTCTCTCACACACACACACACACACACATACACCTTCTATTTTACCCCATTTGTTTCGCTATCCTATACCCATTCCATCCATTTCTGTCATTACCTCTTCTGTCCGTGTCCCCCCCTAAGTGATCGACAGAGACAGGACAGAAAATGGTACGTCACTGTCTAATTGAATTCTTGGAACGAAGAAGTCACGGGTTCTCGGGACTCCATTAGGGACTTAAGAGGGGCAAATGCAGTGGTGTTCTTTCTCATTTTCAATTTATTTTTATCTTTTTGGTCGATTTCCCTCGTAATTTTGCATTCTGTGTCCTTAATCCTCGCTCGCTGTGCTATCCTTTGCGTTCAATCAATCAATCAATCAATGGGGGAATGCACCGTGACAGCGCATAGCCGCACTCACCCTCCGACACCACTCCAGGGGATTCCCCCGGGCGAGACTCAAGGCACTATTCTTTATTTGAAGTTCTGCTATCTATATTAAAATTAAGTCCTGACTACCCTCGTTTGGATCGCAACGTTTGTGTGGTCAGTGTATCTATGTAAATCTCTATCTCTCTCTCTCTCTCTCTCTCTCGATAAATTTCAAGAATTAAGTACCATTAGAGAACACACACGCACAAACGCACGGACACACCCAACAAGTTAACTCAGCGCCCCCATGAATCTAACTCGCCCGGTAAGAAAACGGAAGGGTCACTAAGGCGTGTTTTCCAGTGAGGCAAGAGGCTATCCGTTTTCCTTAAGTGGGCGTTTTTTCTTGAGAAGTTACTTGAGGCTCTCTTGTAAATGGTTACGTTACACTGTGCACCAGAAAATCCTCAATAGATCGACATTGTAATGAATCAAGGGTCTAAAAAGAGCGAAGAGTGTACTTATTCAATACATATATTTTATGTATGTACAGTTATATGTAACAATTTTAAAATATATATATATATATATATATATATATATATATATATATATATATATTATTATTATTATTATTATTAAAACAAAAACATTATTATTAAAAACAAATATTATTATCATTATTATTAACCAATATTCCCAGTCTTTCTTCTATTCAACAGCTTAGCTCTGGAACTCTCCTGAACCCATCTTTCCTTTATCCTATGACTTAAATTGTTTCAAACTCCTTATGTCGAGGTGTTTTGGCTCGAACGTTCCTTGATTGTGGCCTTGGCATTCTTTCAATTCTGGGGGAGGCACTCGTCACAGGCAATTCTGCTTTTTTGTCTCCCTCATCCACATATAATAATATATATACACGATCATTGGATAAATTGATAGTGATCTACTTTCTATAATAATTAGATGTGTTTACTACTCCCAATATATCGTACCTCTATGGTGATATATTATTATGGGCACTATAATTGTCCTTTTTTATATCCATAATTACGTTTACAGTGTACTTCTACTATGGCCTAGCTCCTTTACGATCTACCCCTCACTGTCTCCCTCACTACTTGACTTATCTACTTCGCTTTGTCTATTTTTATGTCTTGTCTTGTTAATGTATTTACTTATTATGCTGTATACTTGTCAAATTGTATCTATTGTTCTCTTGCTTTGTGTTGGCTATCTGTATTTATTTGCCTGTTTGTTATAGTCTATTTGTCTTTTCTTGTCTTTGTCTGATCTTGTCTACTTGTATTTTCTTCTCTGGGATTATAAGTTAGTGTACTCACGAAATATCGTTCCAATGTACTCATAGGTAAAAACCTACAGTCATACGAAATGTACTCATTAACCTTCAAAATGCACACACACCCTGTACACAAGCGCACGTACACACACCCACAGGCGCATGCTAAACGTGATCTACCTCTGTTAATTACCTAATTATCACAATCTAATTAAGGCCCACCTCTCCTGATCAAACAACCACACACATACCTGTAGAACTAAACCCAAGAATGAACCGTTTTTCACTTTCTTTAGCACAGCCGGAAATCCACGGAACACACTTCCTATGCCTAACTTTCCCCCTTCCTACGGCTTGACATCTTTCAGTCACCAGCTGTATAATGGTGCCTTAAGGGGAGATGGCCCGGTTTTCTGAACCATTTTCTCCCTCATGTTTAGCCCCATTAGTTTGCAGATGTTAAGGTGTTTGCCCCATTAGTTAGTCGATTTTAAGTCCTTTCGCCCAATTTCTTCGTCAATATTTAGACCTTTCGTGCTATTTAGGTGTAATTTTTTTCCCTGGCGAACGATAGTGAGCCTGTAATGTTGGAAGAACCGGCCTTCGGCCGGGAAATTTTCTACCGAAAAATGTACACATTATTCTAGAAAGGGGATCTAATTTTTGTTTTAATTTGATGGAGGTCTAGGGAGGAAACTAGAAAAATAATGAATACATGCAAAAATCGCCCAAAAAGTGAACCATCCCCCCTTAACTGATATGTACAGTTGGCCACATAAGTTTTGTTCCTCTCCGTGATATTATACATGGAAATATAATAATGCGCTTTATTGAACTACGAGTGTAGTTGATTATGCAGTGGTTAAGCCATCTGATTAGTGTAGTTTATTATGCAGTGGTTAAGCCATCTGATTAGTGTAGTTTATTATGCAGTGGTTAAGCCATCTGATTAGTGTAGTTTATTATGCAGTGGTTAAGCCATCTGATTAGTGTAGTTTATTATGCAGTGGTTAAGCCATCTGATTAGGCCTAGTGTAGTTTATTATGCAGTGGTTAAGCCATCTGATTAGTGTAGTTGATTATGCAGTGGTTAAGCCATCTGATTAGGCCTAGTGTAGTTTATTATGCAGTGGTTAAGCCATCTGATTAGTGTAGTTTATTATGCAGTGGTTAAGCCATCTGATTAGTGTAGTTGATTATGCAGTGGTTAAGCCATCTGATTAGGCCTAGTGTAGTTTATTATGCAGTGGTTAAGCCATCTGATTAGTGTAGTTGATTATGCAGTGGTTAAGCCATCTGATTAGGCCTAGTGTAGTTATTATGCAGTGGTTAAGCCATCTGATTAGTGTAGTTGATTATGCAGTGGTTAAGCCATCTGATTAGGCCTAGTGTAGTTTATTATGCAGTGGTTAAGCCATCTGATTAGTGTAGTTTATTATGCAGTGGTTAAGCCATCTGATTAGTGTAGTTGATTATGCAGTGGTTAAGCCATCTGATTAGGCCTAGTGTAGTTTATTATGCAGTGGTTAAGCCATCTGATTAGTGTAGTTGATTATGCAGTGGTTAAGCCATCTGATTAGGCCTAGTGTAGTTTATTATGCAGTGGTTAAGCCATCTGATTAGTCAACTGTTAATCAAAAGAAACCACACTCGCAATTCATTCATACTAATTTTACTCTCACAGAAGATCACAACGAGGAACAGAACTTATGTGGGCAGCTGTACATTCACTTGCAGTGATAAGTGGTACATATTTTACTTAGCAATTTTGGAACGCTGATGTAATATTTTGAAGCATTCCCATCCCTACATTAAGTGAAGGCAGTTGGTTTATCGAGTCCTCCTCCTCCATCATGTATAACCCTATAATTTATGGGATTTCAAGACATTCGCCCCATTAGTTTGGCGATTTTCAGACCTTTTGTCCCATTTTTTTCCTGGCGAGCGATAGCGAGCCTGTATTTGAAGAGGAATCGGCCTTCGACCGGGACATTTTTCTACCGAAAAATGTACAAACTCATATCGAAGGGGGGTCTTGTGGGTGCTTTTTTTAAAGTTTGATAGAGGTTTACAGATAAAACTAATCCCCCTCCTTAAACCATTGAGCCGAACCAGTAAATTATGCTGCACATTACCGTCTGAGCTCCCTTAATCGGGTTAGTATTCCCTCTCAATCAATGGTCACTGTTGTATGTTTATCGTTTAGTAGTTACTTTGCTAGTTGAGCAGGCGATTATATCTTTATTTTAGCTAAAGTCGACGAGTTTGGAGGGTGTAGATTACTTGCTGGGGATCGGAACGTGAGTGTGTCTATGTGTGTGTGTGTGTGTGTGTGTGTGTGTGTGTGTTTGTGTGTGTGTGTGTGTGTGTGTGTGAGAGAAAGACTGAGAGAGTGAGTTTGTGAGAGAGATAAAATAAAACAAGATATAAGAGAGATAAAGAGAGAGAGATAGAGATTTACATAGATTTACATATATACACTGGCCACACAGATCTTACGATCCCTGCGAGGTGACCAGGACTTAATCCTAATAGAGATAGCAACCCTAAGAGAAAGTGGAAGGAAAGGATAGCAAAGATGAAGGCTCTCTCCCCACCCTCCGCTCCCTCCGGCAATTGCCGTACATGAAAATAGTTAGAAGTGAATAACCTTGCAGGGCTTGGAAATCGCCTGAAGGAATTTATAGTATAGTTAGAAGTGGAAATGAAAAGGCATGCACACCTTCATATTTATTTATTTATTTTTTATTTTATTTTTTTTTTCCTCTTTCTCTCTTCAACTGAAAACGTTTTCATTTCCGCCAGGTTCTCTTATCAGTGAACAGCTTCTACTGCAGACCAACTTTTCTGTGATATGTGTCTAACCTTTTTTTAAATGTGTATATCGAGTCACTGTCAATAACTTCATTAGGGAGCTTATTCCACTCATTAATAATACTGTGGGAGAAGAAATTTTTAGTTATGTCTAGGTTCGCTTTCTAGCCTGTTAGTTTTAATTTGTTTCCTCTTGTGGAACCTTCTTTGGCTATCTTAAATAGATTATTAGAATTTACGTTACTAAAGCCTTTTAGTATCTTAAAACACTCTATCAGCTGTCCCCTTATTCTCCGTTTTTAAGCGAAAACAGGTAGAGTTCTCTTAATCTCTCATTGTATGGCTTATTTCTAAGGGAAGGGATTAACTTTGTTGCTCTACGCTGAACGGATTCTAGTTTCTCTATGTCTTTTATTAAGTAGGGAGACCAAAACTGCACAGCATACTCCAGATGTGGCCTCACAATACTTTTATATAGTGGTACAACTATGTCTTTACTATGACAATGAAAATTTATTTTAATGAAACCTAGCGCTCTATTTGCTTTGTTAGATGCTGCGGTGCATTGGCTTGTAGATTTTAGATTTTCATTGATAAGCACTCCTAGGTCTTTTATCTGTGATACGCTCTTTATCTTTTCTCCATTCATATGGTATTCGTATTTTTTGTTTCGGGAGCCTATTTGTAGTATCAGGCATTTGTTTACGTTAAAGGGCATCTGGTAATTTTCTGACCACTCTGATATCTTGTTTAAATCTGATTGCAGGCTATTTCTATCGCTTTCTGATATTATTGCATTTCCTATTTTAGTGTCATCGGCGAATTTGGAAATTATGTTATTAATGCCGTTGTCTAAATCATTAATATATATTATGAATAATAATGGGCCCAGAACTGAACCCTGTGGGACTCCACTAGTCACCGGAGTCCATTCTGATTCCACTCCATTAATAATTACTCTTTGCTTTCTTTCGCTTAGAAAGAGAGAGAGAGAGAGAGAGAGAGAGAGAGAGAGAGAGAGAGAGAGAGAGAGAGAGAGAGAGAGAGAGAGAGAGAGAGAGAGAGCGAGAGAGAGCGAGAGAGAGTGAGTGTGAGAGAGTGTTGCACTTGTTGATGACCAGGAAGAGTGAGTGAGTGAGTGTGTGTGTGAGTGGTGAGAGTGTTTGTCTGTGTGCTGGAGGTGAAGGGGCGAGTGGTGTGGGAGTGGTGAGGTGAGGGGTGAGAGGGGGGACAGTGATTGAGTGAGGTGTGAGATAAGAGTGATTGAGTGCATGTGTAAGAGTGGGGAAGAGTGATTGAGTGAGGTGTGAGAGTGATTGAGTGAGGTGTGAGAGTGATTGAGTGAGGTGTGAGAGTGATTGAGTGAGGTGTGAGAGTGATTGAGTGAGGTGTGAGAGTGATTGAGTGAGGTGTGAGAGTGATTTAATAAGTGTTAGGATCGAAAGGCATTTGGAAGACTTTGTTAATGTTTTCCATCCATAAATCGCACTAACAAAATGGGTGCGATATTTATACATTATACATTTATATATACATACTTATACATTTCTGCATTTATTCATACATGGTACATACATACACACGAACATGTATACGTAACATATTATGCATACAAGCATACACACCCATAATGCATTGTGAAGGGGCACTCGCTAGGGGCAACTTTGCCTTTCGTTTCCTTCTTATGAATTAACTCCTTCTGTACCGGCGACGTCTTTTTTAATTATATTTTAGTTATATTTACACGATTTTATTCCGTTGATAAAGGACCTCCAGCACGTAACAGGCTTCGAACTACCTCACTTAACCCTTTTTACTACCAGAGATCCTTCTTAAGGTTCACTTTTTGGGCGATTTTTACATGTCTTAATTATTTTTCCAGTTTCCTCCCTAGACCTCCATCAAATTAAAAAAAAACATCCATTAGATCCCCTTTCTAGAATTATTTGTAAATTTTTCGGTAGAAAAATTTCCCGGCCAAAGGCCGGTTCTTCAAACATTACAGGCTCACTATCGTTTTCCAGGGGGAAAATCGACACCTAAATAGCACGAAAGGTCTAAATATTGACGAAGAAATGGGGCGAAAGGTCTTAAAATCGACTAACTAATGGGGCAAACATCTTAACATCTGAAAACTAATGGGGCTAAACATGAGGGAGAAAGTGGTCCAAAAAACCGGCCCATCCCCACTTAGAGACAGCACAAAATCGTCTAAATATAGCTAGAATATAATTTAATAAACGTCGCCGGTACAGAAGGGGTTAATAAATCTATACACACACAGTGCAGTGCGGGACAATTAGAAGAATAATACCGGGAACAAATATCCGTTTAAGGGGAAGTATTAGGTTTTGCTGGACCCCCTTCTCCCTCATGCTTAACCCCATTATTTATGATATTTTAAGATGTTTGCTCCATTAATTTGACAATTTTAATACCTTTCGCCCCATTTTTTTTGCCAATATCAAGACTTTTCGTGCCATTTAGGTGTCGATTTATTTTCATGGCGAGCGATAGCGAGCCTGTAATTTTTAGGAACCGGGCATTTTCTGCCGATTTTTTTCTTTCAAATTTATCTCGAAGAGGGATCTTGGGAGGGTGTCTTTTATAACTTGATATAGGTATAGGGAGCAAACCAAAACAAAAAATATAACTATATAAAAATATAAGTTAAAAAAAAAAAAATATATATATATAATAATAATAATAACCCCCCCTTAAGTGAACATAAAGCGCCCGGCGGTAGGTTAAAACATAAATAATAATAAATAAATACAAAATATTATGCATGCACCAGCTCATACCAACCCTATCTCGTGATGTCCTGTCAGGGGCAGGCCTGGGAATTACCCTCACATGATTATTCACACATTTGATTTTCAAGTTCATATTATCACCAACCTACCAATTAACTTACAAATAAACCTAGTTAATGAAATCAATGAAATTTATGAATACATGTGGTACTCCAAGGATTCGAACCTAGGATACTCACAATAAAATTCAGCGCACTAACCATTACAATCATATGTTGATTATATATATATATATATATATATATATATATATATATATATATATATATATATATATATATATATATATATATATATAAATATATATATATATATATATATATATATATATATATATAAATATATATATATATATATCATATATAAGTTTGAAATATATATACAGCTCAAGCTTAGTAACACGAACACGTGTCTTAATGGTTCTTTAAACCTTTCAATGAAACGTAATCATGAAATACTGTTCAATAAAACAAATCCAATCGATTTTTTATCTGGATGAAGAATGACCCAGACACTTAATTATTTTTTGCAACTACTGGACTCATTGATTATCATCCTCAGCTAATCAAAATTTAAATAGTCTGGAGGTATCTAACGTAGAGTTAAGTAAATGTTGTTTTCTGACTAGATAAGTTAACCCATTCTGTACCAGCGACGTCTTTTGTAGTTCTATTCTAGGTATATGTAGACAATGTTATGAAGCTTAGGAAAGATTTGTGGTAGTTAAAAGGGTTGATTGAGATAGTTGGAAGCCTTAAAATTGCTAGAGATCCTTCCTAAACTGAATAAAATCGATTAGTAGTAGCCAGAATAAAGTAAAAAGAATGTCGATGGTACAATATGGGTTAAGTAAACTATTCCTAGAAATATATAGTACATTTCCCGTTTATGTTAAGTATGTTTTAACCTTTCTGTTCAAATAGGCACACAATTGCCCAAAATCATCGTTTTTAAATAATCAACTATTTTCTTGTTATTTCAGGCCGTGTGACCCCGTAGAGTTTCTGCTATCTGCACCACAGCCAAGGTAAGGACTGTCTGGTGCTCTGTTTAAGGGCAGATGGGGCGTTTTTCTAGATCCCTTCTCCCTCATGTTTAGCCCCATTAATTTCCAGATTTTAAGATGTTTGCCCCATTAGTTTGTCGATTTTAAGACCTTTCGCCCTCTTTGTCAATATTAAGACCTTTGGAGCTATTTAGGTGTCGATTTTTTTTCCTGGCGAACGATAGTGAGCCTTTAATTATGGATGAACCGGCCTTCGGCCGGAATTTTTTTCTGCCGAAAAAATTTCAAATTAATCTAGAAGGGGATCTAATGGATGTTTTTTTTTATGTTTGATGGAGGTCTAGGGAGGATACTAAACAATAATATTATGAAATAATCGACTTTAAAATATACCCTTCCCCATTAAGCAGGGTGGGGACACTTCGTTATTGTCACTTGATTTTTTTCTTCTCCACAGAGCATTAGGATTTGCAATGAAAGGTATATTCAGAACATGAAATAAGTCATATACTAAATTTTCAAGTATGTTTTCTTCGAATTATATTAATATGCTGTACAGTATAGACAATTATACTAATATGCTGTACAGTATAGACAATTATACTAATATGCTGTACAGTATAGACAATTATACTAATATGCTGTACAGTATAGACAATTATACTAATATGCTGTACAGTATAGACAATTATACTAATATGCTGTACAGTATAGACAATTATACTAATATGCTGCACAGTATAGACAATTATACTAATATGCTGTACAGTATAGACAATTTCTTGTACTCGCTAGGAACAACACATGCATTTGTTATAATTTGTCAATATTTATATTTGTATTGTCTATGTGAAGTATATAAATATTATTCGTTTGCTAAAAGCTAATGACGTGGAAACCTAAATAGCTTAATTACCCGTCTACAAATGAGTTAATAAAAGATGCTTGGAGGTAAGTCATAGACAATCATTGAAGCGGTCCTCAGTAATGGCAGGAGCACAAAGGACCTACTGGCCGTGACTGTACCGTACAATAGAGCCGCCTGAAGGAGGAGCCGTGTATTTATTCCCTCATTTATATATATCTTTATAATGTTTTTAGCTTTCTCCTTAGACCTCCATCAAGCTCAAACAAATAACACCCCCAAGACCCTCCTTCAAGATAAATGTGTGCATTTTTCGATAGAAAAATTTCCCGGCCGATGGCTGGTTTCTCTTGGATTACAGGCTCGCTATCGCTCGCCAGGAAAATATCGACACCTACATGACACGAAAAGTCTTAGTATTGACAAAGAAATGGGTCGACAAATCTTAAAATCGCCAAACTAATTGGCCGAACGTCATACTATCTGAAAATTAATGAGTCTAAACATGAGGAAGAAGGGGGACCAGAAAAACGACCCATCTCCCCTCAATAGAAGGGGGGAATATGAAAAGTATGGAGGGTACAAAGCCGAGCGGGACCGTGTTTTTATTGTGAACGGTCGAGGGAACACCACCACCTCACGAAGGTCGCTCAGGAGTCGTTCACACGGGAGGCCATGTTCGGAGCCCGGTGCTGGTGCGGTGCAGTGGTGCCGTGTGGATCTGCGCATGAGCAACGTTTTTGATTATTTTTTCTTCAGAATATATTTCATTTTTGTTATTCGACTAACCTAACTAACCTAACCTAACTCAATTTTCTATAATAAAAAATACAAGCTAAACAATATTGTACTGTGCTGGGATCGAATGCCAGACCTCGTGGGCGTGAGTCCTAACCGTTACCTCTGAGCTACGAGATGGCATGCTGGTCCTGTTTTGAAAGGCCTAGTTAAAAGGGAGAAATTCAAAGTCGTCTCGCATGCGCAGATCCACAAGGCACCGCTGCACCACACCCAGCATCGGGCTCCGTACATGGCCTCCCCATTCACATCACCTGGGCCCGGAATATGCTCACCAAAACAGCCACACTCCTGAACGGCCACCACCAAAACGGCCTCTGCGAATTGGTTTTGGCAATTACTGTACTATGAATATAAACACCATATGAGGAGGAGCACTTTATTGACAACGTTTCGCATTTAGCTTCATGAGGCCAATTATTTTTTCTTTGTAAAACACCACGGGTATACACATCGTATATAACATCATTGGGTATATTGATAGTGATTTACCTTTCTATATATCTTTATAATAGATGGGTTTATTAGTACCGATATATAATTATTAGGGTATTATTATCTACACTCTGAAGGTCAGCATTAAATACTACAACACTCAGCATACAGTGGTAGTGATTTACCATGCTATCCTTACATTATAGTAGCGATGTAGCATTATTAGGGTATATTATCCACACTCTGAAGGTCAGCATTAAATACTACAACACTCAGCATACAGTGATAGTGATTTACCATGCTATCCTTAAATTATGTGGGTTTATTAGTAGCGATGTAGCATTATTAGGGTATATTATCTACACTGAAGGTCAGCATTAATGACTAAAACACTCAGCATACAGGTATAATGATTTATCTTTCTATCCTTATATTAGATGGGTTTATTAGTGCCGATATATCATTATAAGGGTATATCAGCTGCTACACTCTTATGGTCAGCAATACATACTATAACACTCAGCATACAGTGACAATGATAGTGATTTATGCTTCTATCCTTATTCTAGATGGGTTTATTAGTACCCATATACAGTACTTATATAACGGCGTATCATTATGGACACTCTAATTACCCTTTTCGTGTCGTTATAAAGCCATAATTTGTGTCATACTCGTAGTGTAGACTGAGGGTAGAATATTAGATGTGGGTGAACTAGAAAACAAAATATAAATGAAGGGGGTAGGGGTTACTTTATTATATATAAATGAAGGGGGTAGGGGTTACTTTATTATATATAAATGAAGGGGGTAGGGGTTACTTTATTATATATAAATGAAGGGGATAGGGGTTACTTTATTATATATATATGAAGGGGTTAGGTTTTATTTTATTATATATAAATGAAGGAGGTAGGGGTTACTTTATTATATATAAATGAAGGGGGTAGGGGTTACTTTATTATATATAAATGAAGGGGGTAGGGGTTACTTTATTATATATAAATGAAGGGGGTAGGGGTTACTTTATTATATATAAATGAAGGGGGTAGGGGTTACTTTATTATATATAAATGAATGGGGTAGGGGTTACTTTATTATATATAAATGAAGGAGGTAGGGGTTACTTTATTATATATAAATGAAGGGGGTAGGGGTTACTTTATTATATATAAATGAAGGGGGTAGGGGTTACTTTATTATATATAAATGAATGGGGTAGGGGTTACTTTATTATATATAAATGAAGGGGGTAGGGGTTACTTTATTATATATATATTTATTTATTTGACATTATTTTAGTTTCTTCCGTAGGCCTCCATCAAGCTAAACAAAAATCATCCTCAAGATCACCCTTTGAGACTAATTTGTACATTTTTCAGTAAAAAATATCCTGGCCAAAGCCCGGTTCTTCCAAAATCACAGGCTTGCTGTCGCTCGCCAGGAAAAAAATCGACACTTAAATGACAGGAAAGGTCTTAATGTTGACATAGAAATGGGGTGAGTCTTAAAACAGACAAACTAATGGGAAAAACGTCTTAAAATCCCCAAACTAATGGGAGCTAAACATGAGGGAAAAGGGTGTCTAGATAAAACGACATACAGTACCTCCCCTTTACAAGCTGTCAGACAAAAATAGCCGAACAAGTGCCGAGAAATGTCAGCGAGTAACGTCCTCTTCGTGACTTTAAGGGGAGGTTTATAGTTTGTTTCCTACTCCTCCAGCAATCTTAAAATTTCACCCCCTTGACCCCCTTTCAAGATAAATTTGTAAATTTTTCGGTAGAAAAATGTCCCGGCCGAAGGCCGATTACTCTTAAATTACAGGCTCGCTATCGCTCGCCAGGATAAAATCGACACCTAAATGGCACGAAAGGTCTTAAAATTGACAGAATGGGACGGAAATTCTTAAAAATCACCAAACTAATGGGGAAACGTCTTAAAATCTCAAAAGCAATGGGGCTAGACATGAGGGAGAAAGGGGTCAAGTAAAAAGTCCCTCAAGTGGAAATCTCCCCTTAATATGTTATTTACAAACGTTTTCAATAAAAGGTTCTTCTACAAATAGCGTTGTTAATAATTCCAATATAATACTTTGAGGGTTCGAAGACGAATCATGTCAACAATAACAAAATACTATAGTTGTTGTTTTAACTTAATTATGTATCAAATTGGTCCTCAAAATTTCAGACCATTCATATGCTTAACAAAATATTCCATACTACTTTAATATGATATGTTCAGTCCCTTTTCACAAATAGCCTTATCAACGAAACCATTGACATTCTTATCAAATTACTTTAATATATATTATTCAAACGTAAATTATTGGAGAATATTCCTACACATTATGAATATGCCGCCCTCTACACTCCCAAAAATACTGGAAATGACTTGCAATGAGTGTGTATTGCAACTGTATCCCAACATCTGCCATTGCATTTGGATTAACCGTAGCTGAACAACGTCACCCCCACGAGGAAGTTGCAGTTCATTGTAATCCTTTATATGGCAAATAATGATACGTCATGTATTCATATTAAGGGGAGATGGTTCACTTTTTGGGTGAGTTTTGCATGAATTAATTATTTTTCTAGTTTCCTCCCTAGACCTCCATCAAATTAAAAACAAAAAAACATCCATTAGATTCCCCTTCTAGATTAATTTCTACATTTTCGGTAGAAAAATTTCCTGGCCGAAGGCCGGTTCTTCCAACATTACAGGCTTACTATCGTTCGCCAGGAAAAACATTGACACCTAAATAGCACGAAAGGTCTAAATATTGACGAAGAAATGGGGCGAAAGGTCTTGAAATCGACTAACTAATGGGGCAAACATCTTAGCATCTGAAAAGTAATGGGGCTAAACATGAGGGAGAAAGTGCTCGAGAAAAGCGACCCATCCCCCCTTACTGTAACGTTATCTGCGCTATTATAGACGCGTAGTGTGCCAGATGACGGCGATCTCAACATAAGTATATCTTTATTTATTTTATATGTATATTTTGTTCACAATTTGTTTCCTCTTCGTCATTATGTATCAATGGAATACCAGATCATAATAGGCATGAAAGAGACAAAAGGCAAAGCTGTCTGTAACAAGTGTCCCCCTCCAAGGTTGAAAGAGAGATAGAGAGCCAAAAACAAGGTACGTTAGAGGTAATTTAGGTGTTTTGGAAAGAAGTGTGGTGTGCTTGTTAAGTGTACTGAAATAAATAGGAGGCGGAGGTGTTTGTGAGAGTTAAGAGGAGACTGGCCGTTTGTTTGGTCTATTAATTCATTTATTCATATATTTTTTTTAGTTTCCTCCCTAAACCTCCATCAAGCTTAGAAAAGCACCCCTAGACCCCCTTCAAGATAAATTTGTAAATTTTTCGGTAAAAAAATGTCCCGGCCGAAAGCCGGTTCCTCTTAAAATTGCAGGGGTCGCTATCGCTCGCCAGGAAATAATCGACACCTATATGGCACGAAAGGTCTTAAAATTGACAACGAAATGGGGCGAAAGGTGGTAAAATCGCCAAACTAATGGGCCGAACGTCTAATAATTTCAAAACTAGTGGGGCTAAACATTAGGGAGAAGGGGGTCCAGAAAAACGGTCCGCCTCTCCTTAACTGGAGGAAGTCTTATAGAGAGTTAGATTGGTATAAGATGCAGTGTAGGGGACATAGGTTGAAGTAGGAGATCTCCATAGGTAGCTGAGAGATAGATAGATCTCCATAGGTAGCTGAGAGATAGATAGAGTGAATTAAAGGGATATAGGCCTACAGTAGGTTGTAGAGGGAGATGTGTGTATTAGTGCAGGGAAGAACTAATAGGGATGGAGAGAAAAGGGGTCTGCCTCGTATGGGACAATAGGCCTTTTGCAGATTTTCATTTTTCTTATGTTCTTATGTGGCATAGTATTGTATTAGCCAAACAAAGTGTACGTGTTTTTGTTATTGCTTCCTTGAATGTGCACGTGTATATCTCTCTATCTACCTTTCTAAATATATATATGGTGTGAGTGATATATGGTGTGTGTGTGTGTGTGTGTGTGTGTGTGTGTGTGTGTGTGTAGCTTGCGTGAATTGTGTGCGTCTCTTACTAAATATTCTCAATATAATGCAATAATAGCAATTATTTTTGTTTTGTTTTGCTTTTATTGTAAGATTTCAAATGCAAGTGTGTTGTGTTCATATATACAGATTATAATTACATATAAATGTTCCTCTAGTTACTACCACAATTACCAGACGTCATCAAACATGTAGTTTTTAAGTATGTATATGAATAATGCAACAAGGAAAACAAAATAATATAAGGTTCGAATATATGTGGTGATGGGCTGGTCTATCAGAGTGAGAGCTGAGCGATCTCTGCCATACCCATAGCTTATTCTGACTGTTCCTTTTACTTATATATCTTCTAGATCTCAAGTGACGGCGTCTTTTCCGTGGATTGACCTCCCTACTGCCAACCTAGAAGTTGGCAGATTGGGAGCCAAAGCGTCACATTTTTCCCTTGCCCCTCAACTTTTCCTTCATAATTGCTGAGGGGCACAGGGCCTTGGGTGGGGCTTTGGTTTCCCGGGCGTTTCCGCACCCTCCTCAGCTCCCTGCCTTGGAGTGGCTTCGGTCACCCGGGCTTTGTTAGTGGTAAGCAGGGAGGGTTTTGTGGGGGTGCTCGTTTATGGCCTTGGCCTTGCTCAAGACCTTGAGGCTGTTCGGCTAGACAGCCTGGGGAACAACAACAACAACAACAAGGTTCGAATATTTATTTGCTGTACTGGCTGTATTGCTTAACCCTAGAAGGGGAAACCCCCTCGGAGCGGTACACAAAGCTGAAACGGGGGTCTCAATGACCCCCCGCGGGGAAATAAAAGAAACAAATTTTTCTAATGCTTTATTGATGCCCAAAATGGTTTAGTTGTATACATACATCATTATGCTAGCTTATTATCACAGTTTATAGAATATTTCCTGAGTAGTTGCGTGTTGAGGCACTCGTGTTCCAAATTATCCAGGCAAAAAAATGGTGTCCACTAAAAAAATCAAATAAAAATAAATTACCGACCAAATTATCTGATACTTCGCAGCATGAAGGCGTGATGATGGGGTAAGTTCCTCCTAAAACCTGGAGGGCGTAGACCACAGGAACGAGACGATCTGGAAGAAACAAAAGAGAGCAGGGACTCCATTTGTTCACCCGACAGGTTCTTGGGGTCAGCCATGGCGGGACTATTCAAAAGCAAGAAAATCCAGAATTAGGAAAAATATTCATAAAAAATAGTTCCTGGGGTCAAATGCCTATGAAATTGTTATGGGAAGCTGGGGAATATATATGTCAATCATATAAGCATAATACACCATAAATCTATCCGTCAACATAGCTTGCACAAGCACGAAACCAAACAAATCGAGAACGAAAATGCTTACCTTATAAGGGGAATGGTCGGGTCAATATGACCCAAACGGGCTGGTAGGGCTGCGAGGGGCGGAGCTTCGGGCTTGTAGGTGTGCACACGATGAGCGGTGGGGTAGACTGCCGTTCCCTCACCCAAACTCGTGGCTACCAGGCCGCGTCACGCCACAACACCAAGAAACAAGCCCGCGCACGATATTTCGGGGTCGTGGTGACCCCGGTTTCCCCTTCTAGGGGGAGATATTTAAAAAAAAAGTTTCCTCCCTAGACCACCACCTAGCTGAAAAAAAGCCCCCCCTTCCCCTTCAAAGTAAATGTGTGCATTTTTCGGTAGAAGAATTCCCCCGCCGGAGGCTGGTTCCTCATAAATTGCAGGTTCAGTATTGCTTGCTAGGGAAGAAGCGACTCGTAAATGACCCAAAAAGGTATAAAAATACCAAATTAATGGGGATAATGTCTTAATATCTAAACAATTTGGTGGTAAACACGAGAGAGTAAATTATATAATCTTGTTACGTCAATGATGCAAGGATGTAGCGATTTTATATTTCTTCATTAAGTATCGATAAATCAGCTGATAAGAGATCCAATTTACCGTCCAGTGAAAAGAAACCGAGTTATAGATACACTGTATTTACCCCGAATGATTATATATAATAACCTTTCCCTTTAAACCTGTCCTGCTGGGAGAAGACGCGAAACCCGTTGACTGATATCGAGAACCCTTGGTAGTCTGAGCCGTTACTGGACAGGCTTTCTATTTTGCAATATTTCGGGTATTCTTTGTCTCGCTAGCTCCTCTCTCTCTCTCTCTCTTTCTCTCTCTCTCTCTCTCTCTCTCTCTCTCTCTCTCTCTCTCTCTCTCTCTCTCTGTATAATATATACAGTATATACAGTATATATATATATATATATATATATATATAATATATATATATATATATATATATATATATATATATATATATATATATTATATATATATATATATATATATATATATATATTATATATTTATATATATATGTATTATATATGTACTGTATATGCCGTACAGTATATACATTATGTATATATTATGTATATATTTACATCTAAGCATCCATTGATGTATATATATCCCTCTCTGTCTGCAATTATCTGTCTAATATTCCATCTCTCTAATTTACAGTATATACCGTTGATTGATCTGGAGAACCCTTGATAGACAGATCCGTTACATTGTTTGTTCTCTCTCCTTCGTTACTTCTGGAAATTCGAGATATTTACTTAAGCTCATTTACTTGGTGTATCTCTGCCAGTGTGATACAGTATTTCTTTGGTGACTTTCTTATCTATCAGATAATGCAGTCTTCTATTTTGTATACAGTATGTCTTCTTCTTCTTCGTCTCTCTCTCTCTCTCTCTCTCTCTCTCTCTCTCTCTCTCTCTCTCTCTCTCTCTCTCTCTCTCTCTCTCTCTCTCTCTCTAATTGTAAAAAAAGGGGTACAGCATGGTGCATTTTACTTCGAATAGTAATGGTTATCCCACTCAGGCCATAAACAGTTAATCTCTCGTGTGCCAACCAAACCCTTAAGGGAGCCCACCTCGTGTTTGTTATCTTTCTCTCCCTTTCTCTTTGGCTTTTATCCATTCGGCGCCATTCAGCCTACTGTTTGAAGACGTTTACCCCCATCAAGGTGTCAATATTTTCCTGGCGAGCGGTAGCGAGCCAGCATATATATATTTTGTTTTGACAGCAGGCTAAATTTTTACATTTTTCGATAGAAAAATGTCTCCGGCGAAGCTAGCTCGCTATCGCTCGCCAGGAAGAAATCGACACCTGGATAGGGATATACGTCTTAAAACAGTTGGCTGAATGAGGCCGAATGGATACAAGCCAGGGAAAGAGAGAAAAGGAGAGAAAAATAAAAAATACCGGTGACCCCCCTTAACTTCATAATACTTCTTGCATCGATAGACAAAGATCTCGACTAATTATAAAGACATAAGTTGAATAGTTTAGGGTACCAGTGGAAAGGGAAATAAAACGAACTGTTGGAACCATGAGAATGTGGTTCACAGTTAAATACACACTTAATATACCGGTAGTGTGTATTGGGATGGGTGTTCTTAACGAGATCCGTATAAGCTTTTCTAAGTAAATTGATTTGTGTTTCGGGTGCCTGTGAGGGTGCCTGTGAGGGTGCCTGTGAGGTAGAATCTAGCAATTTATTGAGTTTTTCTCTTTTCTCGTTCCGTTTCTGTAATATATATAATATTTATATATATATACTGTATATATATATATATATATATATATATATATATATATATATATATATAGAGAGAGAGAGAGAGAGAAAGAGAGTGTTGGTTTTTATCATTTATACAGCAGAGGTAGTAGTATTTTTTATTTTTTTTTACTCTAGTGATTACCAGTGAAACGTTTATAATACAAGTGTATAAATATATCCCGGAACAGAGTGTCTATCTATTGCTGTTAGGTGCATTATAGCGGTTGACTATGGCTTGTTATTGTACTAGTGGGTGATTGTAAGGACCCAGTGCCAGTTATCACGAGTACTGTCACGGATTGGGGGGGTGGGTGGGTAGGGGAGTTCTGTCACGGATTTGGGGAGGGGGGGGGGGGTACTGTCACGGATTGGTTGGGGGGGAGTACTGTCACGGATTGGGGGTGGGGAGGAGTACTGTCACGGATTGGGGGGGTACTGTCACGGATTGGGGGGGGGGGTACTGTCACGGATTGGGAGGGTGGGGGGAGTACTGTCACGGATTGGAGGGGGGATAGTACTGTCACGGATTGGGAGGGTTGGGGGGGGGGGGGGGGGGGGGAGGGAGTACTGTCATGGATTGGGGGGTTGGTGATTGGCCTACATGTATTATTGACCTGTGTTTGGGGGGGGGGGGGGGAGTCTAGAACACGTAAATACATACACAAACCTGGATGACATACACAGACAGACGGACACACACATAAACTCTCATATAAATATATATATATACACACACACTCACTCACACACACAGACACACCACTACCCACAAAGGTGTCGCTCAGGTAACGGGATGATGAGCGCTCGTCCGGAACAAACAAAAAACATACACAGAGAGAGAGAGACATTTGGATCGCCTCTCATCTCTCACATCTTTGTTTGTTTGCTCGTTTGATTTATGGTTTGTTGCTAGATTTGTATTGCCTTTTGTATGCTGTACTTTTCTTAAGCCAGTGTCACACGAGCAAGTTTTTTCTCGTGATATTGTGAGGCTTTTTCACATTGGAATCGGAAACTAGACTGATGGTAGATTATGTTAGGTGCCTGATTTCTGATATAACTTGCATTTTGAACAATTGCCCGAACAAAATTGACGGAAAAATCGCTCGTGTGACACCGGCTTTATGCTAGCGTATATGTTGCATTGTGCAGTTGCCGCGTAATTTATGTTCCTCTCCGTGATCTTGTACTGTACATGGCAATATAATGCGCATGGTTGAATTACGAGTGCAGTTTCTTATGCAGTGGTTGCATAGTCAACTTGTCAACTGATAATAGCCATGGTATATTTATTTTCTATAAAAAAAAAAAAAATGTCAACTGATAATTAAAAGAAGCCACACTCACAATTCATTCATACAAATTTTACATTTCATGATGAGAAAAATACCTTATAAGAGCAAATGAAAATACATATTGCTCTAACCTCTTGACTCTTGCATATTTGTTTTGTTGATCATTTGTTGCAGCTGTTTTGTGTGTGGATGATTTATTAATGTATTGGTCTTTCTGGCTCTCCTTCTTCCTCATGCTTAGCCCCATTAGTTTTCAGATTTTAAGACGTTCGGCCCATTAGTTTGGCGATTTTAAGGCCTTTCGTCCCATTTCTTTGTCAATATTAAGTTTTGTTGTGTCATTTAGGTGTCTATTATTTTCTGGCGAGAGATAGCGAGCTTGTAATTATGGAGGGAGCGGCCTACGGGCGGAACATTTTTCTACCGCCAAATG
Source organism: Paralithodes platypus (assembly GCA_032716605.1). Taxonomy (NCBI): domain Eukaryota; kingdom Metazoa; phylum Arthropoda; class Malacostraca; order Decapoda; family Lithodidae; genus Paralithodes; species Paralithodes platypus. The sequence goes on along the minus strand of CM064579.1, from coordinate 48,157,434 downwards.
GACAAATATATCTAGAAGGAGGGGGTTAGGGTTTTTGTTTAATCTCTTCACAACCATGACGTAATTCTCATCCTATTCTAGTTACCATTAAGCGATTGTCTTTAGCTTATAATCTACCCTTAGGACTCAAAGGGGTAAATATGATCTCAATAAACCCTCATCATAACACAGGTCTTTCTTAAACTGCATAACACCGTCTAATTGTAGCCCAAATCAAAGTTAAAAAGGCGTCATGGTGCTGAAGGGGTTAAAGTTTGATGAAGGTCAAGGAAGGAAATACAAAATACAATAAGTAAATTAATAAACGACCAATTAAAAAAACTAAAAAAAAAAACTTCACCCTTAAAATATTCAGTTATGTTTTTTAGCAGGGTTGTCTAAGATGAATAATGTCGTGAAATACATATTGGTATCCGATTGGCGAAGAGTAACCCCTTGAGGATTATGACGCCTTTTGACAGTTTATTCTGGCTATTATTAGGTGATTTTATTCAGTCGAGGAACAACATGAGAGAGGTAGAGTTAATTGAGATAGTTTTTACCCCGCTGATTACTCAAAAACCTTCCTAAGCTACATACAGTTTTCCAATGATAGCCAAAACAAACTGTTAAAAAGCAGCATAATTGATATAATTTGTAGACATTATGCTTTAAAGAGGTCCTTGCTATGATATTATGTGTACAGTTACTCATGAAAATTCGTGGGCCCTATGTTTGTCTTTATGCAATTATAATATAATTTATATAATTATAATACAGTGGATGGATTTTTGGATGGAAATTGCTTTTTAATAAATAGTATACTGTATATAGTTTTGTAGTTAATGAATTGTTTTTCTTCTATATTCCAACTACTGAAAAGTATATTACTAAACTCGTGTTCAGAGATATACTTCCATGCCATAATTAGAAATAGGTGAGGTCTACGAATGTTTATAGGTGAAGTAGGTGAGGTCTACGAATGTTTATAGGTGCAGTAGGTGAGGTAGGTGAAATAGGTGAGGTCTACGAATGTTTATAGGTGAAGTAGGTGAAGTAGGTGAAATAGGTGAGGTCTATGAATGTTTATAGGTGAAGTAGGTGAGGTCTACGAATGTTTATAGGTGCAGTAGGTGAGGTAGGTGAAATAGGTGAGGTAGGTGAAATAGGTGAGGTCTACGAATGTTTATAGGTGAAGTAGGTGAGGTCTACGAATGTTTATAGGTGAAGTAGGTGAGGTCTACGAATGTTTATAGGTGAAGTAGGTGCAATAGGTGAGGTCTACGAATGTTTATAGGTGAAGTAGGTGAAGTAGGTGCAATAGGTGAGGTCTACGAATGTTTATAGGTGAAGTAGGTGAAGTAGGTGAGGTCTACGAATGTTTATAGGTGAAGTAGGTGAAGTAGGTGAAATAGGTGAGGTCTACGAATGTTTATAGGTGAAGTAGGTGAGGTCTACGAATGTTTATAGGTGAAGTAGGTGAAGTAGGTGAGGTCTACGAATGTTTATAGGTAAAGTAAAATTAAACTTACTCGCAAGGAAGGCTTTACTGGTTGATACATCGTAAATAATATTTTTTTTTGTAAAATTGTGAATAACTTATTTAAATTGTATATGAATATCTGTGAATATATTTGAATATCTGTGTGTCTCTTAGAATATGTAAACCCTGAAGAATGAGTTTCTACTTTAATAATCAAGTTGTGAGTGTACAGTGTACTTGAGGATTCCCACAACATTTGTTGCTAAATTGCTACTTCCCAGGTCAGGCGGGGCAAGAGGTATGACAGGGGAGGGGTAGGGAGGGTAGGGGAGGGGTAGTAAGGGGCAGGGGATGACAAGGGAGGGGCAGGGGATGACAAGGGAGGGGTAGGGAGGGTAGGGGAGGGGTAGTAAGGGGCAGGGGATGACAAGGGAGGGGTAGGGAGGGGAGGGGTAGTAAGGGGCAGGGGAGGGTAAGCTAACATTCTTCTTCACTGCCATCAAAGACTGGAACAACCTACCCCAGTCTGTCCGTGAAAAGAGAACATTGTATTCCTTCAGACGTAGCTTGAAGGAGCACCTGGACCGAACACCTACGAGAAGGGAGCACCAAGCTTATGTCTACTACTAAATACGACATAAGAGATAGGCAAAACAAACTGAAATGATTACTGAAATATTTTGACCAGTCCAACTATAGAATGTAAGGTATCTTAATATAACCCCCTAGAAATACTTTCTCTAAAGTATCTACTAATCATATTCATTTAAATTTGTTATCCTCCCCCTTTTCCCCAGCTAACTTAATCCCACAAGGACCCCAATGGAAATACGCCTAACGGCCTTATTGGACTATCCTTAGTTGGAATTATGCAAAGCTGGTACATGTCATATTTGTAACATATTATGTGGTACCATCACTGTAAAATGCTAACTGAATGAAAGGGAAAAGGAGGGGTAGGGAGGGGCAGAGGAGGGCAAGGTAGGATCAGGGGAGGGGTAGGGGAGGGCAAGGTAGGGCAAAGGAAGGGTAGGAGGGGCAGGGAGGGCAAAGGAAGGTTAGGAGGGGCAGGGAGGGCAAAGGAAGGGTAGGAGGGGCAGGGAGGGCAAAGGAGGGGGTCGGCAGGGGGCAAGGGAGGGGTAGGGTAGATAAAAGGAAGGAAGGGGAAGGGGTACGCAGGGGGCAAAGAGGGCAAGTTCAAGCTACGGTATATACATAATTCGACTCGTACCTTCCCCAGACTTGATGGTGATTGCATTCCCCTTCCCCAATTCTATATCAGTACCATTTCACGTATGCAGTTGCCGTCGCCGCCCGAACAATTTGGAGTCTAATACCGTGAGAAGCTTACTCAGGCGGTTCATTTGCTGAGTACAGTTTGCAGAAGGCACGTGAGTTGTTAAGGGGAGACTGGCCGTTTGTTTGGTCTATTAATTCATGTATTCATATATGTTTTTTTAGTTTCCTCCCTAGAACTAATCAAGCTTAGAAAAACACCCCCTAGATCCCCCATCAAGATAATTCTGTACATTTTTCGGTAGAAAAATGTTCCGGCCGATGGCCGGTTCCTCTTAAAATTTTAGGCTCGCTATCGCTCGCCAGGAAATAATCGACACCTAAATGGCACGAAAGGTCTTAAAATTAACACCAAAATGGGGCGAAAGGTGTTAAAATCGCCAAACTAATGGGCCGAACGTCTTATATAATCTCAAAACTAGTGAGACTAAACATTATGGAGAAGGGGGTCCAGAAAAACGGTCTGCCTCCCCTTAAGTGTTCAATTCCCACACCACTCGGGAACGGAAAACGGGACCGGTGATTCATTCGGTATCGGGAGAGGAAATAGTTGGAAGTACACTAAACGACACAAGTTCGTTCCCCCAAACAACCCCTGTGTGATCCGAAGCACCTTATCCGATAACTTATTGAACCTGGCTATACTGTCGCGCTAATAAGTGATGTCCCGGCACCAAGTATATTTTGATCAATAATTGGTATCAGTAATATCTAAACTTCATTTCTTCACATCGAGTGAAATATACACATATGTTCCTACACTTACCCACCCTATTCAACATCTGACAGACATCAATACAGCACAGAGCAAGCCAAACGTAATGACAGCTGGGACATGACTTATTAGCGCGACTGTACTTCTTGAGTTCATCATCAACACTCGGGAACAAATGGTTGAATTGACCACTTGCGAGTTTCAGGCTATAAGGAAGTTGGAGCCGTGAACATCGATATGAAACAAAAATACACAAATAATGTGGGTTTCTGATGGATAAACAGTATGTTGAATTGGGTTTTATGTACTGTATGTATATACTGTATGTACTACGAGTACCCCCGGTTTATGTATGTATATACTGTATGTACTACGAGTACCCCCGGTTTATGTATGTATATACTGTATGTACTACGAGTACCCCCGGTTTATGTATGTATATACTGTATGTACTACGAGTACCCCCGGTTTATGTATGTATATACTGTATGTACTATGAGTACCCCCGGTTTATGTATGTATATACTGTATGTACTACGAGTACCCCCGGTTTATGTATGTATATACTGTATGTACTACGAGTACCCCCGGTGTATGTATGTATATACTGTATGTACTACGAGTACCCCCGGTTTATGTATGTATATACTGTATGTACTACGAGTACCCCCGGTTTATGTATGTATATACTGTATGTACTACGAGTACCCCCGGTGTATGTATGTATATACTGTATGTACTACGAGTACCCCCGGTTTATGTATGTATATACTGTATGTACTACGAGTACCCCCTTGTATGTATGTATATACTGTATGTACTAAAACCGGTTTATGTATGTATATACTGTATGTACTACGAGTACCCCCGGTTTATGTATGTATATACTGTATGTACTACGAGTACCCCCGGTGTATGTATGTATATACTGTATGTACTACGAGTACCCCCGGTTTATGTATGTATATACTGTATGTACTACGAGTACCCCCGGTGTATGTATGTATATACTGTATGTACTACGAGTACCCCCGGTTTATGTATGTATATACTGTATGTACTACGAGTACCCCCGGTTTATGTATGTATATACTGTATGTACTACGAGTACCCCCGGTTTATGTATGTATATACTGTATGTACTACGAGTACCCCCGGTTTATGTACTGTATGTATATACTGTATGTACTACGAGTACCCCGGTTTATGTATGTATATACTGTATGTACTACGAGTACCCCCGGTTTATGTATGTATATACTGTATGTACTACGAGTACCCCCGGTTTATGTATGTATATACTGTATGTACTACGAGTACCCCCGGTTTATGTATGTATATACTGTATGTACTACGAGTACCCCCGGTGTATGTATGTATATACTGTATGTACTACGAGTACTCCTGGTTTATGTATATACTGTATGTACTACGAGTACCCCCGGTTTATGTATGTATATACTGTATGTACTACGAGTACCCCCGGTTTATGTATGTATATACTGTATGTACTACGAGTACCCCCGGTTTATGTATGTATAACTGTATGTACTACGAGTACCCCCGGTTTATGTATGTATATACTGTATGTACTACGAGTACCCCCGGTTTATGTACTGTATGTATATACTGTATGTACTACGAGTACCCCCGGTTTATGTATGTATATACTGTATGTACTACGAGTACCCCCGGTTTATGTATGTATATACTGTATGTACTACGAGTACCCCAGGTTTCTTAGCTGGTAATTCTACTAAATATCGATGTCTACAGCTCCAACTTCCTTATAGAACGAAACTCGCAAGTCGGCAATCGGAAGGAGAGAGGAAATACGGAACTCAACAAGGGAAACTGTGGCCAAGATCAAATGACAGACGGTTCTTTGGGAATTTCACACCAGATAACGGAACTGTGGCCCTTTCAATCAGAAATCATTAAGGGAGCCCACCTCGCTTTGTTTTCTCTTTCTCTCCCTCTCTCTTTGGCTTCTATCCATTCGGCCCCATTCAGCCTACTATTTTAAGACGTTTACCCCCATCCAGGTGTCAATATTTTTCTGGCGAGCGGTAGCGGGCCAGCATATATATATATATTTTTGTTTTACAGCAGGCTAAACTTGTCATCCAGATGTTCAGTGTATTATTGATTCTGGCTGTACGTTCAGTTGTCCACACTCTCCAAAGCTTAACCCTTTGAAGATTATGACGCATTTTGACAGTTTATTCTGGCTATCATTTGACGATTCTTTACAGTTTAGGGAGGATCTGTGGGAAATCTAAGGATAAAGACTATCTCGATGAACCCTCTGACTTCAATATATCCTTCCTAATCTGACTAAAATCGTCTAATGATAGCCAGAAAACAGAAAAGAAATGCTTAATCGGATCTTGAAAGGGTTAAATTCCAGATGCGACCGGAGCGAGTTGTGGATACATGTTGCAGGCATATACACATGTAAATCTGTCATTACATTACGCTTTACCCAGTGTCCATTTAGTTAGCCTATATTTTAAGCCATTGGATAATAGGTCTTTACTATGCTTAATATAATGATCTGTTGGTTGTTAAAACATTTACGCTTAGAGTGGCATGCGATTTTTTTACCACTACTATCACAGGCCTATTTTTTTACCACTACTATCACAGGCCTATTTTTTTACCACTACTATCACAGGCCTATTTTTTTACCACTACTATCACAGGCCTATTTTTTTACCACTACTATCACAGGCCTATTTTTTTTTCGGGATCTGTGTTCCAGTTTATGTTCCGGATTGGCTCCTAAATTGAAAACTGTTTTATTTTTATTTTTTCTTGGCGCATATCGTATCTGCCCACAAAATTTCGTAAACATCGGTTTATAACTTTGTGAGATATCTTGTTTACAGACAAACAGACGGAGGCAAAAATATAACCTCTGTCCAACTTCATGTAGTTGATTGCAAGGCTTTAAGGGGACACTGACTGTTTGTTTGGTCTATTAATTCATTTATTCATATTTTATTTTTAGTTTCCTCCCTAGACCTCCATCAAGCTTAGAAAACACCCCCTAGACCCCCCTTCAAGATAGATTTGTAAATTTTTCGGTAGAAAAATGTCCCGGCCACAGGCCGATTCCTCCTAAAATTACAGGCTCACTATCGCTCGCCAGAAAAAATCGACACCTAAATGGCACGAAAGGTCCTAATATTGACAAATAAATTGGATGAAAGGTCATAAAATCCCCAAACTAATGGAACCAACATCTTAAAATCTCAAAACTAGTGGGGCTAAACATTAGGGAGAATTAAGGGGGTCCAGAAAAACGGTCTGCCTCCCCTTAAAATTTATAATGTGCGCCGCGAGAATCCAGTTGCTTCTTTCAACTCGGCTTCCAGTTTCGTACTTGTTCAACCATTCCGTCTCGTCCTCTTGGGTTTTTGTCCGTCTCTTGTAATGGAACCAGCGCCGCCCCGACCGACACCTCTCGCTCGATTAGGCGGCCGACGGGGTGGAACAGCTGATTACATAACAGTACATTAATAACTAGACGTACCGGGTTGGATTCTGTTTTTTTTCTTTCTTTTGTATTCCTTGTAATGGATGTCGTGTTGAGGGGGTGTCTATATGTCAGTGATGCTGGAGTGATTAGCGTGAATGAGTTTATATATATTATACAGTATATATATATATATATATATATATATATATATATATATATATATATATATATATATATATATATATATATGAATGTTTCAGTTATGCCTTACAACTCCTATAATGTCAGTGAAAGTGATAACATAGCCAATGCAATGCAGTTTTCATATTCAATTTCCTGCATTACCTCTCACATCCACACTAATCCCGGTTCGACACAATTGCAGTAGGTACCATTAAACAGCTTCACAAGAAATTCGCTCTGGTTTCATCTTCGAAATTCGGCGAAAAATCCACAATTGCTGACGAAATGATTAATTCCAGCCCGTTCGAATGTCATTGAAAAACCACTCCCTCACTCGCACGTGCTAGCAAAAATGAATTCACAAGCTTCTGAAATATACTTTAATTGTATATATATTAAATTATATTATATTATATTATATTATCATTATTATTATTATTTTTAGTTTCCTTCCTAGACCTCCATGAAACTTAACAAAATACCCTCAAAATCCCCCGTCAAGATACATTTTTCGATAAAATATTTCCCGGTCAAAGGCCAGTCTCTCCTAAAATACAGTCACGCTATCGCTCACTAGGAAAAAATCAACACCTAAATGTCTTAAAACTGACAAAGAAATAAGGAAAAGTTCTTAAAATCGCCAAACTAATGGGACGAACGATATATAATCTCAAAACTAATGGGGCTAAGCATAAGAGAGAAGGAAGTCCAGAAAAACTAAGTATGATAATCTACCATCAACCTAATAACAGCAGAAACTGTAGTGTATAAAAAACAGGGCATCACACTGAATTTGTTTCCCCAACTGTTGTTAGCAACTCTATTCTGGCAGCTTCTTTAATACACTCTTATACAAATTGTGGCGCCTATAGTAATCACACTCCCAATCATTATATATTTTTTCCAGCTGATGGTAAAGTGTTATCTCTGTATCCTGATTACTCGGCTATTACCAAAATGTTGTAGCGAAATATGTTGCTAAATATGAAAACTTAGCAATAATATGACTCAGCGACACAGCAGTATCATAATTTTTCCATTAAGAATCGACAAATCATATACTAAGGATTCAATTTACCATCAGCTGGATAAAAACAGACTATAGTTACCGTTAGCATTGCAAAATAGTCTCACAATGTTTCCAGGGTGAAGTTGTCGATAAAACGTTGTGGATAAAACGTTGTCGGATAAAACATTGTCAGATAAAACGTTGTCGGATAAAACATTGTCAGATAAAACGTTGTGGATAAAACGTTGTCGGATAAAACATTGTCAGCTAAAACGTTGTGGATAAAACGTTGTCGGATAAAACATTGTCAGATAAAACGTTGTGGATAAAACGTTGTCGGATAAAACATTGTCAGATAAAACGTTGTGGATAAAACGTTGTCGGATAAAACATTGTCAGATAAAACGTTGTGGATAAAACGTTGTCAGATAAAACGTTGTGGATAAAGCGTTGTCGGATAAAAGCCCTTGTGTAAATATACCTTAACGCTATCTGACCTTGTGGGTTATGCTGCTCTGTTTAATTATTATCTCCGCCAACGAAGTAGGACGTAGGTTATGTTTTCACTTCCGTTTGTTTGTCTGTTTGTAAGCAAGATATCTCATAAAGTTTTATCCTGGAACAAAGATCCGGAGAATATTTTAGGCCCATGATATGTAATGGTAAAGAACCAGCCAGCGTAGGTGGAGGTATGCGCTCTACCGGGTGCCCCTCTAGTTATTTAACATTTTGCTTGATAATGGAGCGAAACAGGGAAGGTCCAAGAAGAACCCACCCGGAACAAACAGTGTTAACACATATTCATGCACTCACTAAGATGGTTTAATCGCATCAAACACACTCAGGGATGCACATTTCGTAAATAAAACAAACACACATGAATCCATAACAATATCCAAGCCTTCACCGGGCGCTCATTAAAAAAATTGTCTTACATCCACATAATAAAAACATGCAAGAATTCACAATGTACTGTATATGTGCACATACACACACACACACATTCACAACCATAAATATTCACACACACACAAACACACACACACACACACACACACACACACACAAACGTTTCTCCCCAACACGCACACAGCAAAATACATACACACACACATCCCCCCCCCCCCCGCCCTCACACACACTTACACACACAATACAAACACACATACCCACCAACCTCCCTCCACACATCATACACATTACATACACACACACACAATGCACATCATACACACAGGCAACCATCTACAGCTATAACCAAACAACATACACACAACCAAACACACACAGTTACAGTCAAATATACAGAGCTACAGTCAAACACATACACAACATTTTAATCCTCACTTACTGCACACAAACACATAGTCACAGACAAACACACACATATACCCCCCCCCCCCCCCCCCGACACACAGCTACAGTACAGCCCCTCCTCTCCTCTACACCCACATATACACAAACAGTACACACAGTCCCCCGCCCCCTCCACACAAGCACACATCTACACGACCACAGGCCCCCTCCCCCTTCACACAAACACAGTCACAGCCCCCTCCCCCCACACAAACACACAGTCACCCTCCACCCCTCCACACAACCACAGCCCCCTCCCCCCTCCACACAGCCAAATACCCTTCCCCCTCCACACAAACACACAGTCACAGCCCCCTCCCCCCACACAAACACACCGTCACCCCCCACACAACCACAGCCCCCTCCCCCCTCCACACAGCCAAATACCCCTCCCCCCTCCACACAAACTCACAGTCCCAGCGCCCTCTCTGCTCACAAACACACAGTCACCCTCCACCCCTCCACACAACCACAGCCCCCTCCCCCCCCTCCACACAACCACAGCCCCCTCCCCCCTCCACACAGCCAAATACCCCTCCCCCCCTCCACACAACCACAGCCCCCTCCCCCCTCCACACAGCCAAATACCCCTCCCCCCCTCCACACAAACACACAGCCGCCCCCCCCCCCCCACAAACACACGGCCAAAGCCTCCCCCCTCCCCCCAAGCAGCCACCTACAGCTGCAGCCTCAAACAGTTATGCAGCAGCCAAGCCTGACACGCCTAACCTCACGTGTGCTGCACAGTACGGATCACACTACCGTAGACCGCACACTGTAATCTTCAACATTCAATTTATTATGGGATGGAAGCTAAAACTAATGCATAGAAACAGTCAGAACATAAATATAATCGTTGCATTGTGGGATTTTTATTTATTTATTTTATTTTATTTTATTTTATTTTTATTTGTTGTATGATATTATGTTAATGAAAAGCATAACATCTATCCATTATATGTCTAGGTCACTATGGGGAGATTGAAGGCACCAATCGAGCAGGGCAGTACCCAGGGGAGGCCACATAGTCATATGATGAGTTTCTGGACCTTCTGTTTCATTTGCCTGGCTTCCCCTACTGTTTCTATTTGTGTCTCACCTACACAGAGAATATTCCAGCTAACCCTCACAAACACCTCCTCTTCCTATTCAGTTCACTACACTTAAGGGGGGATGGTTCACTTTTTGGGCGATTTTTGCATGTATTCATTATTTTTCTAGTTTCCTCCCTAGACCTCCATCAAATTAAAAAAAAAAACGTCTATTAGATCCTCCTTCTAGATTAATTTGTAAATTTTTCGGTAGAAAAATTTCCCGGCCGAAGGCCGGTTCTTCCAACATTACAGGCTCACTATCGTTCGTCAGGGAAAAAATCGACACCTAAATAGCACGAAAGGTCTAAATATTGACGAAGAAATGGGGCGAAAGGTCTTAAAATCGACTAACTAATGGGGCAAACATCTTAGCATCTGAAAACATGAGGGAGAAAGTGGTCCAGAAAACCGGCCCATGTCCACTTAACAAGCACACCACACTTCTTTCTCAACACACCTAAATTACCTCTAACGTACCTTGAGTTTGGCTATATAACTCTTTCAACATTGGGGGAGACACCTGGTACAGGCAGATTTGCCTTTTGTCTCCTTCATTACCATTGAAAATAATATAAGTCAACAATGAATACAAATGATTCAGGATTATGTAAACAATGTGTAAGGTAGATGCATGGACAGACATTCTGATAATAATGTAGTTTATCATCACTTCGTATTCGGAATATCTATCTTTTCATATACATATATATTTAAAAAGCTTTTCATTGCTATATTTACTCGAGGCACAAACTAAATGTATAACTCTGTCCACAGTTCATGTCCTGGTTCTCGTTTTCATAAAGAACAGTCATTGCTTTCTTAACACCAAATGCATATTACCTAAATCTAACTTTACGAAGAAATCCATATCCACACTTACCAAAAGAAAGTTACATTCACACTAAGCATTTCTTATGGAGCAAGACAAATTTGTCATTAAAATAATCAATACAAAAATAACCTATGCTATGGTTCATTCCGATCTAATAGGGCTACACTTTCCTATTCGCCGATTTAGTGAAACAAATATGGATTGAATTACAGCACGTTTAGCTTACAAGGCGTTTGGTCAGAACACAAATGTAAAACCACGATGACTGGTGTTTGATCCGTCCATCAGTTCAAATCAATCGGTTCCATTGTTCTTGCTTGTTAAGATAGGTGACGTAGGACCACCCACACAACTCCATAATCACACTGTACATAAACTATCAATATATATATATACTGTATATATACATTTTTGTATATGTGTATGAAGGAGACAAACGGCTTCATATTGGGCCAGGATTTATGTCTTAAAGTGTACATCGTCATCATCATAATAATACAAATAATAATAATAATAATAATAATAATAATAATAATAATAATAATAATAATAATGTACATTCTAATTTTTCTAAGCATGGACGCAAATAGGTGTGGATATATGCAGCCCGTTTGTTCCAGTTTGTTCCGTTTGCAATAATAGGCTAGGGGTCACAATGTCTGGATTGGTAATAATGCCTGGCTTATAGATCTATACAATATTATCATGAAAACTTTCAGAATAAACAAACCAAAGCGGGGATGACACAATATAAAGAAAAAAGAACTTAACAAAATACACATACCATATACAATACAATATCAGCTTCTGGCTCTGTACAGGGGCACAGTGCGTCCTTGTATTGAGTATTGTTCACATGTGTGGGGAGGATCCTCTCACACCGCACTCCTAGACAAAGTAGCAAGGAAAGCCTTTCGTATAATTAACTCCCGTCCTCACCAACTCTCTGCAATCTCTCTCTCTTCGCCACAATGTTGCATCTCTCTCGCTATTCTCTTGCTACTGCAATAATCAGTGTTCCTCAGAGCTTTCCCAGTGCATACCACCTCCTCTACGTAGGGTACGTAGTACCCGCCTTGCAACACAATCCCACCCCTACTCTGTGCAACTCTCCAACCCAAGAGTGAAACTTTATTCTCAGTCTTTCTTCTATTCAACTGATGAGCTCCGGAACTCTCTCCCAGTATCAGTCTTTCCCTCTTCCTATGACTTAAATTGCTTCAAAATCCGTGTGTCCAGGAATTTTGGCTCGAACGTTTCTTGATTTTGGCCCTGTCACTCTTTCAACACTGGGGGAGGTACTCGCTACAGGCAGTTCTGCCTTTTGTCTCCCTCACCCACATAGAAAACAAAATACACAATACAATACACTACAATACACAATTCATAATAGAATACAGTACACAATACACATACAATACACATACAATAAACAATACAATACACATACATTAAACAATACACATACAATACACAATACACATACAATACACATACACTACACAATACAATACACAATACAATACTTTACACAGACTCTCAGGAACTACCGTGACTATAAAGCGTATATTATCTTTCTAGATTTTATAGTTAAGCTGCTTTTTATATTATATTTATAGTTTTTATAGTAAAGCTTCTTTTTATCTTTCTAGCTGTTATAGACAAGCTGTTTTTATAGTATTTTTCTAGCTTTTATAGTCTTAGGCTTCTGGTTATAATACTTTTCTAGCTTTTATAGTCAAGCCTGTATAATATTATCTGTCTAGCTTCTATAGTCAAGCTTCTTTTATAGTATCTCTCTAGCTTTAATAATCAAGCTTCTATTAATATTATCTTTCTAGCTTTTATAGTCAAGCCTGTATAATATTATCTGTCTAGCTTTTATAATCAAGCTTCTATTAATATTATCTTTCTAGCTTTTATAGTCAAGCTGCTTATATATTTTATCTCTCTAGTTTTTATAATCAAACATATTTTTAGACCGTGACAAAAAAGTGAAGTCGCAGTATTAGAGGCATAGTAATAGAGGCGTTGGCTGACTTATGTACCTGCCTATATATTTTACCTACATATTCCCCTCATGCTACACTCTCACCTCGCCAACATGATTTCGTTCTTGCTCCATCATCAATATACTACGCACATATCTCCAAAATATCTCCCACATAGCACATATCGGAGTCTTACATATCTCCCACATAGCGCTACACATATCACCCATAACTGCATATCTTCTATACATTTACCGTATAGCTCATATCGGTAACGTTCGTATAACTCACATAACACGACTTTTGCTTAGTTGTGAGAGCTGGCCCTGTCCAGAGTGAGGTTTGGCATCCCCTACCCAACCTTAGCCGTTTATGTCTGTCTCTTGTCCTGTACTACTTTTCCTACTTTGGGGGAAGGAGGCTAGGAATCCTCCTCCCCTTGTAAAATTCACTTACTAGACGAGATAGAAAAAGGGGCGAGGACACGCGAAAGTGGTCCAGGAACCAAAGAATTGGAGCTTTAAAGGTTGTTTCTGTTCGGGCTCTGTTTCGAGTCGGCCACCCCCAGCTATGGGGTATTGTGCCTGAATATATACATACATATATACTCGTACATACATTAACTAGAGAGATACCCGAACACGAACTAAATTATATAGTAGTTGACTTTAGATCTTGACATTACTCCATCACCTACTTTCTTCTCATAGATTCTCCTCTTCTGGACATACCGTTTTCGTATATCAAGCTAATCGATCTATCTCGTTTCTTTTCCGACAGCCCCATCCGTCTCCCCCTCTATCCATTACCCCCACTCCTGGATGGATGGGAAGACGAATTTATTCTTGTCCGGATGAACACTGGGGCGCTTAAATTATGTGATACTCGAAGCCTTCTCTATCTTTCTCTCTCTCTCTCACACACTCACACACACACACACACACACACACACACACACACACACACACACACACACACACACTCTCTCTCTCTCTCTCTCGTCACGTTTCGTCAGTGTGAAGCTTGGCTCAGTATAATTTTCCAAAACAGTAAACTGTTCGTATATCCATAGCTTGACACCAAACAACTCTCTTTAATACTAGATAGGCACCCGGGAGAGCGCATGCACCCGCCTGCGCTGGCTGAGGTATGTGCTGTACCGATCACCTCCTAATTTGAATCACTTCTTCCTTGCCGCATATCTTATCTACCAGCAAATTTCGTGAACATTTGTTCATAGATTTGTGAGCCGCCTGCGCTGGCGGAGGGATGCGCTCTACCAATCACCTCCTAAATAGAGTCACTTCTTCCTTGGCGCATATCCTATCTCTCCATCAAATGTCGAAAACATTGATTCAAACTTTGTTTAGATATATTGTTTGCAAGCAAACAGATAAACGGAGACAAACACAACCTTCGTCCAACTTCGTTGGTAGAAGTAATAAAACCAAAACACACATCAATAGCAGATTTATTTTAATATATTAAGCAATAGATAAATAAAGAGAATAATATAATTTTCCGGCTGGGTGCAGGAATAACCAATGTTCAGAATTGACTGCAAACACTTTAGCCAATATATCCATGTCAAATAAATATGTATGTTATTAATGGTAAAAGTACATAGTTATCTCCTCTTCCAATATTCACATGGATGTTATAATTGAAAGTGGATATTACCTCTTTTTTACTAATATACATGGTGTAATCGGCACTATTATAATGCTCTAAGGGGGGTCACCGTTTTTTTGTTTTTTATCTTTCTCTCCTTTTCTCTCTTTCCCTATCTTGTATCCATTCGGCCCCATTCAGCCAACTGTTGTAAGACGTTTATAACCATCCAGGTGTCGATTTCTTCCTGGCGAGCGAAAGCGAGCCATGATTGTATGGAGAAATCCGGCTTCGCCGGAGACATGTTTCTATCGAAAAATGTACAAATTTAGCTTGCTGTAAAAACAAAAATATATATATATGCTGGCTCCCGGAAAATATTGACACCTGGATGGGGGTAAACGTCTTAAAACAGTAGGCTGAATGGGGCCGAATGGATAAAAGCCAAAGAGAGAGGGAGAGAAAGAGAAAAAAAGCGAAGTGGGCTCCCTTAAATTACCCTTGTCGGTATTACAAATCTCCGAGAGTATATTAAAAAAAAAAAAAAAAAAAAAAAAGGTCCCGTTGCGCTGGTGTAGGTAACGGCGATGTAACGGAGATGCATAATGAGTAACTTGGGAGAGCGTTACCCATTGACACCAATATTACGTTATGAGAGGAGCCATGGTGTGTGTGTGTGTGTGGGGGGGGGGGGTCTGTGTGTGTGTTATGTGCTTATTCTCACTACTTCAACTACTTATAGAGCTTTCTACTTGTGTATTACTTTGGTTCATCTTCAGTACATTTATTCTAGTAATATTATCGTTTATTAACCTTTTCAAGATACGATGACGCATTTATTGTCTTTTGTCTGGCTATTATTCAGTTTAGGAATGAAGTGTCGGAATGAGAGGGTTAATTAAGAAAGGCTGTGCCCCTTTCATTTGTAGAAGGCCTTCCAAAACTGAATAAAATCGTCTATTATTAGTCAGAATAAAACAAAAATCCGTAGTCGAGTACTGAAATGGTTAAAGTTCTAACCACCTCGATGGCACTGCAAGGTCTGTGTGGTTAACGAAGCTACGTAACTATGTGCAAATCATATAATTTTTTTTTTACATAGCTGAGCGCAGTGTGTTATGTCTGGCCGTTCATTTTTAGTGTGTCTGTCTTTCTGCTGTCTGTCTGTCTGTCACTCCGACTGTCTTTTTGTCATCACGGCTGGTAGATATATAAGCAATTGTCTTAGTTTTATTTAATTACCCGTGTTCATTATATGTCTGTATTATGTCTGTCTTTTTACGTATTTTTGTTTAATATTTTGGTTATTCATCTCTGTTATCTGTCTGTGTTATGTCTCTTTTTTTACCTCCATCTTCGAAGTTGGAGAAGGTTATGTTTTTGCCTCCATTTGTCTGTTTGTCTGTAAATAAGATATCTCAAATAGTTATGAACCAATTGTCACGAAATTTGGAGGGTAGATTGGATATCCGTCAAGGAAGACGTGATTCCATTTAGGAGGCGATCGGTAGAGTGCATAGCTCCGCCACCGTAGACAGAGGTATGCACTCTACCAATTTCCCCTCTAGTTATATATTGTTTTGAGTCTCTTTTTCGGTTACCCAAAAGATACAATGGTGACGGGGGAACCCAAACGGTGCGATAGTTTCAGAATACTAACTTTACAACGCCCCCAAGAGAGAGAGAAGTAAAGAAAGACCAATCACAAGAGGAAATTGACCACTTACGAGTTTCTTTCTATAAACAAGTTGGCTTACCAGCTAAAATACGGTCGTAGTACATTCACAATTGCATAAAACACAATTCAACATACTTTTTACCTTATAAGAAACCTACATTGTTATTGCATTTCCATTTAATATCGGTGTTTAGGGCTCCAACTTTATTATCGCTTGAAATTCACAATAGGTAATTACAGTTCTGGGTGGACATACATCTGCTGTATCACTAGAGCTTCCTAAAGTGGTGAATGTGGCACCATGTATATATATATATATATGTTACTTCCTGGTGTATCTTAGACTCTCGATATTTATTCCCTATGTTGCTATTTTGGTGACTCAAGCACGCGATTCATAATTTTATGTAATTCTTACTACAGGATTTAAGACGCAATATGATGGGGCCCTGATAATTCCAAAGTTGGCAGAGGGGAGTTCGTGACAGGCGGATGTGTGTGTTTGTTTTCGGTCATATTTCGTGGTTAGTATTACGAAACCTAAACTCGTGTCAGGCATTTTCTTCATTAGGCATATTGTTTACAGAAAGCGCTTGTTGGTATACAGTAAAGCTGTTAGGGCAAATAACTTGAAACTAATTTTATATTCAAATCGTTCAAAAGTTACATGATTTACATCACGGTGTCCACTCTGCAATCACTACTTCAGCAAAATATATTCATACTATTATATTTACTTGAACCTAATCCGCGATCTGATGGTTGATATAATGACCCCATTATTACCATACGATTTAGAGCATGGTAAACTTTCCATGTCAATTACTGACTCTTTGAGATAATTTTCAGACGATTTATTAATTACTTTAAATTTACCTTGATTAATTAAACCCTTGAGGATCATGACGCGTTTTGACAATTTATTCTGGCTTTCATTAGACAATTGTATACAGCATAGGAAATATTTGTGGGAATTAAAAAGGTAAAGACTCTCAATTAACCTTTTGTCTTCCATAGAACCTTCCTAATCTGAATAAAATTTTCTACTATTAGCCAAGAAACAGAAAGGATTGCGTCATCGATCCTCAGAGGGTTAATATTTGGGTGTTCTAGTAATTAAATGGTCCTGGGTTTCAAGATGTTACGTAACGAAGACGTTTCTCAAGTGCTAAAATCTTCTTAATATCTTTTCTTTGATTGTAGATTGACTATTAGGATCTATATTCTGACTTGGTATTTTTACTTTTGTTTTAGACTCGCATTGTGCCATTATACTACGATGTTCAAGCTCTTGTCTTGGTTATCTATGTATTAGTGACTCTTCGAACACTTCAATGTTCTTCTTAATAACCATAACTGATAATTTTAACTAAACACGACTAATGTAAGCGAGCTAATGTTTTCACCATAATAGAAGATTCGGCCGGATAATAGGTGTTGAAATTTGCAGCCCATTTTCTCTAGTCCATTTTGAGCTACAGAGGTTAGAAATTTAAATATCTGGCTTACCTACCATATGTACTATAGTTCTCCGAAACCATTACTGACTAATTACCATATTACGTTGCACATTAAATGCTGAAACCGTAACACTAAAAACGTATTCCTTATGGATCACTACCTCTTTCAAGTTTTCCATAAATATGTTGACTTAAGCTCTAACGGTGACAGTAGCGAGCAATAACAGTGGCAACAGAATAGCTGCTCTCTTACTAGTTTACTGGAGTACCTGAAGTCAACATCACACGAGCGACTTTTCTCTCAACTTGTATCGTTAACTCTGGCTTGGCAACATATGATACAAACTTTTTCAACAATTCACCCACCTCAGTTAGTCTATCTTCACTCTAGTTTTCGATACCAGTGCCAATGATCTCAGAAATGTCGCCTGTAAAATTGGTGACCATCTAAAACTGATGATAAGTGCTGTTGTGTACTGTGCTATTCCAATGAAAATATTTCCAATAATTCGATCACCTAACTTAATCTATCTCCAGTTTAGTTTCCGATACAAGTGCCAAAGATCCATCCCAGAAATGTCGGTAAAATATCTCGTGTAATACCCTCTTCTAGCCTCCCCCCCCCCCCCCACCACCACACACACATCACCACTAGGGTCTACGAACTGAGTGATATGCGACGGGGGCCCACATAAATTAAATAAATATGTTTTGGGGAGGAACAGGGAAACTTAAACACCCTCCCTGATGGTCGTGAGTGGGGCCAGAGTGTTAATTTAAAACTTGTTAGGGCCCTTGGGTGGATCTCTTGGAATTCCGGGGTTTAAAAATGTGTGGGTGGTTTAGATTTCAGCTCCCATAAGGCCTTTAACCCCTGGTGTTTACATATCCCCCCCCCCCCCCCTCTCTCTCTCTCTCTCTCCATACCCCTCTACCCACCTCCTGCAGCTACCCCTTCGACGCCACACCGCTACCCCACCCATGCCTCCTAGCCCTCTCACGCCCCTACCCCGCCCACACCCAAGCCCCACTACCCCTACCCAACCAACACCACCATCTAATTATTAGCACCCTTACATCAACCCCTCAACTACCCCACTCCAACCTCTCATAACTCCTGACCCTATCCCTCCACCATTCCTGCCCGACCCTTCCACCACCTCACCCCACCCTATCCCTCCACCACCCCTGCCCCACCCTTCCACCACCCCTACCCCACCCTATCCCTCCACCACCCCTACCCAACCCTTTTTCTTTGTCAATTTGAAGACCTTTCATGCCATTTAGGTGTCGATCTTCAAGTTTGGTAGAGGTATAGTGACGAAACTTAAATACAAATAAAATAAATTCATAAATAAGCATATATTTTCTTAAGTCTTCATACCAACTCAACCTTGCTCCAAACTAACTTTCCTTAACCTTCTTTTCTTGTTTTTCCATTTCTGTAATTGCTCTCTCTCTCTCTCTCTCTCTCTCTCTCTCTGTTTGTCTTTCCTTCTCTTTCACTTTTCGCCACTGCATGGCAATTATTTCAGGACATAATTTCTGTTTTTCCTGTACGCAGTTTCCCTCTTTTATTGCATCTTTTAATTTGTTATAATTTTTAATTCAAATATACCTTAATTTCTGACATTATTGGGCTCTGGTTATTTATCTTCTTTATATCAGATTTATCCCTTGATGTTTTGTTTCTTAAGGGGAGACTGACCGTTTGTTTGGTCTATTAATTCATTTATTCATATATTTTTTGTTTTTTTCCCCCCTAGACTTCCATCAAGCTTAATAAAACATCCCCTAGACCCCCCTTTAAGATAAATTTGTACATTTTTAGATAGAAAAATATCCCGGCCGAAGGCCGGTTCTTCTTAAAATGTCAGGCTAGCTATCGCTCGCCAGGAAATATTCGACACCTAAATGGCACAAAGGTCTTAAAATTGACAACGAAATGGGGCGAAATGTATTAAAATCGCCAAACTAATGGGCCGAACGTCTTATAATCTCAAAACTAGTGGGGCTAAACATTAGGGAGAAGGGGGTCCAGAAAAACTGTCTGCCTCCCCTTAACCCCTTCTGTACCGGCGACGTCTTTTACCTTTTATTCTAGCTATATTTAGATGAGTTGGTGCAGTTTAAGAAGGATCTGGGGTAGTAAAGCGGGTTAAGTGAGATAGTTCCAAGCTTGCTAATCGTTGGAGGCACTTTTGAAACTGAATAAAATCGTCTCATAGTAGCCAGAAAAAAGTTAAAAGGACGGCACTGGTACTGAAAGGGTTAAGGTTAATTCGTGGCATTCCCCTTACAAAACATTCTTTCTCCCTCGCTCTCTCACACACACACACTTACAAACGTTATCACACACACTTACAAACGTTCACACACAAACTTACACACACACACACACTTACACACGTTCACACACACACTTAAAAATGGTCACACACAAACACACACACCCACCTTCACACATGCGCACACACACACACACCCACCTCCATCTGTCGTCCAAGGTAACTGCATTTCCCGACCTTCTCAAGAACACCACCAGGCCGTTATGGAGCATCATCATCATCATCATCATCATTATCATCACGCCATTATCATCATCATCATCTTCATTATCATCATCATCATTATCATCATTATCATCACCATCATCATCATCATCATCATCATCACCATTATCATCATCATCATCATTATCATCATCATCATCATCATCATTATCATTATCATCACGCAATTATCATCATCATCATCATCATTATCATCATCATCATCATCATTATCATCATTATCATCATTATCATCACCATCATCATCATTATCATCATCATCATCACCATTATCATCATCATCATCACCATTATCATCATCATCATCGTCATCATCATCATTATCGTCATCATCATCACACCATTATAACGTTCAACTTAGTTAAAATAGGACTTCAGAGGATATCAACCCTACTGGATTATTAAGCCAGCACACTGTCATGTCAAGAAACGCGTCAGGACTGGAGCCTCTTTTCGAGAACTCCAGTTCCTTGTTCAACTCCCTCCTCTCTCTTACTCTATCGCTCAACTCCCTACTTCCTCCTCTCTCTCTCTCTGATTATAACGTTCAACTCCCTCCTATCTCTCTACATATATCGTTCAACTCCCTATTATCTCTTATCATATCAGCATAATAGGGTTTGGTTTCCTGATCGAATATTTAAGAGTCCAACTTGAGAGGAGAATATTATGTTTTGTATTTTTTTTTTGGGGGGGGGGTACAATTGGGGTCGGGTTACGTGAAGGTTTGGTTGTATTACATGTATTGCAGGTTGATTGAAATTACATACTATATTTGTATTTTTGACTCCGTTGTCAGAGTGTTACACAAAATGATTGTATTTACGGGTATTTGCAATTGCTTTTTGAGACCGTTATGCGAGTGCAATAGACAACATTGCATTTACAGAGTTTCAAAACACCTGCAACTGTTATGAAGATAATTTTCCTTTTGAGCTCCTTCCATCGTGTTTATCATGTAATACATTTGGTCTGGCACATTGTTTGGGTAATACTAATATTAGAGTTTCTAAGAGCTTCTGAACACAAGCTAACCAACCGTTAGTCTACTGTATAGTGTATATGCTAACTCTTGGGTAAAAGAGCCGCGAATTGTGCGTGGCCCGAAGACATTAACCAACGAATACAGCCGTCAAATCGCTCAGGTGATCACTCTATCTTAACAATAGACAAGGAATACTAAAAGTAAATTCGTAAATAAGAGGCCATTGTATGACCAGGTGCATGTTTAGTGAGGTTTTATAGGTGTTGTATAAAGATGTAATGGAAAGAGGGTTGATCAGCGGATGTACATAAAACAATGGTTATCTATCTCTTCATAAGTTGTGGATGTGTGTGCACATATAGTTATCAACTTATCTGAACTATTTGTATATTATCCTAGTATATATATATATATATATATATATATATATATATATATATATATATATATATATATATATATATATATATATATATATATATATATATATATATATATACAGTATATATATATATATATATATATATATATATATATATATATATATATATATATATGTATATATTATATATGCAGTATATATATATATATATATATATATATTATATACAGTATATATATATATATATATAACCAGCTGTCTGCACCTTTCTCCTATCAGTGTATACCTATCTTCAGCTTCTACCTGGTCTTTACTCTTCATCACCTTTCCATCAATCCCAGGCCACCACCTGCTGTTGTTCCACCAAGACTTGCTTCACCCTTCACTAACTATTTAATTAAGCCATTATACCAGCCCTCCGCACACCTCTATCTTCTATTGAGCCATTCTATTTGGGGTTACTTTATTTTATTTTCATTTTGTTAATATCATGCATATTTATTTTACTATTCTCCCTATACGTCTAATAAGTTTATAGAAACATGTGCGAAATCCCCCTTCAAGAACAAAACGTACACTTTTAGGCAGAATAATGTCACGGCCGTTGCCAACTAAATTACATGCTCGCTATCGCTCGCCAGGTAAAAATCGACACCTAAATGGCACGAACGGTCTTCGTATGGACAAAGCAATGGAGAGAAAGGTCTTAAAATCGCCAAACTAATGGTGCGAGCATCATAGAAACTCACAACTAATAAGGCTAAGCATGAGGAAGAACGGGGTTCATTAATAATAAAATATATACCTCATCTTGAGTCACTATCTTACCGACGAACGTTTCACACATCAACTAACATTCTTAAAAGGAATTATTAAAAAATTCCTTATGGGAGCCCACCTCGCTTTTTTTCTCTTTCTCTCCCTCTCTCTTTGGCTTGTATCAATTCGGCCCCATTCAGCCTACTGTTTTAAGACGTTTACCCCCATCCAGGTGTCAATATTTTCCTGGCGAGTGGTAGCGAACCAGGATATACAGTATATATTTTAGTTTTGACAGCAAGCTAAATTTGTAAATTTTTCGATAGAAAAATTTCTCCGGCGAAGCCGGATTTCTCCATACAATGTTGGCTCGCTATCGGTCGCCAGGAAGAAATCGACACCTGGATGGAGATAAACGTCTTAAAACACTTGGCTGAATAGGGCCGAATGGATAGAAACCAGGGAAAGAGAGAACAGGAGAGAAACATAAAACAAACCGGTGACCCTCCTTAAAACTTTTGCACTCATCTGAAGTTTGCATAACCTCCGCATATTAGCCCATTGAGGTTTAATTATGATGCACTTTCCCAGCTTATTCTGGCTATCATTAGACTATTTCATTTAATTTGGAAGGGTGTATGGAAGTCAGAGGGTTAACTGTGATATTCTTTACCCATATAATACCCACAGATCCTTCCTAAGCTGTTTATAATCACATAATGATAGCCAGAATGATGCTGTCCAAATGCATCATAGTCCTCAAAGGGCTAACAGGAATTATTTAAAATTTCGTTAAGACTTTGTACTCATCTGAAGTTTGCATAGCCTTCGCATATTAGTTGATGAAGATGATTTACATGATTTAAAAACTAAATCCATCAATCATTTATATATGATTGCATTAATCTTGTATGCTATTAAACAGTTCCATGGACAGATCCATTAATTTGATTTAATCTGGCCCATTTTTCATACTATTTTGTTTAAGGGAGCCCACCTCACTTTTTTTTCTCTTTCTCTCCCTCTCTCTTTGGCTTGTATCCATTCGGCCCCATTCAGCCTACTGTTTTAAGACGTTTAGCGAGCGGTAGCGAGCCAGTATATATATATATTTGTTTTGACAGCCAGCTAAATTTGTAAATTTTTCGATAGAAAAGTGTCTCCGGCGAAGCCGGATTTCTCCATACAATGCTGGCTCGCTATCGCTCGCCAGGAATAAATTGACACCTGGATGGGGATAAACGTCGTAAAACAGTTGGCTGAATGGGGCCTAATGGATATAAGCCAGGGAAAGAGAGAAAAGGAGAGAAAGATAAAACAAAAAAGCCGGTGACCCCCCTTAAACTTCCTTCGCTTAGTTGGCCAGGTTCTATGTAATATATTTAAGACTTCATGTACATAATACTCCAGTAGCACATGTCACGTGTTTTTTTATCCGTTTTAGTAATACAAGAGTTTCTTTATTAAGTTTGTGTCCAACTTTGAAGGCTTATTCAGTTTTAAAATAGTAATGGTCTCGTGTAAAAACGGGATTTTGCTGCAATCGCTTTTAAGAAATATTTAACTAATATTATCTACCATTGTGATTTTATTTCATCATTCGTCTAGCGTTTTATTTATCACTATTTATCGTATTTCTCAAAATATATAATAAAAACACTATATCAATTATATAGAAATCTTAACTACCCTTCAGGGTTACCAAATCAAGTCTGTTAGGTAGTAATTAAATGGCAAAAATCGTTAGAATATTGCCAGTACCTCTAACATATCGCTCACAAATGGCTTAAATTTCTTGAATATCGCTAGAATACATTTCGCTAGATGTAAACATTTGCCTCAAGATCGAAGGAAATACCTCTAGATCTAGCGGGAGAAGTAGCTAAATTGGCAACTCTTAATTAACCATACCACATGTCTTTCCCATTATTTTATTACAATAAGTCAATTTACCCCTCCACCGGGTATTTTACTAAACACTGTTCCACTGGTGTACAAGCTTCCACCCTCCACCTCACACCTCCACCCTCCCACTGCTCATAAGACATAACACCAATCCTATATAGGGAGAGTTGACTTTCTTAGGTACTGTTGGCCATATAAATTCTGTTCCTCTCCGTGATCTTATACATGGACATATAATACGCATGATTGAATTACGAGTGTAGTTTATTTTGCAGTGGTTAACTTACCTGATTTATCAACTGCTAATTAAAATAAACCACACTTGCAATTAATTCATACTATTTTACTTTGATACATAAGATCACCTAGAGGAACATAACTTATGTGGTCAGCTGTACACTCCCTTGCACAAGTAGGTGGTACACTATTATAGCCCGTTCATTATAGGTAGGCCGAAAATCTTGACCACTAGGCCCTATAACTCGTAAACGACTGGAGTAATCGAGCAAATATTCCTACCATTTAGGAAGGGGTAGTCATGGAATAAGTGTGGAGATTTACAGACCGTTTGCTCTAGCCTTTTTTGAGTTACAGGGGTTAGACGTCACGATTTCTGTCCTCCCTATAATTAACAGGGTATATTATCATAAACGTGAACAGTGAATATGCTAAAAAATAATTATGACACTGATTCATACTGTATGGCTAAATTTAATGTTTCAAAATATCAGATCAGCGTGTCAGACACCATTTTTACCACATTGTGGAACGATTATTAGAAGCAAGTTACGAGGATATAATTATGCAATGACTAAATTAGCACAGAAGAATCAATCTAGGTAGCCCTGAGGCCACCGTAATATGGTTGACTGAATTCCCCCTATTAACAGCTGTGCCCATACCGTATCATCCCCCCCCCCCCCCGCTCCCCCTTTCGGTATAGAGGCAATGATGAGGAACATTAACCTGACACAGTATTAAGTGGTTCAGTGATCACCCAGCCTAGACCCCTGGCACAGTAGCAACATAATGTTTTTGTTTACTTAACAATTTAAGTTTTATGTGAATTTAGTCCGCGATGACAATCTAGCTTTAATGTAGTCTTTAATGGCAATACAAAGCCGGATAATTTATATTAATTATATCCTACAATTTCCCTTAATGTGTTCAATACCTATAATGTAGTTACTGATATGTGCGTTATTTACCTTAATGTGTTCAATACCTATAATGTAGTTACTGATATGTGCGTAATTTACCTTAATGTGTTCAATACCTATAATGTAGTTACTGATATGTGCGTTATTTACCTTAATGTGTTCAATACCTATAATGTAGTTACTGATATGTGCGTTATTTACCTTAATGTGTTCAATACCTATAATGTAGTTACTGATATGTGCGTTATTTACCTTAATGTGTTCAATACCTATAATGTAGTTACTGATATGTGCGTTATTTACCTTAATGTGTTCAATACCTATAATGTAGTTACTGATATGTGCGTTATTTACCTTAATGTGTTCAATACCTATAATGTAGTTACTGATATGTGCGTTATTTCCCTTAATGTGTTTAATACCTATAATGTAGTTACTGATATGTGCGTTATTTACCTTAATGTGTTCAATACCTATAATGTAGTTACTGATATGTGCGTTATTTACCTTAATGTGTTCAATACCTATAATGTAGTTACTGATATGTGCGTTATTTCCCTTAATGTGTTCAATACCTATAATGTAGTTACTGATATGTGCGTTATTTACCTTAATGTGTTCAATACCTATAATGTAGTTACTGATATGTGCGTTATTTACCTTAATGTGTTCAATACCTATAATGTAGTCACTGATGTGTGCGTTATCTACTAATAGTAGTTCATGCACTAAGGACTCCTAAGATCAATCTCCTATAATATTTCATACTTATTCGTCTGCTAATTTCACGGCACCTGTAACTTGCTTGTAAAATGTAACTGTATTGTTATAGACACTATTGTGTAATACAATTTTCCAAGCTTAAAATCATATATAACATCTTTTGCATTTGTGGATTGTGGCCTGAGCAAGCCTAAAAGAGCAGGTTGGAAGCAAACAAGCGGCAGTACTCATCCATATGGATCCACATGCACCCCAAGCTAAACATGGGCCCAGAGACGAGGGAACCACCAACATTGACCTCTCAGTAAATATATACACACACACACACACAGTACCGCTCATGTCTTTTTTATTGGATTTCAACTACATTTAGACGATTTTATATAGCCTCGGATGGATATATGGTAGCTAAAGGGATGAGTTGAGATAGTCCGCAGGCTCGTAATGTGTAGACGTCCTTCTTAAGCTGAATACAATCGTCTAATAGTGGCCAGCATATAAAGAAAAGGACGTCACCGGTACTGAATGGGATATACACACAGCTACTGTCCCAAGATGTCCAGGCAGGTTGGTCTAAACTAAACACTAGACTTTTTCTCGAACTATAAGGAAGATCTCGTGATTCTAGAGTATTATATTTTTGAAACGTCCTCGAATTCTTACCACCACCCTACTGCCAACTTCGGTATTGTAATTTAATCGGTCATACATTCAACTGGCCGTGAACATTTTGTATTTATTATATCTTCCAGTATTGCATTGTGAAAGGCAAGCTATAGACAAACAAACATGATATTGAATTTATAATGGGGGTTTTATTGTTGAAGTAATTTAAAAGTTTGAGGTGTTTGAAGTATATATGATTATTTGTTTTGGGGAGAGGTGGTGCTGTTATTGAATATTAATTAGATAACGTAGAAAATTAGTTAGTTATCATCCGGGCTAGAGACAACCATTTGTAATCGAGTGTAATGTACAGTTATCCACATAAGTTATGTTCCTCTCCGGGATCTTATGCATGGAAATATAATGTACACGCTTGAATTACGAGTGTAGTGTATGCAATGGTTCACTCATATGACTAGTCAACTGATAGTCAAAAGTAACCACACTCGCAAATCAGTCATACTAATTTTACTTGCATACATAAGATCACGACGAGGGACAGAACTTATGTGGGCAACTGTGCATGAATCGGGTTGATCATAGGCCCAACTTGGAGGAATGTGCTCTTGTTTGACTTGGGTGTTTGGTTTAGGGAGAGGTACTGCCGCCGTTGCATATAAAGCAGTTGATCTAGGGAATAAGTATAGCTCTAGTTTACCTTCGTGGCTTTTGAGAACTTTTTGTATGCGAGTCTACCTACCCAAAATCTGTACGTTATTATAATATTATGTGCACCTAGTTTGCTTGGGAAAAAAAAAAAATCTCATATAGTGATTTATATTCTATATGGACGTGGTTTGGTGTTTATTTTGTATTCATATTATTGTCTTGGAAAAACATTTTCAATTTACACATGGTGATTTTGATCCGTTATTTTGTCCTTATTATGTGTGGTTACAGTTTTGATAACTATTGTTTTGCAAATTTTACATTTTTATTATCATACACACATCTGGAAGGAATTATCTGTGATTGATGCTGACGTTTGTCTAGGCTAGAGGTGAATAATAAACAATAGAGTAGATGAAGCATAAAATAAATGCTTCTAGTTTAACCTTTTGAAGATTATGGCGCATTTTCACAGTTTATTCTGGCTATCATTAGACGATTGCATATAGCTTAGGAAGGATATGTGGGGATTAAAAGGGTAAAGACTGTCTCAATTAACCCT
Organism: Paralithodes platypus; assembly: GCA_032716605.1. Classification (NCBI taxonomy): domain Eukaryota; kingdom Metazoa; phylum Arthropoda; class Malacostraca; order Decapoda; family Lithodidae; genus Paralithodes; species Paralithodes platypus. The sequence goes on along the minus strand of CM064579.1, from coordinate 48,128,939 downwards.
CTGACTTCCATATGCCATCACAATATGAATACAATTATTTAATAATAGCCAGAAAAAAACAAAATAAATCCTGCATCGTATCCTGATAGGGTTAATTGTTCCATAGAAGGCGAATCACTATTTTTGTATTGTGCCTGTACACAAACCAGCCTCGGTTTTTATCAGAAGACCAGCTGGGGAGGAATTCGATATATATTTGTAAATGTTTTCAATAGAAAATGTTTCGGACGAAGGCTCACTATCGGTCGCCAAGAAAATTTATATCGACACCTACAGTAAATGTCACAAAAGGTCTTAAAATCACCAAAATAATAGGGTAAATGCCTTAACATTTAAAAATTATTTGGCACGAAAGACCTTATAATTGCCAAACTAATGGAGACCAATGTCTTAAAATCTCAAAACTAATGGGGCTAAGCATGAGGGAGAAGTGGGGGTCATGTACTCCAGATCGCGTCTGTCCACAAACCACCACCAGCCTCGGGTTTAACACAGGAATGTGCTCTGTTTGGTGTTGGTGTTTGGGTTGGCGAGAGCTGGTCCTGCTGCTGGTGAATGTAAAGTAGATGAAGTAGAAGACGTGGGGCCTAAAGTATGTGTGGGGAGGGGGGGGATATAGAAGGAAAGATGATAAAACAAATACAAGAGAGAGAGAGAGAGAGAGAGAGAGAGAGAGAGAGAGAGAGAGAGAGAGAGAGAGAGAGAGAGAGCGCGCGCTTCTTTGTATATTTTTTTTGATTGATTTATATATGTAATTTGTCTTTTCAATTGTTTTTTTTCTCACTTTTTTGTTTACATAATTAATTTTTGCTATATAACATCTTGCCACTTACGGGAATACAGAGATGTTTATCTTCCTATTTCTCACTTCTTTCTCCATTTTTCCGTCAGCAATACTCTCCAATTGTTTTCGTTCTATATCTCTTCTTTAAATGTTCTCAGTTTGTAATCATAACCATCACGTGTGTGTTACTCAGTTACTTGTTCGTCAAGGGGAATCCACGCAATGCGAGCTAAGCTCATTATTATCGCGCCTCCTTAACTGGGAATGTATTGCGTGAAATGCATGTTAAGTGTTTTATGTACTGTTGGAATGGCTGTGGATGTGTGTGTAGTCTGTATTTTAGCCAATTGGCGACATCGGAAACGAAGGCTTAGGGTGGATCTGTATGATACCATTCTCACTATAGACGGTACCATCTCGCCCGAAGGCTTAGGTAGCCATCAGCTTAGGTGAACCATATGATACTCATCTCGCCTTGTACCATTTTTGCCAACCCCAGATGGGACGTCACAACGTCGTCCACTTATTCCAGGTACCTATTTACAGCTAGGTGAACTGAGGCTAACACATGAAAGGAGACAAGCCCAATTTGTCTCCGCCCGGCCGGGGATTGAACCCCCGACCCCTCGTGTGTGAGACGAGAGCTCTACCTACTAGGCTACGGGCTGTGTGTGTGTGTGTGTGTGTATGTGTGTGTGTGTGTGTGTGTGCTGTTTCATAATCAACATTCACTTCCTTTGTTGATGTACGTCATTGTATAAACAACTCCCTTACTATATGTTTAAGAATACGGCTCATATATATATATATGTGTGTGTGAGAGAGAGAGAGAGAGAGAGAGAGAGAGAGAGAGAGAGAGAGAGAGAGAGAGAGAGAGCATGAACATGGAGGGCACCTGTTGACGGAAGGAATGATATGGAGAACCAGGAGACAAAGACTGAACTGTTAGCCTTCATGGAGGCCTGGTGTGTGAAATCAGGGGGGGGTCGTATTATGTCAGGGGTAAGGGGAGAGGGGGAGGAAGGGAGGTGAGGGAAGAAGGTGAGGTGAAGGGTTGCGATGGGCAGGGGGAGACACTGGCTGAAGTAGTAGGGGTTGAATCATGTGAGGGGAGAGTGGGTAGAAGGGAGAGGAGAGGAGAGGTGACGAAGGGGTGACAATGGGTGAAGTATAGAGGGGAGAGGAGAGAGGACGAAGTAGGAGACACTGGCTGAGGTAGAGGTCGAATCATGTTGGGAGGGAGGGGATGAGAGGGAGGGAAGGAGGGGAGAGAAGGGGAGAGGGGGGTAGAGGAGGTAGGTGAGAAGGGGGAGAGAGGGGACGAAGGAAAGACAATGAGTGAAGCAGGCTCGAATCATGACAGGTGTGAGAGAGACGGCAATTAGGAGGGAGGGAGGGAGGAGGTAAGATGAACTAAGAATGGAGGAGGAAAATCACTCGGAGAATAATTATAGTAAGTGATAAAGGAAATCTAGTAAACAAATTGGATAATAAATGTGTAAATAGATTTTTTCATTATAAACCTTTCAATTACAAACCATTTTCTTTTTCAATAGACGTTTATACAAGAGTTATTAGTGTGCGAACAGTTTTCTGTGCCACCAAATTAATTGATTGTAGATGTGATTTGATGAGCATATACGGTAACATTATTATTTAATGAAGTATATCCCACACATTGGTCCTCATTCGCTAAGTACAGTGTCTGTCCATAGAATCGCTTTAATGATAATCAGAAAATTCATAATTGATAATTAATTTAGAGCTTGCATTAACATGAAAATAATGTTTTGTTTGATAAAAATTACAAGCTACTCTTATACCGAAACTAATTTACGAAGATTACGAAAAATGCCCCCTCTTCAACAACAACTATAATCATATGCATAATACTGTATATATATCTGGAAGAAGATTGAAGTCATGCAAAACAAAACAATAGTGTTAGGGCTGCTCTAACTTAACTAAAGAAGATACAGTCACAGCACAAGAGTGTACGAAGCCCGTGAGAACGAACTGGGAAAACCATATAGACCCAATCAAAAAATATAACTTATCATATCAAAAGAAAGTGTGAGATAGAAGACACCAAAACTGAAATAGGAGCACAAGATCCCGAGAGTGTAAACAAGAAGGCCAGAGGAGCCATAGAGGGAAGAGGCAGCACCACGGAAGAAGCCAAGATCAGAATGAGAGCAACAGTGCAGAAGCCGTGACTCCAGAGGCCCCGAGAGAGAGAGAGAGAAAGAGAGATAGGGGGGTTACGTGGAAGAGAGGGGGGGGGGGGGGGTAGGAGACAGGGGATGGGGGGCTAGGAGACAGGGGAGGGGGGCTTGGGTGCTGGGGGAAGTGGGATAGGGGGCAGGGGGGAGGGGGGCTAGGGGGCAGGAAAGTGGGGCTAGGGTGCTGGGGAGGGGGGGCTAGGGGTGCTGGGGGAGGGGGCAGGGGAGGGGGGCTAGGGGGCAAGGGAATGGGGGCTAGGAGTCAGCGGAGGGGGCCTAGATGATCGTGAAGAAGGAGAGTGAGTGCATGTCGCCACAACACTACGCCAGTCGGACTCCAGACCCGCCCACGATAACACGGCTCTCCCCCACCTCGGCTTGTCGCCAATCTCGTCTCCCGTAGACTTGAGGTCCAGATCGCTTCCTCTCGTGCCTCCCTCAGTGTCTCTGTTGTTGTCGATGGTGGTGGTGGTAGTGGACTCTCTTCTTCACCCCCGGGATTAACTTATTGCCCCCTTCACTGCCCCCTTGATTTATTAAACGCCCCCCTCAGAACAAATCAGAACTTAACGCTGAGAAGAAAACAAAAAAATATAATACTGTGGTGCGCTCTGTCTGCCCGCTACCTGGTATCATCGGATGGGGAGCTGTGAAACTTCCAAGGTATGTTATGGCACTGGAGGGGTAAATGGTTTATGGGGTCTCCTCAAAAGCGTACAAATGGGCTTTTTAAGTCATATGAACAACTCAGACGTTTTTATTGTAGACTTATACATCCTAATGGTTTTCTTAGTCCCACACTAGTTTGAGAACTAAGTTAAAAACAAAAAAAAATATATATGTACTGTATATATACAGTATATATATATATACTGTATATATATATGCACAGAATATTGAGTTATCGAGGAAACTGCAAATTCCTAACAAAGATATATTTACAAGGTACTATATCGCACTTACAGTATGAGAGGTGCTATATAGTAGAGAAGGAGGAGGAGAATATAATACTAAGCAAGATCGGGTAACTTAATTATATACGGCTAGAGTAAGATGAACTTTGTATTTGAGTTCAGATTTATATGAACTCTGTAATGTTCCTTTTAACATAATAAATATAAATCTAACTATGGAAGGGTATCAAGAGTATATCATTTGTTTATGAGTAAGTTAAATTAGGTGAATAAATTGAATATATGCAATCTTATATATATATATATATATATATATTTACAATTTGTTATAGTAAGCGAATATAATAGTAGACAGATGAAAACAGTACGCAGAATATCGTATCTAAGTATTATTTGAGTCCGCATCCTGAACACAAAAAAACTTTGAGTGTCCATCAGGAGTACTGTTATGTTATCTGCGGTGACCAGCCCGTGACAGTGGTGGTGGTGGTGGTGGTGGTGTTATGTAGGTCCATCTCACGTTCGAACCCACACTCTCTCCATCCCCACCACCAGTATCTACACTACAACAGATACACCTACACCATCATCTCTCTCCGTCCACCACCTTCTCTTTCCCTCCACCAGTATCTCTCCATCACAATATCTTTCCCTACATCTCCCTCCTTCGCAATATCTCCCTCCACCACCTCTTTCCCTCCACCACCTATATCTACACCACAATAGCTATACCTCCACCATCTCTCTCCCCCAATTTCTTTCTCACCATCACCTATCTCTGCCCCGTGTGTCTCTAGCTCCTATCTCCACCACCTTCTATCTCAACTACCATTTCTTTCCTTCCATCACCTATCTCTACCACAATGTCTCTCCATCAATATGTTACTCCACTATTATCTCTCTCCCACTTGTCTCTCCACGAATTATCTCTCTCCACCACTTTGTCTCCTAATTTTGTGTCTCCACCACCGTCTCTCTCCACCACAATATCTCCACCACAATATCCCCACCCAACCATTGTCTCTCCTCCTGCCCTTTCTATCTCCACTAAGTCTTTCCATTTACGCTTCCACTATTCTGTTTCTTATTTATATTATTAACAAATAGAAATAAGTTAATTATCTAATATATATAATCTCCAGATGTCAGTAGCAAAGAAGTGACTCTGTAAAACAAAACCAATAACACAATTATCATATGACCCCTACCCCGTTATAGATAACATTTCGAGATTCTTCCCCTCTGGTAGTTGAAGCCTTCATAATTATTAACATGATTTATTTGTTTGTATTAATATAAGACTTCAGAGGCTATCAACCCTATTGGAATATTAAGCCAGCACACTGCAAGTCAAGCACATTTTCAGGACTGGAGCCCCTTTTCGAGAACCCCAGTCCCTTGTTGACATGAAGGGAGCCATAGTATACTCTAGGAGTCTAGGACATACATCGTTAAGTTTTCGAAGCTATCCCGAACTGAATCGAATCTTCTCATTAATTCTTTACCTAATATATACATTTCGGAGGTTCGTTTTGCTGTTCAGGGATTCATATTGGGATAGGATATATGTGCACTCTAAGACATTAATATATAGTAATCAAATTGTAGTGGCACCTCATTAGTATTAAATATTGAGTGAACTTTTATAATATAGCTGTGATAATATTCCTTCACGAGCTAAAGTACTCTCTTGGATAATTATGATATTCAAAAGTGGATATTTTATTTCATTATTACATTACTGTACAATATTACACTTTATTACTTCAAAAGATGAAAATATTTCTTCAGGAACTAAAGTATTTCTTCATATGTGTCTACACACGAAACAATACTTAAACAATCTTTAAGACATTATATAATATTGCTATTGCGGAATAATGAAGGGAGGTATTTGTTATTTTTCTGGATGCCTTCTCCCTCATGTTTAGCTCCATTAAAAATGAAAATTTAAGACATTCGCCCTATTAGATTGGCGATTAGAAGACCTTTCGCCACATGTCTTTGCCAATTTAAGACCTGTGCTATTTAGGTGTAAACAAATTTTCCTGGCGAGCGACAACGAGCCTGTAATTTAACAGGTACCGAAATTCGGACGGGAAATGTTTCTACCGATAAATGTACACGTTTATCTCATAGGGGGGTCTTGCTTTTATTTTATTTGTTTAAGCTTGATACAAGTCTGGGGTGGAAACTAAAATAGTATATACTATTTTAAAACAAAACATAATACTAATAAAAACACTTCAAAGGACGGCATGATGTAATAATTCAGAGAGTAGCATAAACACAAATTATATAAGTATTGCAGAAAATAATTGATTATATACAGTATAAAAAAACTGTAGCTCGGTAAAGATGATTACTCTAAACGATGAAACACCATTATTATATGATACAAGCTTGACATATTACCAAAGAAGATATAGCATGAGATCAGGAAGTGTAGCATGAAGCAAAGGGGACGCATGACTTCATAAGACTTCAGATACAACGTGACTTGAGATGTAACGTGACTTCAGATGTAACGTGGCTTCAGATATAACGTGACTTCAGATATAACGTGACTTCAGAAGTAACGTGACTTCAGAGTGCATTCAGTATGACTTCAGGAGATGCACGGTTATTATTCAACCCCTTGAGTATATTCTGGCTATCATTAGACGATTCTATACAGCTTAGGAATGATCTGTGGGAATAAAAAGGGTAAAAACTATCTCAATTAATCCTCTACCTGCCATATACCCTTCCTAATCTGCATAAAAACGTCTAATAATAGCCAGAATAAACTGCCAAAAGGCGTCATAGTCCTCAAGGGGTAAAAACTAAAATAAATATAAATATATATATATATATATATATATATATTAAATACATAGATTTCTAACATCGTTCTTAACACCAATAACCCCCATTTGAAACTAATGAAAGCATGTGATTCTCCCAGGATATCTCATGCAGAACTTACACGCTTTAACCATTACACCATCAAAACAGTACATTCAAAGTGTGAATCACGAATGCACTATAACGGACCGATTTTCTACAAGAGGTGGCTTCCCGTTAAGAGATGCAAGAAGGCTTCAATTACACGCTATTTACCGAACTGTGTGAGGGTGTAATATCCTTCTATTAAGGGGAGGTTTTACTTTTTCTAGACCCCCTTCTCCCTTAGCAATAGTCCGATTTGTTTGGAGATGTAACGACGTTCGCTCCATAAGTTTGTCGATTTTAAGACCTTTTGTCCCATTCTGTCAATATTTAGACCTGTCATGCCATTTAGGTATCAACTAGCGAGCTTTAGCGAGCCTGTAATTTAGGAGGAACCGGCATTTTTCTACCAAACAATGTACGAATTTATCTCGAAGGGCGCTCTTTATTTTAAGCTTGATTGAGGTCTAGGGAGAAAACTACGCCCCCCCCCCCCATTCCACACTTTGTTTTGCTTGGATTGAGTACAAAGTACCATTGATTCAAAGGATACGTTGAAGACCTTAATAGCTCTAACGTGACTTTAGTGATTGCAACATTTAAGAGAACGTAACATAACTTGAGCAGATACAACCTAATCTTACAACAATATAGAGCCTGGGTGGAGCAGGGGTATCGTTATAAACACGGAAGCAGGAGGCTTGGGATCGAACCCTCAATGTATGAGTGCTTATCTGTCTCTCAGCATCGTGGCTTCAAACCCCTCTCTGCAATTAGCCCCATTATTCATGAGATGTTACGACATTTGTCCCATTTGTTTGTCTATTTTAAGACCTTTCGCCTCATTTCTGTCAATTTTAAAACCTTTCGTGCCATTTAGTTATTTTTTTCCTGGCGAGCGATAGCAAACCTGTAATTTAGGAGGACATTAGAGATACCATAGACCAGTATTGCACTTTGCAATATGAATGTTTGCACCTGATCAATGTGATGGAGCTGGTTACAGACAACACTCACAACCACAGCCACTCCAACATTACAACAAAATTCAACGATTACTTCATAAACTACACACAAGGTATACCCTGTTCAAAATACGTAGGCCAAAACTCTAGAACATTAACCTCTTTAATTATTATGTTCTATCCACTAACCAACTTTACTCCTAAACTCGATTAATGAAATTAACAAA